>JAPKLY010000005.1:3094539-3252319 GCA_026898435.1 Prunella vulgaris
TATTCTCTTTGTTGATTTATGTTAATAATATGTTTTTTCGCTCCCAGGTATGTTACAATTTGGGCAAATGCGTGTTACAATTAGGAAAAATTTGTGTTACAAATTCTTAAAAAATTTATTTTTTATACTTTTCAAGTAACTATAAAGAAAATATGTATTTCTGCAAGTATAAATATGTGTTACTTAATTTATTTTTATTCTCTTTGTTGATTTATGTTAATAATATGTTATTCATATACTTAATACATCATTTAATACCTTATATATGTTATATAAAATATAATATATATTTTTATAAGGATAAATAAATGTTTGTGCATATAGTAACACACATTTGATCTTGCAGTAACACACATTTACTCTAATTGTAACACACATTTGCAGTAACACACATTTATTCTAATTGTAATATACATTTACAGTAACACACATTTACTCTAATTGTAACACACATTTACTCTAGATGTAACACACATTTGCAGTAACACAAATTTACTCCAAAAACATAAATTTGCAGTAATACTTCCTCAATTTGTGTTATTATATGAGCATATATGTGTTACTATATGATAAAATGTATTTTTATTAAGAATAAATATGTGTTACACATACAATGTAACATATACATGTTTTACATTGCATGAAAAATATTTACTTCTACAAAACTAAATGAATATGTGTAGAAAACAACATTTAATCTAGTTGTAACACACGTTTTGCCTTAAAGTAACATGCATTTGCCCCAACTGTAACATATCTGGGAGCGAAAATCACAAGCTGTGCGAATTTTGGAAAAAAATACTCAAATTCGACCCAACCCGGTTTAGACCCGCAAATTTTCAAAAATGAATATTTCTACGGATCTTAGATCCATAGAAATTTGTATATAAGTGTTTGTCCCTAAAATTTGCGAACTTGAGTACTTGTCCTTGAACCAACTTCGTAGTACGGAGTTGAGTATTATACATGTAATTATTGTTACTACTACTCCCATCTTGTAATTTTTTTCATACATAGATTTTCACACATATTAAAATATATATATATATATATATATATATAAATATAAATATAAATATAAAATTAAATAGTAAATATAAAAATATATTTTATTAAATTTTATAAATGTTAGTTATTTCTTTTTTTTGGTATAAAAAAGAGTTGGAACGTTCATAGATATAAAGAAAGTATGAAAATTATTGTGAAACAGATGAGTATAATATTTTATACTATGAAATATCATAATATTAGTGAGTACATGTAATGATATACATTTAATACTATAAAACTGATTCACCCTAGAAACCATATTTTATATAGGATTTAAACTACATCTTCTACTAATCAACAAATTCGCCTACTGAATATCAAATTTATAAAAAGACATTCTTTGGGGTTTGTTTGATTTAAAAGATAAAATTATTACGAAACATTTTATATTAGTGAAACATTCCCTTAGGAGTACAACATTTTATACCATGAAACATCATAATATTAGTGAATACATGCAATGATATACACTTGATACTATGAAACTGATTCACCCTAGAAATCATATTTTATATAGGATTTAAACTACATCTACTAATCAACAAAGAGACAGTTACAAAAGGGGCATTTTTTTTAGATTTATTATAAAGAGAGGCAAGTGTGCAATTTTTAGAATATTTTCACACTCATTCTGAGTGTATTTTGGGTATGCAATTTTTATATATTTTTTCACATTTGCCCTTCTTTTGTAATTTAAAGGAAAAGTGTGACCCTCTTTGTTCTTTTCTCATCAACAAATTCGCCTACTGAATTTGAAAATCGTAAAAAGACATTGGTTTAAAAAATAAAATTATATATCCCATCAAAACATATACATTTTGATAATATATATAATTTTATCTTTTAAATAAAAAATAATGAAGGTATTGCAATTGTCCCAACCTAAAAATATCATGTAAAGGCTCATATGTATTTAAAGACAAAAAGAGAAGGGTTGAAGACAACAATTCCAGAAAGAAATCACGTTGTGGTGCGTATGGATGTAGTAAGTGGGTGATGATAGACAATCTTTACTCCATTGTCTTTCCAGCTTAATTTATACAACAATTCATGATTATTTTTTCGAATAAAATCCATTGAAGAATATATGTTACGTAACTTTACGCGAATAGACAGCGGTGGTCGACCATTCTCATTCCAATTTTATACAACATTTTAATCTTTCTTAATGAATTTGCTGTTATAAGCAAATTAATTAAATTTGAATTTAATTAAAAGATGACAAGTGTACATAAAATAAATAAGTTTCAAATTTAATTTACTGAATTTAAATAAAATAATTCTCGAATTGATCGGTTAAAAATGATATTTATTGTACACGATATTACGATACAAGTTATCAAAATCATGAGTTTCTCAGTACTTGTATTCGGTAAATGCTTGATTTGTCATATTTATTCAAGATCATAAATTTCTCGTATAAATAAAGAAAAATGGTGAAAACAATCAAGCTAAATTTGGAAAATTTATTAGTGTTGTCAATCAATACGACATCACTGAACCGGAGCGCGCCACGTGCCGCCACCGAAGAAGGAAAATTCTCATATTAAAATCCTAAAAATTGGGTCATTTCGTGAGTTTCGACGTCGTCCAGACTAGACGAACCAAGACAAACAAATGAGTAGCAACAATGAGCAACTCAGCAAGAAACATCTTTTAATCGAGGATCGAGGGCTTAAATCCATCCAATCAAGTGTTGCTCCTTAAAGAAGATCTTGAAGGCGCAAAGCGTTCTTCGCTGCCTTCAAACCGTTCTTCACGTAGTTCAAGCTGAAACACTATTTAATTCAGAAACAATGATCTAATCCCTCTGAGTAGACATTTTCTTTTCAAATGAATACTTGAAGACCCAAAACATTTTTCGCCGTCTTCAAATCGTTCTTCGTCCAGTACAAACACTATTTGGTTCAAGATCAAGGTCCAAAACCCTTCAGAACAAATGTTTTCCATCAAATCTAAACTTAAAGAATCAAAGAGCATTTTTCATCAAATCTTCAGAAACTGCGTTTATTTTAAAACAAGGCATCGTACGTTATTCTTGGATAAACGTTACAAGCCAAAGTCAAATATTGCCGTTTGGTATAATTGTAACGAATGGAAAGGGTATATGAATGAAAATGTTATGGAATGAAAGTCATAGTTCTCATGTAGATGAACTATGGTTGATTCCTTAGTTTTTTAGAATCAAAGTCATAGTAGAGTCATTCCAAACACACACTATGACTTTGATTACCATTACTCACCTTCAAAAGTCTTCATCAAATCTAAATAAATCATATTGTATATCATTCTTTGTATTGATAAATTATTTTCACAAGATTTGTTATTACAATTGTTTTAACATATATTTTCCATATGGTTATGTGGATAAACAAGGTGGTGGCCGTTGTCTTTCTAAATTTATACAATGGTTGGTGACCATTGTTTCTCTAGCTAAAAGTTATTGTTGTAGAATCCAGTTTTTGTAAGTTTAAATAGTTAAAATATTTCAAATAAGTTAACAATGTTGAATGCAATAGTTGATCCAAACAATGTGGAACGACAACGTTCATAAAATATTATTTTGCAACGCTTTTGGCATTTTACAATTTGAAACAACAACGTTGTGCAATATAATAATCATGAATATATTACATTAAATTAAGTGCAACAATTAGTCAAAACTGTTGTCTTTCATCTTATCTTTCCAAATGCTGAGCAACAACGATGTCGTAACTCTTGTCTATCAGTGAATTTTTCCATTGATTCACAACAAGGAATGATGATGCGGCTACTACATCTTTCCCTCAAAAGTTTGAATATTTTTTTTTTTTGTTCCACAAAAATTTTTATATTCTCAAAATGGAAATATTCATTTAAATCTCTATCTTTAAAATCTTTACCTCATAATCTCCACTATACACATTCTACTCATTACACTTTTTTTTAAAAATCGTGCTAAAAAAAATAAGTAAATTTATGGGGGACGGAGGTAGTATAATTTTATATGAATGCATATATGCAATTGAAAAAATAATCTATTTCAGGCAACATGTTTTCACTTGTGGACAATAATTTTTTAAAATCTTCTTATATTGACTGTTGTGAATTAGAGTTGTTTTTGTAGTGATTATTTAAATATGGAGAGGGAAGATTGTATTATTTGTACTCTCACCTAATATTCCTCCACATCAGTAATAATTTTCCCACTTCAGGAATTAATTTCTTATTTACCATAATTCGATTTTGAGAACGAAAAATACCACAACGATCTACTTCGAAAAATACCACAACGATCTACTTTGCGAGTAGAACACATCGATTATAACCAGGGGAGCTAGCTCACCTGGCCACCGGGCTCCTCATTTGAGTGAGTGATCTGGGTTCGATTCCCTTTGGGAACGAATTAGGAGGGAGATATAAGGGTGGACTTGGAGATATTCTTGGGATGTAAGGAGACTTGGTGAACTAACTTCTAACTACTAACAACTAACATTGTCCGATAAATTTTTTTTTTTTGTACGAGACTAATATGTAATTTTTATCAATTTGTTGATCTATTTTTTACTTTTTCCAATTTTAATTATTGGTAGGATAAGCTATCTTCAAGTTATTTGCATATATGGAGTCACTGTCTGATTAGGTTGTAATTGAAGTGACTAAACTACCCTTATAGTCAAATTTGTGGTGGGGGACATGTGAACAAATAATTAGAGATGATAAATAAATAATTAATGAGAGAGTGAGTTAAAAGTTAAAGTGGCAAACCAAAAAAATCTGATGAGAGAAAAATAATGCTTCAAATCAAAATGGGGCCCGTCTTGCGTGACAACTTATTATCATGTGATACTTGATACGGGCACTTGACATGGAATTTTGCCAACCGACAAAATTTGAAATTTAAACATGCTTTATGAATGTACAATTGGGTTCACGATTTCAAAATGAAATGTGAACTCCATTCACCATATTTGACTTTTTAACAAATGGAGGCAGTAGTTCTGCATCTGTCCAGTTACTGATGTAGAAAATAGGAATATAAAAAATTATTTCCCCACTTATGCATTAACTAAGTAGGGATTATTGGTGCAAAGCAATTTATATTCCATTTTATATATTTATAATGCAATATAAATTGTATACACAATTTAATATTTTTATATACATAATCCTCAAGTAATGCAACGTAAATTTATATAAAATTAAATAATTTTATATTAACTGCAATATAATTACATTAATAATACAATATATTTTTATAATACAGATTTATTATTAATTCATTATTAATAATGCAACATAATTTTATTAAAAATGCAATATATTTTAAATTAAAAAATTGAAGATAATTAATTTGATATAGAGTGTATAAAAAATAAATTTAGAAATTAAAAATTTAAATTAATTTGAAATTATTAGTGCAAAGTAATATGGTGCATTATAACATAATGCAGCATATTTTTATAATGCTAACATAAAATTATTTAATTTGGACCAAAATACAATTACACATTGATTAATTTAATATATACACTATTTAATTTGAAATTGTTGGTGCAAAGTAAATTTATATATAATGTCTATTATTAATGCAACATATTTTTAAATTTATATATATAATTGGAGTTTAAATAAAAAATCGTCTCATAACTGCCTGACAAAATATATTAAATTCCAAAATTAACTTTTGAAAAAATAAAAAAACAATTCACCAAATTGACATTAAATACAAATTGATTCTGTGCAAGAAAAAAAATATGCTTCTACACATGAAAAAATTATACTACTGTTCATATATAGTGAACCAATTTGTAAATATAATCACATTTTTTGAACCAATATGCAAATCTCCCTTAACTTTTTTATTAGATGTAGCCCCAAATTTTTTAAAATGATTCAATTTTAGTTCCAAAATTAACTTTTTATCAGATTTAATCCCGAAATTTTAAATAAAATAGTGTATGTAGTTCTGAATTTCCAAATTAAATAATGTATATATTAAATTAATTAATGCATAATTTAATATTGGTGCAAATTAAATAATTTTATGGTGCATTATAACATATTCGTTGCACCAATAATTTCAAATTAATTTTAATTTTTTATTTTTAAATTTATTTTTAACACACTCTATGTCAAATTAATTATTTTCTATTTTTTAATTTAAAATATGTTCCATTATTAATACAATTATGTTGCAATTAATATAAAATAATTAAGTTTTATATAAATTTACGTTGCATTACTTGTGCATTATTTATATAAGAATATTAAATTGTGTATATAATTTATATTACATTATAAAAATATAAAATTGTATATAAATTATTTTGCACCAATAATCCCTACTTAGTTAATGCATAAGTTGGACAATCATTTCCTATATCCCTGTTTCCTATATCACTAACCTGTCATATGCAGGACTTCTGCCTCCATTTGCCAAAAAATCATATATCGTGAATAGAGTTCACGATTTATTTTGAAATGGTGAATCTCACGACTTTACTTAAAAAAGTAACACCCTAAATTTTCACTATAATTTCATAAATATAATTATAAAATACAATATTTCCCTACAATTCTTCTTTTAACTCCCTAAAAATTTGTGTAAGATCATCTCGCCGTAATATTATTTATGATTTATATGTAAAATCATCTTACCGTAATGTTATTTCTGATTTTTATATTCATGACAACTTTTATACTTTTTATTTTTTATCGTTCAATTCTTTCTTCACATTCTTAAAAAATAAATAAAATTTAATAATATTTATAACAACTTATTTTAATTAGTTACAAGCAGGTTCTTCTTAATATGCATGTTGAACACAAATATGGAGATAGATGGGGTGGGGGGGAGTATAATTTGTTGAAGATATATTTTGTCACTTTTTAATGTAAAATATATAATTTTTGTTTTAAAATGATACTCCATTTTACATATATATTATTTTAAATGTGATACTTTATGTGTCCTCAAATAGTGTGCTTAGAAGGTTGAACATGATTTTTTTTTTAAATAGATAAAATAATGAGTATTAGTCCATTTTAAATAAAATAATTATTTATGAGTATAAAGATAAAATAGTTGTGTAAAAAAATATACTTTTTGGAAATTTACAAATAAAATAAATAAATAATGTTTTTTTAGAACAGGGAGAGTGTTTATTTTAGAATGAGAGTATTCTTTCACTTGATTACGTTAAATTTTTTTATTTACTAATACTAGTATGTTTATAAACTAATATTATATATAGTTAATGTGTGGGGTATTAATTTAAATTTGTAACTTTATTGTTTCTTTTTTAATTATATTCATTATTTAAATATTGTATATGTACAATATATAGCTGAGATTAATTTGATTAGATTCAGGATCTAGAGCACAGCTTGATTTTTTTTAAATGGCGAAATTATTCACTTTGACAAATAAAATATAAGAATTAATCATAATTGAATTGATATTTATGCATATATAGTTTTTTTTAATATTTTAATTTAATGGTCAAGATCGATAAAGATGTAAAATTGAGATAAAAAAAAAAATCTAAATAACTCTTAATAATAACAAATAAATTCTCAAATATTATACTTTCCTCTATCCTGAGATCTAAATTTTCTTGTTCACGTAAATTAATTTTTTAAGTAAATAATATCATGTGAGTAAATATAAATATATTTTTATGAACATTTGATATAAATTAATATATTTTTTAGAATGTGTAAATATATTGCTGAATGAAAAAAAATTATGTAAGTCACCAAAACAGAAAAGGTATATAATTATTTAATAAAAAAAATAAGTTACTGTTAGTCAAACTACTTTAAAATTTTATCTTTAGGTGGTGTTTGGTTAGACATAATAAAATAATATAGGCTTTTATATAGTTGAGGTATTAGTATTGATTTCAATAATATTATTGTTTGGTAGGTGTTAAAAAATTTAGTACAATTTTTATAATGTTGTTTTGTAGATCATATAAATTTAGTATGTCCCAAATAAAATTGACATTATTACCCTTTAGAAATAAAAAGGTGGGAATTTGTAAGGAGGAATTGGAGAGTTGAAAGTTTCGACGATACTATAGAACCAAGATTGAATTTGCAACATGAAAATGGAGGAATACATAATGGTGAAGGGAACAATGAACGTGACGTAATATGGGATACATTTTTACCGGGTCATACTAAAATTGTAATATCTGCCAAACAATTATAGTGAGAATAAAAGTTTGTTTTTTTTAACTTATTTGATCTACCAAGCAACTATCACGATAAATATCGTACATATTTTTATATTGAGCACGAGATTCATCACTAACGACCCTACAATTCATTTCATTCAAGACAAGGTCTGATTTCATTTCATCCCCACATGCTTTAAATTTTCCCAACTAACAAAAGGTACGACGACATCACGCAATTGATATAGTATTTGGTGGTTGGTGTAGCATGTGTTACATAATGGCACACGAACTGACACGCCACACCGTTTGATTCAGATTCTAATCACAAAAGAATATACTTCCTTGATTCATTAGATTTTTGGTGCAACATATATTTGCATGCGTTAAAAAATAAGTATATAATATAAAAGTATTATCAATATATCGTAGAGTCTATTTATTATAAGTATGTTAATAAAGGTGATGGTTATTTTAGTAAAAAGAAGATACATACTCCCTATATATTTATTTTTCAAAAATATTCTCTTTATTCATATCGAATATCACAATATCTCGTAATACTTTTCAACATATCGCATTAAGCCACATGCAAATATCTAAGTGTATATTTTATAGATGGAAGTAGTATTTTTTTGGACGGACCAAAAATAAAATAAAATTAATGGACATAGAGAATATATACCCTTGGTATTATTCCAATACCAACATAATATATGGGGACGACACTTCTGACTATTTATGTTGAAAAAATAAAGTAATTAATTAATTTATAAATTTATAAGTTTAGAGATTTATTTCTTTCATGGTATCAAAACTTAAGTCCGCCTAATGTTTGGAATTTAATTTTCATTGAAAGCAATTCCTTTCATGAAAATTAAATAAATAAAAGTTGATTTCACATGTCTCTACAAGTTTAAAATTTTAGATGAAATGAAAATATTTCATTTTAAAAGAGATGAGTGCTAATTTGTTAGACCTTTTTATTATGGCACACTCTCTGAAAAGTTTTTATCTTGTCAATAATATCAATCGCAACAACTCCTAGATAATATTCTAAGGGCTCATTTGGTTCGTAAGATAAAAATATTTATCCGTCGAAAACATGCATGTTTTTTACGGATAGATACTTTTATCTTACGAATCAAATGAGCCCTAAGACAATCTACCATTATTAACTCAAGGTAAACTTTTAGAGGCCGTCTCAGTGGTGGAGATTTGAGGTTGACGAGTATGCTCTTTTTCGAAACTTAAATTTAAAATTCATAAAATGCGATCAATTTCTGAAATAAATTATTCTATATAAAATGTTAATTTGACTTAAAATAAACCAAACTAGTTAACGATGGTTATTAATCCCAATGAAAGAACCAAAATTTTTTTTTTTAAATCAAGGCGGATCTCCTGCTCATCGCTAACAATCATGTTTGGCATGATATAGTATTTAAACATCAATTGATCAGTACCAATTTAGACTAATTGTAGTACGATTCGGCGTACCGATTATTCCGTATAGGTCCAATTTTAACTCATATAGTTTCCATCAAAAAGTTCTTTTACTTCTACGCGTAGGAAGTTGTATATTAAAAAGTGTCAATAACATTCGTATTCATATTTTTGTTATATTAATTAATATTCTTTATTTTATTTTTGCGTCCTATAATTTTAGATTGGTTAAAATTAATTTAAAATGCATTGTACAATTGATGTATATAAAATGGATTAGTCTTGTATGCATCAGTTACACGGTGCAACTAAAATTCATTTTTTAAAAGTTAAACAAAATACTACTGAAAAGTTAAACTGTGAAAAATACACTTTTCAGTAATAACATGTGTAACTTTTTAGTAGTATTTTGTTTAACTTTTAAAAAATAAACTTGAGTTGCACCGTGTAACTGGTGCACAAGAGACTTACACATATAAAATTTTCCTATTTCAATTATTTTTATAGCCAAGATATCTTGATTTTTGTCTTGACTATATGCCATCACACATTTATGATATGACTCTTTTGTATCACTAATTTAGGGTTGGAAAATAATTGGCACAAATTAAAAGACATGTTAGTTAGACTATGTCGGTTGGATAGTGCTGTAGATGGTTGAAAATAAATTAAACAAAATTAGGTTTGCGTATTAAAAAAATCAAACAAATGAATTGACTTTTTTATGAAATCTGTTGAATGGATAGCATCATAGATGGTTAGAAAATAAAATAATATAAAAAAATTAAGGTCAACGTATAACATTCGTGTACGCAGCATGTGCTCGTACACATGTTGTGTGTGAACTTTATATGCCAAGTAATAGGTAAAGAATGGAGGCAATGGAGGAGAATTAGTCTTGTTACTCTTGTATATGCTCAAAATGCACTGTGTATTTGGATTTTGAAAAAATTACCACAATCAACAATTAGTAATACCTAAAGAGTAATCAGTAATATTATAATAAATAATTAATAATATCAAAAAAATAATCAATAATATTTCACTTGTAAAAAAAATTACACGCATACAGTTTAGCATGTATTTTAATTCTACTTAATATTTTGATAAAAAAATATTAAAATAAAAATTGAGTATAAAATTCAAATGCATATATTATTCTAAAAATTTCTATGATATTTCGATTAAATATTAATAACACCTACCATTCCATTCTCGCACACAAAATGGTAGCAACATTAAAGAGAGCAGTATCTATAGGAGGCAATTGATGTGTCCATTTTCCTGTTTGACAACTATTTGTGAGATAATATATATCTTATGAAAAAAGTACAAATTGATTCAATAAATTCGCACAAATTATAAATTGGTTTATGTACAAAAAAAAAAAAAATCGTGCAATCACAAAAAACACTTCTGTACAAATTTTCATGAACTAATTTGTAAATATAGTGATTTTTTTGAACTAATATATAAAGCATCCGTATCTTATTATTGGTTGAAATTCGTAAGATGGATTTTCGTTGAATTAATATGCTTTTTTTTTTATATAATTGAAAGTTGATGATATTGAGTGAAATTTAATGCAAATAAAATATAGAGATAAATAATTAGAAGCATTTTACCAGAAATAGAAAGCTTTTTTTATTTTTTTTGTGAAGAGATCGGAATAGAATAAGTTCTTTTTGGAGCGTAGGACTATTTCTTTTGATTTCATAGAAGTGTTTAAGTCTTTTATGCACCAGTTGCACCGTGCAATTCAAGTTTATTTTTAATAAATTACACAAAATACTACTGAAAAGTCACACATGTTATTACTGAAAAGTGTATCTTTAATAGTGTAACTTTTTAGTAATAATTTGTGTAATTTTTCAATAATAAATAGTGTAAATGTTTAAAAATACACTTGAATTACATCGGTGTAACTGGTGCACAAAAGACTTAATCTCAAAAAATACACGCTCCGTATCACTAGTAAATTTCTCATTTTTCTATTTTCATCCATTTAATTTAAAACCTCTCATTCTATTTTTTTTATCTATTTCAAAATTTTCAGTTAAAATTTTGGTCTCTGCATCTTTCTACATATATTTCAAAACTTCTCATCTGTCGAACAAAGTATATTTCATTACCAATCTCACACAACAACCATGGGATTGGACTATTGATAATGATTTGAGATTAGGAATTTTGCTCGTCTCTAGTTTTTATTCAAATAAATGCAATTAATTTTTAAGAGAAATAATCACGGATTGATACAAAAGTAAATATTTTTGCATAATAGTGTAAACAAATGTTGAATAATAGAGTTATTTTTTTGCTTATTGTACCTATTTGAAAATAATGATTATTTTTATACTAATATGTAATTGACCCTTTTTAAAATAATCAATTTATAAAGAGCTTTGCTCTACCAGTTGCAAATTGTGTTATTAATTTCTCAAATAAATCATTTTTCAGGCCAGATATCGAGTTATAAAAAAAATTGTCAATCCCACACAAACAACCTCAATAGAATATATTCTACTATTTTGATCTTAAGATTAAGTCAAGAAAATGTGGATTGAGTTTTATTAGTACCACTAACACTAAGTATTTCCGTTTGGGATTACTTGAGCACTTAGTTATGAATGCAAATTAAAAGAAGTTAGCAAAAATTGTGATATACATATAAATTATATGTCTACAAATTTCTATTTTTTTAAAGTTATAAATAATATTGAAATATTATAATAAAATAAATATATAAATAATTTCGAGACAGAGGAAGTATTATATATGTTGTATTCAGGAATCAATTTATGTATAGCAACATTAATTATAAATAATGGTTATTAGATGTGTCTTTTTACAATTTGATGTCAAGATGGCAACATTTACATTTCTAAGGCATATATAGTTCGACCGATTCTTCATGTTATTACTGATCTTGCATTGAAGAACCTATGTATGGTCCTGTTTTAGTGTCAGTCCTTGTCTTACATAACTATTCACTCTTTCAATATAAAAAAACAGTTTGGCAGCACCTAAAATGAGAGATATTAAACTAGTTGATCACTGATACAGTGATAGCTGGTTAAATGGTCCACAGATAAAATACTTCCGCTCTTATCCTTCGTTCATATAATTGAGTCATTATTCAAATAGGTTACGGATTTTAAAATTTTCAAGTGCACCGTGCAGTTCATGTGTATTCTAAATCACTATTGTTGTTCAACTAATAAACACGAATTGCATAATTCACAAAAGACCAACTCAAATCTATAAAAATAAATATTACTCTCTCCGTCCCACTATAAGTTGCTCATGTTGCCATTTTCATCCGTCTCATTATATGTTGCTTTTTTTACCTTTTTAGAAAACTACTATTCACTTCTTTATTATTATTTTCAATACTTTTTACATTATTTCCATTATTTTTTCACTTTTCTCCATTGTACTTTTTCACTTTTTTCATTACATCACTTATATTTTTTTACTTTTGTCTTAATTTGTGTGCCCAAAAGCAACGAGCAACTTATAACATGACGGAGGGAGTAATAATTAATTCATAATTTGATAAATATCTCCACTGTTGGATACTCGATCTTTCTTTAAGAAAGAAGACAAAAATTATTAATTATATGTTGAACTCATCATCACCATGATCTCTAAATCATGTTGTAGAAAATTAATTAATTAATTAATTAAAAGCAATCAATTATGTATTTCCAAATAAAATCATGGTATTTGTAGATCACAAAAATTGGAGTGTACATATTGCTTCATATATGCTCACCTACCTATACTATATGTGCTTACCTACTTCTCAGTTTGAAAAGAATTACTAAGCATAGCATAGCATAGCATATTAATATCAGCAACTACTCTCTGTCCATGTCCATGTCCATGTCCATGTCCATCCACTGCCTATTAATTTACCTTGTCCATGGTCCCAACCCAACCATGACTTGGACACATTGGGATTAATTGTACAACAACATGGCCTTGGAGTTAATAATTTTTTCCCGTGACTTACATATTAGTTCAAAAAAGTAGCTATATTTATAAATTGGTTCACAATTTTTGCACAGAAGTATAATTATTTTCTGTACAAAAATCCATTTATAATTTATGTCAATTTTGTAAACTATTTTGTAATTTTCCCTAATTTTTTAAGGAGCGGTTATTTTCACTTTAAAAAAATCCAACTTTTATTTTTAAAATTATGTAAAATCTTTGGGAAAAAAAATAAAATCGAACTCTGATCCTTTTTCACTTTGTTCGAAAAAAAAATTTACGAACATAAGATACTAGTTTGTTCATTTACCATTTTGGGTAGTGCCAATAGCCTTTTTTTAATCCATAAGAATAGGTATCTAAAGCCTTTGATTTCTTATCAACTCAAAATTTGATAAAGCCTTTGATTACTTATCTCAAAATTTGATAAAGCCTTTGATTACTTATCAACTCAAAATGTAGGTGACGCTGATGTTTTGAAGTCGCTTGACCACGTTATACTGCTGGAGATAAGGATCCGTATAGATTCAAAAATAATCTTTTTTAAAATGATGGAAATAAAGATTTATTATTTATTATTATTATTTATATAGTTAAAGAAATTCGTTTAAGTTTTAATTAATTATTAGTGAGTCGGACTTTTAAAAAACTATGCACCTAAAACTCTAATTATCTATTATAAAATATAAATATGAATTTATATGTTATTTCTCTCTATATATATTGCACACTATCAAGTGAAGTTACTTTTAGAACTATTTTATCTAACTTTTCTATTACTTTTAGAACTATTTTATCTAACTTTTCTATTCCACCCTACCAAATACTCCTTCTGTCCCACAGGAATTTGTATATTTTTCTTATTTAAACATCCCACACGAATTTGCACACTACTAAAAATAAAATATTGATTTGCGTGCACACTCACAAAACTACATACATATTTAGTCATATGTCATTACTTTATTTATAAAACACACATTTCTTAAAAAAATGTGTCATTGCATACCCATAGGGAGCAAATTCATACGGAACAAAGAGAGTAACATTATATAGAGTTCATACAAAATTTGTAACCTCTAATATTAGCTACCAATCACCACCTAAAATGTACTAACTTTTTTTTTTCACTGTATCACACTTAGGTGCTTTATACTCCCTCCGTCCCAAAAGACATTGCATACTTTCTATTTTGTTCTGTCCCATAAAAAGTTTGCATGCCTAAAAGAGGAAATTATTTATTAAACTCTACTCTCACAACACACATATAATATTCATAAAAATATACTTATTATATTTTTTCTTAAATCGCGTGCCCAAAAAACACCACAATGTCTTCTGGGACGGATGAAGTATGATTTTTGGCTTAATTATGTCCTCTTAAATAAAACAATTATCACAAAGAGAGTCGTGTTTGTAAAACTTTTCACTGTCTAATTCACAATTCAAAGTTAGTAACTGTTTGAAATTTCTATTGTGCCATTAAGCAAATGTTTTAAAAGTCATACGTTGAGCAAAAAAAAAAAAAAAAGGGGGCTTTAGTGAGAACTTTGCTTATAAGAGATTGTACCTTCATTTGGTTGAACAAGAATAAAAGTTGCACCATTATTTATAATCGAGAGGTGATGAGTTCGAGTGACAACTTTATCGATCAAAAAAGAAAAAAAGTTGCATTTTGGGGATATATGACTCCTCTTTTTGGAGGGAGGGAGTACAATCATTGTAGCAAACATCGGGCTAAGCTGCCCTCTCCCGACCCCATTTTTAAATAATAAATACACAAGCAGACTATGTCCATTTGCAATTTACAGAAAAGCACAAAGAGGTCCTTGAAACACTCACTTCATCCTTGATGGAAAGCAACTTTTAGGGTGTGTTTGGTGTAATGAATAAAATAATCTATCCCGCCAAAACATGCAGTATGTTTGGTTTAGGGGACTAAATAGTCAATCCCCCAAACACAGGACTATTCCGGCCAAATTATGCATGTTTTGACCGGAATAGTCCTGTGTCTGGGGGATTGACTATTTAGTCCCCTAAACTAAACATATCCTTAGAGTTATAAGCCCTTGCAGTTCAGGTAAAGGGATATCCAAGAGTTCATAGTATAATATATCTGAAATCCGCAACAGACAACGGAAACATATTGTCAACAGACAAAAGAACAAGTACAAATCAACTGAACAGCCCACTCTGCATGCATGAGTCGAATCATATTACCTGGTTATAGTGAACAAGCATGTCTTATAAGCCGTTCTGCTCCTCGGTGATTGAGGCTTTGGATAACAGTTATGAGATGTAAGTCATATTTAAATGGATCATCAAATCCAAGATACTTGCAACATTTTCAACAACATCATCATAGTTATTCAGCTTTGACCTTTACTACATTAAGAACACAATCACTCGAGCAAATAAATGAAATAGTTCCAACCACAAGAACAATATCATAGGTTCCATTATCAACTAATTCCAGACAAAACTCGTCATCCTTGGGCTTCTCTATTAACCATCAAACAAGTAACATAAAAAATTTGACCAGAACATAACAAAATGAAATTGATTCTTAAGGGTATGTTTGTTTAGGAACTCGCTCGGATGGACGTAGGACTTTGCGATCAAGCTCCACACGAGTTTGGGATTTAACATCCGCCATCCGGATTTCACATCTCAAACTCAATCCACACCTAAAAATACCTATTAAACCTATTATTACTCTTTCCAACACAACACTCATAAAATACCTATTATACCTATAAAATCAATCATTATCACACTTTAATTTGACATAAAGTAACATCATACCCTACCAAAATCCCAAAACAAACACATTTTTATTATTCATCAAGATTTTCACATCTCAGGATTTCAATGTCATGACTTGCTTACGACCCCTTAAATCCCAAAACAAACATACCCTAAAGTAAATACTATCAACAAGAAATAAAAGGTCATGATCTTTTTTCAATATTTTTATATGCATTGGATAGATTAAGGAAAATGAATATTTAGCCACTACACTTTAATTTCTACTTATTTTCCCCTCTGCGCTTCTATTTTCTTTCGAGTATTGACCACTGTTTAGTTAACAAAGGGTTGGCTTACGTCATAAGCATGCAAAAGATAGGAAGCATTTCCCTACACTCTGCATTAAAGTATAAGTGCAAGAGTAACAGAAAAAATTAAGGTCATATTATTCCTTGGATTACCATCCAACCTCTCCTAACCTCAATGTTTTTAACATCACATTTACAAGATAATATTGCATTAGCAAGGATCTTATTATCATGGAAATAATGTTGTAGGCACTTGAAAGTAGACTACTTGCAACAACGCAAGGATACGAATTAGTCGTACCTTTGATAAATAAATTCACATAAATATATTTCTCCCAAAACTTAGTTCTAGATCTATCAGCCATTTGAACCAAACGACTCTGCAGACTTAAGAAGAGTTGAAAGAAAAAGAAAATACATAAAAATTTGAAGGTAATTGAAGCACCAATCATGTAAGCGCATAAACAATTTATTAATAGGCACCTTTACCCAAAATAAATATCAGGAATTGGGGTTTTTAATTAGTCCACTTCTCTCAACCAAATTACCAACACATTCTTTCTGATAAATATTTTTCAAACATCAAAAAGAAAAGGAGATCAGACCAAATGGCCCAAATCTTATTCAAAATTAAGTAAATCATATGGCATTGAGAGTGTACCTGGCAATTATTATGCACATAACTTAAAAATGCAGGGACGACCTTGAGACGATTTTTGGAAGCAAATGATATCCCCATCTTCAAGCTGAGGATAATAAAAATAATAATCATGTCAAGCGTGAATCTTAAAAAAAATTCATGCAGCAAATGATAAAGGCTTGGTATTACATAAAGAATACAAGTCCAAGCCTTTATCCCACTATGTAAGTTGCCTATATGGATCACATCTTGCTATTGCGGCTGTCCGCTCATTTATAACTTCTTTGTTTGCAGTTGCTTTAGAAGTTTAGTTACTTGCCATCAATTCTAGCATACAACTCAACTTTGAACAATGTATCTGCTTCTGATTATGATGTGATTTTGATTTTATAAATATTAACTTATTTTGCATTTTCAATTAAATTTACAACACATTCAATTATATTAACCTGCATGTTTCATCTATATTTCCAACTGCACAGAAGATTGACTCTTAAATTCAGTGTGGGACTCGATTGAGAAAGCATTTCAAGGAAAATTTGAACTTGTTGCACTCGTCTGCTCCACCAATTCAGACTAATTCACATTAAGCAAAATTTATTTGGAAAATTGGAGTTTCTTGCTTATTCTTTTACAACAAATATTTGTTCTCATCACAAAACAATAACATATAACACAAAAATGGAAGAGCATAAATCAGCACAAATTTCAGAATTTCATTTTGTTGCATTTTTGCCCACACAACTAAGTGTCTGAATGAAAACATCTAAACTGTAGTCCTATTCATAGTGATGCCTATAGTCCCATTTCTGCCTGAGCTACTGCAATATCACCTCAGCTGTACCTCTCTCTCTTTCTCTCACTCACTCAAGCATCTGCATAACTGATGCAAGTTCTCATGCATTCACTTCATTTCCCATCTTTCTTCTTTTTAAAAACAAGCTTAACACGTTCAACGAGCATTGTTAACCATTCGTTGAAAATGGCTAACAATGTCCTCTGCAACAGTTTCAGGGGAGAATCTTCTCATCATATCAACCCTAGCCTTGACTCCTTTCCTCTTAGCTTCAACACGATTACTCTTTACATGTCTCATCAGTACTTGAAGATCATCAACAGACGGTTCTGCCCAAAAATGTCCCTTAAATGGTCCGTCTATCACTTCACTCATTCCCTCAAAACGCAACGGGTAGCTATTTTCATCACTCAAATATTCAGTAGGCCCCGACCAATTAGTAGTGATCACGGGAAGTGACATGGACATCGCCTCTACTATAGGACGACCCCACCCTTCACCTCTGGATGGAAGTACAAACGCATTAGCTGCTACATACAATCTTGGAAGATCAACCTGAGCTACATGCCCATTAATCACATAAATGGAACCCCAATCATTAACAGGTTTCACCAAATCAGAATCCTCAACATACTCGATGATTTTATTAGCAAAATTCTTGTCTGAATGATAAGGATTTGTTAACAAATACAATGCAACATTATCAACACCGGAGAATTCCTTGAGGTACGACCTAATCAACACATCCCACCCTTTCCTATACTCCCATTTGAAAACACTCAAGAAAATAAACCTATCATTCAAATTTGGTGCATCTGATCCTAAAACTAGCCTACTTATTGAACCTAACTCCAGTGGCTTAACCCTGTAAGGATCAAAGAATTCCAAATCAACTGGCTGAACGATCTTCTTGATCTTAATCGGATCAACCCCACTTTGCCTAAATGTACTAACATGGAAATCAGTAGGAACCCAAACATGATCCATTCGATTACAACGCCTAACATGTTCCTCATTCACTCTATCCGTTTCAAACATGGTTCTTCCAATCACAACTTTAAACTGATTGTAACCAATAGGAGGGCAGGGCCGGGTTTGAAACAAAGGAGGGTACCATGCCCCTGGTTCACTGTGACAGACAACAATAGTTTCATTCAATCTGCATTTAGTATGGTAAAGCTCAATAGCAAGATTTCTCATTTCTAAAGGTAAACCCTCCCAAAATTCAATATTTTCTAAATCACCATGCTGCTCAATGCTCAATTTGAAAATTGGGGGTTCTTGTTTCTTGATGTAACTATTCAATGCCAAGATGTAAGACCAAGCCTCTGAGCTATAACCACCACCAGACAGAAAGGGGGCCATCCATAGAACACAATAAGGGGCTTCTGCAATTTCATTCGGCTTAAAAATCGGATTGAAATTGAGAAATTTCAAGATTTCTTGGAAAATATTTCTGTAAGGAAAAAGGGTTACTTTTAGATGGTGTGTTTTAAAGTGGTTCGTTTTGGTGATTATGCTAAATGAAATTGCAAAGAAGAGTACAAAGATCGACAAAAGATAAAAGGGTTTCATCGAAAAAGGTGAAGAAGGGATTCTGGTGGGATGTGTGTTGTGGGGTTCTCTTTCATCAGAATCCATTGTTTAAACCTAGAAATCAAACATCTGAGTTTATACACATCAAGAATGCACTACACATATACATAGAGAGAGAGAGAGAGAGAGAGAGAGAGAGAGAGAGTACTGCAATTTGAGATTCTTTCTTTTCCGCTCGGCATTGAAAAGGAGGCACAAGAAACGGCCTCCAGTTTCTCGGCCGTGTTTTCCCCCGATTAAATGCCTAGTAACCCCTAAATTTCAACGATCTTGCTTTTTTGCCCCCATGAAATGTTACTTTTTGGCATTTTGGGCCCTCTCTTCAAGAAGTTAAATTTGCAATTATGCCCTTATATTAAGGTTGGCATGAAAAATTGTAATACTATTGATTTGTGAGAGTAGAATTGGAACATTTAAATAAGACAAATGTGAAAATAGTACTGGAATTGAGAAAGTACTAATTATTGGCAAAGTATTGTATGAAAATTGTTCATAATAAACTTATCATGAACAAATTTTAAAGTATCAAACATTTAACCAGGTGTATCGAAAATCTCATTATGTGTATAAAAAATTGAGGTTAATACACTTGGCCAGATATTTGATACATTAAAACAACTTCATGATAAGATTATCATGAACTATTTTCACACAATACCTATTCCTAATTATAGCAACAAAAGGTAGATATGATAATTTTACTTTCAAATTTAAACAAATGTGGAAATAGTGGTGGAATGGGGGGAGTACTAATTATTAGCAACAAAGGTAGATATGATAATTTTACTTTCAAGAAACATTGGCTATTGAAGGGTATTTCTGGTGTGACCGAGACACAGCATTATTTAAAATGATGCTTCAACACTATGGAAGAAATAAACTTGAATTTGTAAACCATCTCACCATAAAACTGCAGCCACACATGGTTTTACCTCAGACTGGAATAGTTCGATTCATTTCATTTGTATAAATACAAAATCGCATATCATATTATCTTACAAAGAGTTTGCAGTTGAGCATTATTATAATTAGATTGATCCAGTTAACAAGAGGAAAGATGAAAAAGAGAGAAACTTTCGCGGCACTGTACAATAAGAGTAGGCCCCAGTAAAAGTTCTAAATTCAACCAGCCCTCTCTCTTTGAAAAAAGTGATCCCATATCATCTTATTAAGAGGGGTAACTTATTAATGATACAATTTCTTGTCACTGCGTCTCACAACAACATAGAACAAACATGGATGGTGGATTTCTTTCACATCTTCGACTGAATGCGACTCAGGGTAGCTTGGATCGATCCATGTGGTTCATCAGTTGGTAAATATACATCGTCCTCGAACTGTAACAATCATCAACGGGTGATGCAGCATTAGATTTTTCCATTATTAAAAAATGATACGAAATGGTTGTGCAAGGAAAATCTACGACCTAACACTAGAGGTAGTCTTTATTAGATTAAGATTTATGTATACCATGTGAAACTAACATAGTATCGTGTATACCATGAGAATCAACAGATGAAGAAGAATTGCTAATATATCAAGAATGGAGAGCAGAAACTTGGGTTTCCAAGTCTTTCACCAAATATTCGACAATTATAGCTCCCAATTCCCAAGAGCTGAGGATTCAGGGGAAGATTTGTATAACCTAACTTGTTCTGTTACTTTCATATTTATAATAAGGAAAGACATGTACCTTAACAATTGCAGGATTATCTTTGCTTGATAAGTTGACAGGCAAAAAGTGAATGTTTGGCATTTTCAACTGAACTAGAGATACCTCAGGAACCCTGGAGTGCAATTACCAAAGAGTTCAGTCAATAAACTGTAACACCATGTTTCTGGATAAGCAATATAGTTTGAAAAGATTAAAAGGGGCATAGGTCATCATTATGTGTTTGTTGAGTCGAGAGAGAAAATAGAGAGTGACCTGGCAAGCACAGCCTTTGCCATGTCATATAAAGTACTTTGAACAGATGGACTGTATACTCCTCCTTTCACCGGCCCAAAGAAAGTGTCGACTAAAACCTTTTTCACCTCAATGTATTTCTCCGTAAAGTATAGCTGTTTAGCAGGGATACTTTCAAGTGCCTCAAAATCATACCTACATTGAAGATTGAGTAGATGTGAATTGTGATTACACCCTATAAGTTCAAATACTCATCTGAAGAAATGTTGAAAAAGTTAACGTCCTACAGATTCTTCGATTTGGGTTTCCATACAATTTACTACATTCTTATTGTGTAAAACAACAAATAATACCTCCAAGATGCAGTAACCTCTGTTGCCAGCATCCTCTCTCGTGTTTCAGGCAATATTGTATACTTGCCCCTGATGAATTTTTCAAAACCCGACTGCCACAACATTAAATGCATTGTGAGAGAAATGGGAAATCATTCTGAGGATTTACGCTACACAGTTTAAGGTAGAATAAATGAGGTTTTTTTTTTTTTTGATAGGTGAATAAATGAGGTTTAACACGGCTTACTTTATACACAGAGGTAACTCAACAACAACATCAATAATAATAATATAATAGTCATGCATTCCTCACTCCCACAACATGAAAAAGTAGCTGGTTCTACCATTTTCTAACTGAGAAATCAATCGACTCGAGTGACTTGTTCTTCAGATGACTTAAATAGAGAAACTTGTTGAGTCTGAAGTAGAAAGTAGCAAAAACTTTGACTCCAAATAATTCCTTTTGGATGAACAAATAGGACATAAATAACTGATTGAGCTAAACTTGAAAAGAACCATCAGAAATTCCAGCAAGTAAAACAAAAATGCTTTCAGAAATATGAAGCTCAATTATCAGGCATTTCCAAATCAAAGGTGAGCATGAAAAGTTATCAGTAACGTCACTTGAGAAAGAGGGTGACATATGGTCACCAAGAGCAGCACCATGTTAGATTGTTCATTGCAGAGACACCAAAGAAACCCTACTAGAGATTGGGGAGTGAGGGACCTTGATTCCATTTTAGGTAATTATTCTGACTGATATTATGGTTATAGAGCTTCTATACTAGAAAATTCAAAGGATTTATGTAAGTTGAACAGTTGCTACTCACTCATTCCATTGGTTAAATTATGCTCATACAATTTTAAGCATCTACCACCAACTACCTAATTCAGCAAAATATAAAAAAATAAGAAAGCACCTGCACTCGACACTACGAGGCAAAGTCTCAGATTTTTTTAATGAAGCTAATGAGAATACATAGTGAAACTCAGTGGATATGGAGAAGCATAATACGTTCTATCCAGCATATGCTCCGGTTGTTACTTGAGGAAAACCAATCTAAACTGATTAAAGTAAAAGATAAAAATTTAGCATTGACTCACTTGGGTTGTCTTTAGCAGTGTCAATCCTTCAATACCAGAAATCACCTGCAGTGCACCGGACTTCTTTACAATGACTTCAGCAGTGTGCTTTTCAGATCCAAGCTTGAACCCTTGAGAGAAGATATCAAACATAATATAAATCATAAATTGAGGAATTGCCTCTATATACACCTCCAGAGCACACAAAGCCAACATTCCTAATAGCGCCCTCCTAAGCACCCTAGATTAAATCCAAAAGAATGAAATCTGGAAGACAAGTTCAGGTTACCAGACTTGGTCTGATTGATCCAGAAACCTCAATCAAAAACAATCATTATGACCAACACTCACCATTTCATTTGATCTAATCTGCAATTATATCTACAGGCCTTAAGAGCAATACTACTCTTGATTATCAAATTGTGAAGTGTGAACTACACCAACCAGGTTGATAGTTTCACTTGGACCCCATATTCAGAAGAAATGCAAAAGTCAACTTACCATGATCATGCGTTTGGCCATCCATGTGAATGCGCTCCCATGGCTTTTCAACTATATTTACAATTGCAGCAGTGACCTATGAAAGAATAATGAGATCAATATTCCTTGGATCATAATATTCACAGTGGGAATTTAAACATTTGCGCCTCAAGTCAAGATTCAAGTCATGAGTAACATTCACTGGCCCCAGGAAACTGAACCTCAGCCTTTTGAAACTCTTCAGAAATTATTTATACAGATGAACTAAATACATTAAGTGCAAGTTCGTCCAAAAAATCAAAGGATATTGTTAACATCACAACTAAGTTGGACTAAATAAGCAATTATAAATTAGAGACGTCCCTGTCTCAATACCTAACAAGCAATCACAAATTACAGACATCACGATGACCCTAATTGAACTGATATAGTTCCAGGAAATCCATAAGACAATCCTCAAAGGTACAATGACATCAAATCTGTATATACTTTCAGTGGTAAGGAATGCATGCTCATATCAAGTGGAGCTTTTCAACATTTAACATAGTCCTCTATTCGCTGTCTATCATATAATCTAATAAAATATTTTGATTTCACCTCAATCACAAATTTCACAACGTGCAACAATCTTAATTCTTAAGAACGACATAGGAAAGACTATGGCAACGTGGAAATAAGCGCACTGGAAATCCACCGTCTTAAATCATCACCTGCGGATAGAAGGATGTAAAATGTTTTCCAAGTACAATAGCAAAATCCTCCGCTGAAATCGGTTGCTTACTTTCCTTAGCTTTCACATATACCTGCACCACAAGCCAATCACTGAATCAGGCAACCACAAGCAAAATGTCACTGATCCAAACAGATGCTTGTTTAATTTCCCGAACTAGTCAATGTAAGATCTTAATCAACCAAAAAGGAGAATAAATCGACAATCTGACCGGTTCCATCTCCACACAGCTCAAAAAATAGTCAAAAACCATCAAAAGGTAGAGATCTCCGTACCGTATTTTTCATGGTATCAGTGGCGACGATGTCGGAGTTGTCGCCGTGAGTATAGGCGGGGAGACAATCGGAGAGAAGGCTGATGCTTACATTCCATTCGGCGAAATGATTCACTCCGTTTGGTTCTCTCCAAGTCCTTCCCACTCTCACCCTCGCTTTGCCATGTCTCTGCTCCAACTTCAGTCCACCCACAGCCATTTTCTCCGACGATTTGGTGCTCATGCCGCAATTGCGAAGGTAATTTGGCGAATTTTCAAAGCCTCAGATCACTTAAGTGGGTTCCGTCTCGTGTTTTGCAACTTCACGGCTACTGTGTGTTTTTATTCTTGTCTCATTTATTTTGGAAATTTTTCGAGAATGCCTTCTTTTCTTTTCTTTTTTTCTTTTTTCTTTTTTCTTTTTAAAGGTGAGAATGTCTTTTGGTTTGGTTTACTATTTTGGAAATAAATGGCAATATATGGATAAATTTATTTTAAAAAATAAATTTATTGTTTATATATTAATAATTTAAGTAAATTAACTTTTAAATGATTGATTTTAATGTACACCCATCAATTTTTAATTTTTAATGAGTATTTGGATACTTTGGTAAAGAAATTAATTGACTTGTATACATCCAGGATACAAATTGTATATAATCAAAATAAAAAAATATTCTAATTTATTAAAGAGTAGGTTATATTGCACGGTGCAATATATGCTAAAAAAGAAATTTTTTAAAATTCGCGGGTCACTCTTTGGAACCGGGTTACAATCCAAAATTTGCGGATCAATCTGAAACACAAAAAGCCCACAGCTCTAAAACACTCGTTTCACAAAGATCAAATCAACGGCGCATTAAATATTCAATTACATTGGGCGATCGCCATGAAAACGTATTAATATTCAATTACAACGAAGAAAGACGAAGATCAAAGGCAACAAAGGAAGAGCAATTGCAGTGATATGATGTTATTAAGTTCTGAAACACCTAGTTCGAAAGTAACATGTATAGAAAACAGCATATACTTATTGAATTAATTGTGTTACGATACTGAATTTATTAACAATATAATGTTATAATTATTTTGTGTTAGTCTGTTCTTGTGTTACTCCATTTATCTTTTCATTATACTACATGCATAAGTTTTTCATACTGGAAAGATTAGACTATGCTATTGCATGCATAATATTTTCATACTGCATAATATGTATTACTATATGTTCAAATTTTGTATACTACAAGATATCATTTATAATACTACATACAGAAAACACATTCCACTATTATACTACATTAATTACTTCATACTACTGCATGCATAAGATTGTCATACTACAAGAAATATATTGTACTATTGTGCGTAAGTTACTTAATGTAAATTAGTTTAATATTGTATCAGTATAACAGTGTTACTATAAGAAGTGTATTATGTTACTACATACAAAAAACACATTCCACTACCTCTACCCCATGTTATTATACTACATTACTTATTTCATGCTACTAAATACAAGAGATTATTATACTACTGCATGCATAACGAAGGTTGATACCGTATTAGTATAACAGTGTTACCATAAGAAGTATATTATGTTACTACATACAGAAAACACATGTTCAACATATTTTCCTTACCTTATATTTTGTTTTACTGTGATCTAAAATATATCAAGTGCAATAGACGGTGAATATAATGAAGATCATGCCTTAGAAGAATGTAATGAGTTCAGTGGATCATTGATCGGGATAAAGAAACAAACAACGGATGAAATGAAAATGATTGTAATAGAAGGTGGTGATGCAAACACTTTTACAGAGTTACTGCAAAACCAACAGGATGAGGAGAAATAATTATTTTACAAATACAAGATGAACGATGAAGCTTAGTAAAATTCTCTACTATGATTAAAATTCTTTTACAAATACAGGATCTACCAACTGACAGCATCCAACTACTATGATTAAAATTCTCTACTAACCAACACAACATCTTGTTACTATAAAGTTAGTAAAATCAATCTTTAACAAACCCCCAAAACCTATACTCTCAACATCCTCCATCAGCTTCTCATTCAGATTCTTTATAACTTCAATAAGACCAGTTGGCATCCCATGTGGTAAAAACTCCCTATAAATAATAAATAGTATGGTTGGATCATCATCAATTGAAGAAAGCTTCCTCTTCACAACTCCACCTTTCCTATAATCATTCTTCCTCTGTCTTTTAGAGGCACGACCCTCCAATAACATCAAAGCCCCTCTCTGAGCTGAATGAGGATCATCATCCATTGTATCAATACAAAGAAAGAAATATATATATATATAAATATTACTTATGCAAATAAGCATAATGTGTTTGGTAAAATATGAATAATCATAATACTATATGCACAAATCAATGTTACTACATCAAAACTTTTGGGTTACTATATCTCAAAAAGCAATAAGAACAGATTATAGAATATGTATACACACATCACTACTTTTGTTGTGATATTGTCCGGAGATTGAATCGAACTCAATAAGACTTCGAGTTTCAGAAAAATTGGAAGAACTTGCCGGATGAACACACTCAACAGAAATTAAACAGGAAATCAAAAGAACAAGCAATTTACGTGGTTCGATCAAATTGATCTACGTCCACGGATGGGGTTGGCTCACTTCACTAATCGATGAATAATGTTTACAGAGTACAAAGCTTTCTCACTCTAATCTCTCTCTAAGTATCGAGTGAATTACACAGTCTTATTATTTTTCTTATTCTGGAATGAATACATATTTATAGATCAGACCCTTAACCGCCTTTGAGCTCTTAACCAATCAACGAGATTCGTATGGTTATAACCACCTTGAATAACTGTTCCAGCGTCCAATGAGATTGCTCCGCCAGCTGCCCAAATAACCGACTTTATCACTCTGATGAAGTCGTCTTTGCCATGCTCTGTTTTATAACTGTCAGCTCAGGATCACCATCATGCTGAGTGACTCAGGGAGTAGGTGATTCTCAGCTCAGGATGATCTCTCAGGATTTGCCTTCAGTTCTACCGAGTCTTCACTGATCTGACCACTCAGGATGACATTCAGGATGAGTGTCAGGATCAGAATACTTCTGACTCAGGATCAAGTCTTCGCTCAGGCTTAGGATGCTTTCCTCAGGAATATTCCTCCGGATCCAATACTCAGGATCATGATTCCTGACTAATCTTCAGTACTCAAACTCAGCTTATCTTTATATTTAACAATTCTCCACCTTAAAGTAAGTGAGTTTTCCCCATTCCACACTCCACCTCAGGACCTAACTCATGGTACATCTCATGACCGCAGCTTGATCAACTACAAGCAGTATCTGAACTTGGAAATAGGTAAGACCTTAGTCAGCATATCTGCAGCATTATCCTCAGTAGAAACCTTCTACACTGAAATCACTTTCTTTTCAACCACATCTCTCACAAAATGAAATCTGACATCAATATGCTTTGACCTTTCATGAAAGACTTGATGTTTAACCAAATGAATTGTGCTCTGATTGTCACACTGAACTGCAACTTCCTTTTGTCTGATTCCAAATTCTTTAATCATACCCTTGAGCCACATTGCTTCCTTCACTGCTTCAGTCATCGCAATATACTCAACCTCAGTAGTTGAGAGCGCCACTACTAACTGAAGTACTGATCTCCAACTGATTGTTGTACCATATAATGTGAACACATATCCTGATAAGAATTTCCTCGTATCAATGCTTCCAGCATAATCTGAGTCCACATATCCCTGAAGTGGTTGAGTGTCATCCTCAGTCTTCTCGAAGAGTAATCCCAGATTTTCAGTTCCTTTTAAGTATCTCATTATCCACTTAAAAGCCTCCCAGTGTGTCTTTCCTGGATTTGCCATAAATCTACTGACCACACTGACTGAATGTGCTAAATCTGGTCTGCTGCACACCATAGCATACATTATGCTACCTATCCCATTTGAGTAATAAATTTTACTCATGTGTGCCTTCTCTTCATCTGACTTTGGACACTGACCTGATGTCAGTTTGAACTGTTGACCAAGGGGTGTAGATACAACTCTGGCTTCATGCATGTTGAACCTCCTGAGTATCTTCAGGATGTAATCCTTCTGAGTTAAGAACAACCTTCCTTTGTCCTTATCTCTGATAATTTCCATCCCTAGTATCCTCTTAGCCATACCCAGATCCTTCATGTCAAATGTGCTACTGAGCTTTGCCTTTAGCCTCTGAATTCTTTCAGGACTCTTGCTTGCAACCAACATGTCATCCACATAGAGCAGCAGATATGTGAGTACTTCATTCCCTTGTTTTTCAAGATAGACACAACTATCATACCTGCATCTTGTGAAGCCTATGGAGATCATAAAACTATCAAACTTCTTATACCATTGCCTCGGACTTTGCATCAATCCATACAATGATTTCTTCAATAGACACACCTTATCCTGATTCCCAGGTAGAATAAAACCTTCAGGTTGTTGCATGTGTATAGTTTCTTCCAGGTCTCCGTGTAGAAAGGCTGTCTTGACATCTAACTGCTGAAGCTCTAAGTCCTCCTGGGCTACTTTTGACAATAGGATTCTGATTGAACAGTGTTTCACCACTGGTGAGAATACCTCATTGAAGTCTACCCCCTCTATGAGTGAAGCCTCTGGCAACAAGCCTTGCCTTATATCTCAGCTTCTCTCTTCCTCCTGACCCCATTTCAGATTTCTTCTTGAAGATCCACTTGGAACTGACCACCTTCTGTCCCTGAACTTTGTTCACTAAGGTCCAAGTGTTGTTCTTCTCTAATGACTGAAGTTCCTCAGTCATGGCCAATATTCATCTCTCCTTGTCTTTACCTGACACAGCTTCAGTATAGCTTTGTGGTTCCTGATGCTCCACCTCTTCAGCGGTTACCAGGGCATATGACACCATATCAGCATGACCGTATCTAGTCGGAGGGTGTATGCTTCTCCTGTGTCTATCTCTTATTAGACTATAGTTTTTTAGATCATGGCCTTCAGTATCTGAAATTGAGTGGTCAGAATGATCGTCAGTATCACTTTCCTCTGACTCTTCTTGAGTCCTTCCTGAGGTTTCACCTGCCTAAAAAATTTCTTGTCCTGATTTCCTTTCAGGAGTCTCCACCTTGACCTGAGATCCATCTCCTGAAAGTATACCATATGAGTCGTGTATGCTGATGGGCTGATTGTATCCCATGACTTTCTCGTTGAAAGTCACATCTCTACTGACAATACACCTTTTATGTCCTGGTTCCAAACACCATAGCTTGTATCCTTTCACTCCCTTAGGATATCCTAAGAAGATACATCTCAGTGCTCTAGGTTCCAGCTTATCCTGCCTGATGTGGGCAAAAGTTGAGCAACCAAATACTTTCAGGTTATTGTAGTCCGAGATCCTCCCATACCACACCTCATCAGGTGTCCTGAACTCAATTGCTGAGGAAGGTGACTTGTTAATAAGATAACAAGTTGTACTGACTGCTTCCCCCCAAAACACCTTGTGTAGTTTTGCATCTGACAACATACTCCTGACCTTTTCCAGGATAGTCCTATTCATCCTTTCAGCCAAGCCATTTTGCTGAGGATTTGCAGGCACTGTCCTATGTCCAGTGATTCCTTTTTTCTTGCAGAAATAGTTGAACTCCTCTGATACATACTCCAATCCATTATCAGTCCTGAGATGTTTAATGGATCTTCATCTCTTATTTTCTTGTTCACTGACCCAGTCTCTGAACTTTGCCAAGGCCTCACTCTTCTGCTTCAGTATGAACACCCATACTTTCCTACTGAAGTCATCAATGACTGTCATGAAGTATTTTCCACCTCTATGAGTCTCCACCTTAGCTGGTCCCCAGATATCAGAATGAACATAATCCAGAGGTGCATCAGTAGTTTTCTTACCCTTTGGGAATGGGTTTTTCTTGGATTTACCCATGACACAATGGTCACAAAAATCTAATTTCATCACCTTTCCTTCCCCAAATGCCTTCTGCTTTGAAAGTTCTTGGAGCCCCCTTTCTCCAATATGGCCCAACCTTTTATGCCATATCATTGCCTCAGTGCTGTCCATAACATTGTTTGCTTCCAATCAGGATATACAACCCATTGACTTTCTTGCCTTTCATGTATACCTTCTTGCCTTTGGTTATCAGGATATAACCATCCTCAGTGTTGAACTCATAACCCAGTTGATTCAGTGAACCCAGGGAGATCAGATTTCTCTTCAGTTCTGGCACCAGCCTTACATTTGAGAGTATCTTATCTACTCCATCATGCAGCTTCAACCTGACAGAACCACTCCCCTTCACCTTACATGTTTGATTATTGCCCAGCACAACTGAGCCTCCATCAAACCTCCTCAACTCCCTGAATAATGATTCATCAGGGCACATATGGAATGAGCATCCAGAGTCTAGTACCCACTCATCATTCAGTTTCAGGTTAGTAACTGTTAACACCTCAGCACTATCATACCCACCTTCAGCAGCAACAGTTATATCATCCTTTTGTTCTTCTCCCTGATTCCTATTTCTGTCAGGGCAATTCTTCTTGAGATGACCAGTTTTGTGACAAGCAAAATATTTCCTCTTCTCAACAAAATCACCAGATTTTGGCCCCTTTGTGTTCTTCTTCTTCTTGTTCTGAAAATCTTTCTTGCCCTTCTTGAACCTGACATTCAATCCTTCAGTCTGAACTGAATTTTTCTTATCAACTTGTAGCTGAATAGACTTTGTTTTTAGTGCACCGAGAATATCATCAAAGGACAATTTATCCTGTCTCCCAAATAGTAAGGTGTCCTTGAAATTCTCAAAGGATTTAGGCAAAGAATTCAGGAGCATCAAAGTCTTATCATCATCATCAATTTCCACTCCCAGGTTCTCAAGATCATCAGCAGCCTTGTTGAATTGCTCAAGTTGTTCAATCAACTCCTTCTCTTCATTCATCCAGAATGACATCAGTTTTTGCTTCATGAACAACTTATTGGTGACAGACTTAGTCTGATACACCTTTTCCAGCTTACTCCAAACCTCAATGGCAGTCTTCTCCTTGCACACCTCCCTCAGAGGCTTATCCCCCAAGCACAAGATGATTGTGCTATGTGCCTTTTCCAATATTTCTTGTTTCTTGCCTGGATTTTCTGACGAAGAAGGAGGCCATTGGTCTTCAGGATTCAGAGCATTTGCCAGCCCATGATGAGTCAAGAGGGCCTTCATCTTGATCTTCCACAAACCAAAATTATTTGCTCCAGTGAATTTCTCAAAATCCAGCTTGGTAGATGCCATGATTGATGATTAACCAGTCGATTCTTCCTCCCTTCCCACAGACGGCGCCAATTGTTGTGAAATATTCGGAGATTGAATTGAACTCAATAAGACTTCGAGTTTCAGAGCAATTGGAAGAACTTGCCGGATGAACACACTCAACAGAAATTAAACAGGAAATCAAAAGAACAAGCAATTTACGTGGTTCGATCAAATTGATCTACGTCCACGGATGGGGTTGGCTCACTTCACTAATCGATGAATAATGTTTACAGAGTACAAAGCTTTCTCACTCTAATCTCTCTCTAAGTATCGAGTGAATTACACAATCTTATAATTTTTCTTATTCTGGAATGAATACGTATTTATAGATCAGACCCTTAACCGCCTTTGAGCTCTTAACCAATCAACGAGATTCATATAGTTTAACCGCCTTGAATAACTGTTCCAGCGTTTAATGAGATTGCTCCGCCAGCTACCCAAATAACCGACTTTATCACTCTGATGAAGTCACCTTTGCCATGCTTTATTTTATTACTGTCAGCTCAGGATCGCCTTCATGCTGAGTGACTCAGGGAGTAGGTGATTCTCAGCTCAGGATGATCTCTCAGGATTTGCCTTCAGTTCTACCGAGTCTTCAGTGTCTTCACTGATCTGACCACTCAGGATGATATTTAGGATCAGAATACTTCTGACTCAGGATCAAGTCTTCGCTCAGGCTCAGGATGCTTTCCTCAGGAATATTCCTCCGGATCCAATACTCAGGATCAGGATTCCTGACTAATCTTCAGTACTCAAACTCAGCTTATCTTTATATTTAACAACTTTTATATTAAAAAATAAAAACATGATATTATATACACACAACCATACTACTCTATGAAAATGTATGTTACTATATGCACATATAAATGTTACTACATGATCAGTTTTGTATTACTATATCTTAAAAACAATAAAAACAAAGAATAGAACATGTATTTTACTATATAAACAAAAAAAATAAAAACATTCATATACACACAGCCATATTACTACATGATCAGTTTTGTGTTACTATATCTAAAAAACAATAAAAACAGTGTATAGAACGTGTATCTTACAATATAAACAAAAAATACTACTAAGTGAATAAATGTCATGTACTACGATGTCATCTACTACAATAAATAAACATGTAACACTACAAATATAACAATGAAATACTCTAAACATGTATTTTATGATACTACATCATGATTTTTATGTTACTGTATTTCAAACAGAGCAGAACACAGACAAAAACCCTAAGAAACTACAAATCATTTAAAAAACATTGATCTACACTACGAAACACAAAAATATATTCACACGAACAAATCAAATGCAACAACACCCAAAAAAATCGCACAATAAATACGAACCAAACAAACACAAACATATGAATAGTACCAGAATCGAAGAAGAAAGTAAGAATATCCAAAAAAAAGTACATACATAATACAAAAAAATACGATTACAAACAAAAATAGTAAGCTAGGTTAACAAAAACAAGTAACTTACCGAAATAATGACGTGAGAAGACGAAGAATCAACAAAAATCACGAAGAACAGATGTAATGAGATGGAAAATCCCCTGAGAAAAGAAAAGATGAGCAGAGAGTTTCGTATGAGAGATGAAACCTATTGCGCAAATCAAGGAAATTTTTGAAAACCGATAAAAAAACTGAAAGAAAATAGGCGGTATTAATTATTTATATTAGATCCATTTGTAAAATGGGTTAATTGCACGGAGCAGATTTTGTGCAATATTGCATATGAGATTTTGCGTTTATTAAATTGATTTTAAGTCAAGCTAATTAAATCTATATAAACCAAATCGTTGAACGTATAATAAAAAAGATATCTTTTATTCTCTCACGCTATTATAAAAAGAACTTAAATTCCTATTGTAAAACCCAAGAATTTTAGTCACCATAAATTATAAATGTATTTTGATTATTATAACTTTAGTTATTTATTTTAAATATAAAATTATTTATTAAATATTCTTTTCTAAATATACATGTTTTGGGAGATAGAAATTTTGTTGACATTGATTTTAGTCCACTTAAGTTTTGAATTTTTGTTTTCGTCCTCTTAAATTTTGAATTTTTGTTTTCGTCCTTTAATTTACCAAAAATTATGATTTTCGTCCTCCAACCGCCTATAACCAGTCATACAATCGGTAATACACACGTGGATTCATTTTTTTTCTTTTTTTTTGAAACAAAATACTAACGTGGGGGTATTTAGAGGGAATTAGGTCTTGACAAAATACACTTTTAACCGTAAATTCTCTCCCAAATACCGTCCAATACTTACATCCATAGAATCTTCTGTCCGTATTCATTTTTAATATGATATACAAACCGTGCAACGAAACCAAATGACACTTAATATTGCGCTCGAAACTCATTAATTCATATGAATTTCTTGAAGACATCTCTCTTCCTTTCCGTACAATGAGTATGCGCTCAAAAGAATTTAGGCTTTTGGATGTTTTGATTTTGGGATCTTTGTTCCTTTTTTCCCTAATTCTCTCAAGCCACCATTCCTAGATTTGATCGACTAGAGTTTTGATTTGGGAGAGAATTTACGGTTAATCCTGTATTTTATCCATCAATACCTAATTCCCTCTAAATACACCACGTTAGTATTTTGCTTAAAAAAATAGAAAAATTTGATCTACGTGTGTATTACCGGTTGTGTGACTGGTTATAGGCGGTTGGAGGACGAAAACCATAATTTTTGGTAAGTTAAAGGACGAAAACAAAAATTCAAAACTTAAGAGGACGAAAACTATAATTTTTGGTAAGTTAAAGGACGAAAACAAAAATTCAAAACTTAAGAGGACGAAAACCAAAGTCAACAAAACTTATAGGACAAAAATATATATTTTCCTATAATTTTAACCTTTTAACACATTTTTAATATTTGTATTATGCCCTTAAAGCATTTGATATACATTTCTTCTATAGAGTAGCATAAAAAAATTCAATTACTATATATCATTATACAAAACAAACAAACAATCTTTTTTTCACTATGATGTTTTTATTCTGTATTTTTTTATTTAAAATATATAGTAATATTTATAATAATTTCTCTATTCTCAAAAAAATTCATAATTTCTTCTATAAAAAACTTTCATACCTCAGAAATTGAATATTTTCACAATATTTATAAATTTATATCAAATGTCATTTTTTTTAAAATCCTATCATACATGCGATACAAGTAATTGTTTTTATCTTAGACATAAAATTTTATAAAATTATCATTTTAAACTCCATTTATCATTCATATTTTTTTTTTTTATTTTGTATGTCCTCTTTTATAAGAAAGTTTTATATTAAACCTTTTATATGGGTGGGGGTGGGGGGAGGGGAGTACCTCACTTTACAGCATAATAATTTCAATATTTATTTGTTTTTAAGGAATAATGGAATATAAAGTTAAATAATCTTATGGAGTCACTTTCATGTTAATATATTTATAATATAAAATTAATAGTATTGTATAAATATTATATATATACACACACTTAACCTTAATATTTTATATTAAAATATATTTATAAGTATGGTATGGATAAATATGTATAATAGTATTAAATATATATATACACTAAAACCTAATTTCACACAAACAAAAAAATATGTATTTTTAAGTGAGAATACCACAAATATACCAATTTTAAACTTTTCAAAAATTTATTTTGGTCATATTTATTTTAGGAATTCTTTTATACCCAATTCATAAAAGCATATATACTCTTATAAAATGGGTATAAAAGAGTTAATAATTTTAAATTGGGTCTCACCTTATTCTCCTAACTACACTACACTTATATAGGGGATTTGGTTGACTTTATGAACTATTTCATGGGTAAATAAATAAAAATGGAGAAATAGAATTTGTAATTTTAATATTAGAGTGCATTTTTCAATTAGTATTTTTGTATGAAAAAATTATTAATTAATCACTTATTCAATACACGATTAATAAAAATTAAAGTTTATAGTTAAATTTTTATGAAGATAATTCGATAGAAATTTTAATTTTTTTATTTAATTTTAATGTGGATAATGCTCTCGTTTAACTAAATTTTAATAGATATATGTTCAAACATCACAAATTAAATATTTTATATACTTTTATAAATATAATATTCATTAATGTGCATTAATTTTAAAATTTTATATTATAATATTCATTAGTATGCATTATACATTAAAATAGTCTTATTAGAAAATTCAAATAATCACATATATGATAAAAATATTATAATTAGTTAATTTATTAAAATTGTATGTTTTAAAATTTTATTGTATTATTTATGTTTTTAGGTTATATAGGTAAAAAGAATTGTTTGACATTAAAAATGAGTAGAAAAAATTATTTATGTTTAAAGTGGGTAAACTAATTTTTTTAAAGTTGAAAATAGGTATTTTAAATAGTCTCTATTTTTAAAGTGACTAAATGGTACAGTAGTTTAATCATTTTCTATAATAGAGATAGTGGGAAAAAAAACTCCCTCTGTAATATAGCAATTGATAATTATTTTTAGAATATTCAACAATTATTTATAAATTCAAAGATTTTTTTTTATAAATTCACTTGCACAATATTTAGATAAAAAGGCATTATTTTTTGGACTCACACTATATATAAATTCAACTAATTTTTTTATGTTATAGATAACTTTTATCAAATTATTCCAAAATACTATTCATTCTATATATATATATATATCGTAAATCTCATGTACACCAATTGCACCGTACAATTCAAGTGTATTTTTAAAAAGTTACACAATTTATTACTAAAAGTTACACTATGAAAAATACACTTTTCAGTAATAACATGTGTAACTTTTCAGTAGTATTTTGTGTAACTTTTAAAAAATGAACTTGAGTTGCACCATGTAACTGGTGCATACAAGACTAATCCATATATATATATATATATATATATATATACACATATATATTTAAGGATATTTGCATATTAATTCAAAAAATATGTATTTATAAATTAGTTTATAATATTTATACAAAATAATTTTTTTTCAAAAATCTTTTTTGCACAGTAATTAATTTTAATTTTGTTAACTATTAATTTTTTTTCAGTTAACAGTATAAATTAGTATACAGAATAAAAGTATTGTCGATTTATGATAAAAAGAAGACATAACCTTTCAAAAAAAAAAAAAAAAAAAAAAAAAGAAGACATAAGATTCCATCCATCCATCAGCACGCCGGTGAGCTGTCGCAACGTGGAGGTGTTAAATGGAGGTAAAACGATGATCTCCGTAATTGAATTTTCAGCAAATAAGTCTTCATACGCATAAGTATTTCAACTTTTATATGTTCATTTGACGAACTGTGTTTGTAATTGGACAGCTCCATCAATGGCGGCCCCCCTTGCGCAACAAGCAAACAATATATTATTAATTAACTAATCATTCCACTAATTTCTGTTGGGTTTAATTTTCTTCGCTCCTAGGGAGATTGCGTTCTTCAATTCATACTTGGCTTTTCTTCGTATATTCTCACGTAAGCGGAGAGACGAGAATAGTGGTCTTGGGTTTTAGGGTTAACATTCAATTTGCTTCGACGTTAAAGGGTTTTCGTTGGTCGATTTGATTTAATCAAAATTTGCGGGTAAAAGAACAGAGGGTTTTTCATTTGGGGGAGGAATGGAGAAATTGACCGGAGAGAAGAAGAGGGTGGTGGTCGTCGGCGGTGGAGTCGCCGGCTCTTTCATGGCCAAGCTCCTTCAAGATCATGCTGATGTTTATCTCATTGATCCGTAAGAACTTGTTTAAATTCAATTTACGATATGAAGCAGCCATTATGCTGCAGTTTGATCTCTGAATTACAAGCTTTTCTGATTCTGGTTTCTTTGATCAACAACAGGAAGGAATATTTTGAAATTGCTTGGGCAAGCTTGAGAGCAACGGTTGAACCATCGTTTGCAGAAAGAACGTTGATCAATCACTCGGAATACCTGCATAATGCTCATGTTATTACATCTGCTGCAACTAACATCACAGGAGATGAAGTTGCGACTGCACAAGGCCGTCTAATTGCTTACGATTATCTTATCATTGCCACTGGTCACCCAGGCGCTACTCAGTCTACGAAAGCTGAGAAGCTCAAGTGCTACCAAGCTGGTAAAGAAATAGCATAACTCGACTATGGTTGTTGCACCTTTCATGTCAATTACGCATAAATTTATTCACGTTGTGCTGATCTTCAACTAAATTATATCTAGTTTAACGTTATCTTGGGCATGGTTCCAATTACACTTCCCCTTAAATGAGCATGTATGTTTTCTTAGGGTGTTGAGTGCCAAAATATGAGGTTACTCGAGAGCTATGATGTTGTAAAGACTACAAATTGGTGTTGAACATGGGATATAGCTGAATAAGCAATGTACCAACATATCATAATTGATAATTTTGAAACTTGTTCCATTAAGTCTTGATACATGAACAAACACACAGAGGTTAGGCTTCCACAACTCTCTAATGTATCATAACTGGCTACATAGTGTACACTAATGAAATTAAAGGTTTCATTCGAGAGGATTATGGAACTAACTAAAGCATGACTCTTTTAATGCTAGATCTTAATAGATACTTCAATTATTCCTGTTGTTTCTGGTACTGTTACTATGGTTTTTACTATAATGGTTATTAACATTAATACTTCAATAGAGTAGTACCTGTTCATTTACATTCAATTTTAATTGAATCCTGATTTAATATGAAGCCCCATGCTTTCCGTAGTTCACCTTCAACGTTGCTTTTTCCAAACGTGCTTACTTTTGGATTCTAATTGCCACTGAGATATGATTATTGCAACTTCAAACATAGTAGTCTTCTCTTCTTGCATTCAATGAACATGCTTACCGTCTTTTTATTTCTGCAGAGCAAGAAAAGATAAAGGCTGCGAGTCATATTTTGGTCATTGGAGGTGGACCAAGTGGTGTTGAAATGGCTTCTGAAATAATTTACTCGTTCCCTGATAAAAAGGTAACCCTGATTCATCGGGGACAAAGGTTACTGGAGTTTATTGGGGAGAAGGCTGGAAAAAAGGCACTAGATTGGTTGACCTCGAAGAAAGTTGAAGTAATCTTGGGTCAGTCTGTCAATTTGGATTCTGAACTCAGCGGCAGTTATCAAACATCAGGTGGAGAGACAATTGTTGCTGACTGTCATTTCCTTTGCATCGGAGAGCCTATTGCTTCATCATGGCTAAGGGAGACTTGTTTGAAGGACAGCTTAGATGCTCATGGCAGGCTAATGGTTGATAACAAATTCAGAGTCAATGGTCACAGTAACATTTTCGCCATTGGAGATATCACTGATGTTCCTGTAAGTCCATCCTCTTTGTTTGTGTATCTTTTTTAGCTCAGTTACGCACAGCTATGAAAATAATGAAAGAACTAGAAAAAGCAATGACTAGGAGAGGTTTGATTTATTAACTAGGTTAGTTACAGAAAGTATCACTGATGGAAAAAAGGTTTCATACCTAAACTACATTTCTACCTAGGCATCTTCACTAGGTCAATTTACGTCAGGGGAAAATAGATTTTTAGTCTTGTAAGTTATGAGACTATATTTAATCCGTGAACTAGTTGTTGGAGGTGAAACTCGGTTGATGATGACATGGCAGAACTTTAGTAAACCAGATGGTTCACCTCCTACAACCAGTTACAAGTCTAGAATGTCGAACAATTAAAAGTTATGAGACTATATTCAATCCATTAAAGTGAAATACGGTTAACTTATAGGACAAACAAAAAACTATTTCCCCTTACTTCACAACCTTGAATCTACGAGAAATTTGTTGAGCCGAAGTTCAAACCATAACTACGAGGTCTTTCAACCATAAGTCCCATTGTGAAGCCTTTACTTGATCCTCATATTTTTGTGATATGAAGTCAATGGCAGCTGAGTTCTCTTTGACTAAACGTTTATCAGTAACTCAAATGGTGTATGATGCAGGAAATCAAACAAGGGTATTTGGCAAAGGGTCATGCTTCCTTGGTTGCTAAGAACTTGAAGCTGCTTATTGGGGGACAAAGTGAGAGCAAGCTTTCCACTTACAAGCCCTCTTCACCGTTGGCTCTCGTTTCACTAGGCAAAAAAGATGGAGTGGCTCAAATTATGTGCTTAACAATGGGTGGGCGTGTTCCGGGTATGATCAAGTCTGGCGATTTGTTTGTCGGCCCAACCCGAAAGGATCTAGGCCTAAAGTCAAAATAGCCAGAAAGGCAAGGGAGATATTCATGACGATTGTTTTGTGTTTACCCTTGTATAAAAACACGCGTTTAAATGAGTGCCTGTAATTTATTTCAGCAAATGTATTTGTGTGTTACATGTGAGATGTGTTCTGAATTTGACTTAAATGAAATACAGATGTTTGCATTAAGTTCGGTACATTTTGAAATTTCACCAATTTGAATTAGACTTAAAACTAAGTATTTAAAATTTATCTATTTGAATATTTATTCATACAAATAGAAGAATTTAGATTATGAATTTAAAATTCATAGGCTCAAATTCCTCCATCAAAGCACAAATTATTTTTATTTCTTGTAAGTTCGCCCATTTTCCTTTCAGTGTACACCACTTTCTTGAATTAAATTAAATCCAATTAACTTTATAAAGGAATACTAACCCATTCATTGTAGATAGTCAAAGGACTAAACTGTTAAATTTCTTGAAAGTAAACTGAATAAAATTCATTTTAGGGAAGTGAACTATCCTACAGGCTACAGGCCTTGCTCACATGACTAAGAAAAACCATTTTCCTAATTTTTTGACATGTAACTTGTATATATAAGCTGCTTTCCGGATGCGCAAGTCCTACGTTTTGAGAATAATCTCTTACAGACAGAAGTTGTCATACAGACATACCTATGCCCAGCCCGGGCACTGATCAATCAAGATAAACTTTGACATCAATGCCACTGTCAATAAGGGACTGAACAACGGCCCGGATTTTCCCTTCAAACTTATCCCTCTCCCTAGGGGTATAACAAGCAGTGTAAACATCGGCTTCTCGGGCCCTATCAGCCAAAATCTGACCAATTGCCAAACAAGCCGGTATATCCGATCGTGATTTGAGAGCAGCCTTGATGTCTTTAGAGTTAGTTCCAGCAACAGCCACCTGCTTGCATGTTACTCTGTGGGTGATCGAAGCAGAGACAAAGCGTTTTGAAATGAAAACATCCAGGGTAAACGGTTCCATGTAAGCAATAGTGCGTTGTTTGAAAGAAACGTGCTTGTTTGGATTCTTGGACTTCTTCCCTTTTTGGTAAGTGTATGGTCGACTATTATCATCATCGAGGAAATCTTCTACACCAAAAAAGCTTCTTGGTGCCAAACAAGACTGCAAAAATACGATAGAAAGCTCAAAACAAGGAAGCTCACTAAAGCAAGATTAATGCTTGATAAGTATTATACTTACTTGAGCAGAATGAAAACTGCAGATCTGAGATAAAGGCCTAATTTCACATCCTCCATTTACATGACCACATAACTTTCGACAAGCAAATCTCAACATTGTAGCACAAGGCACAATCTAATCAGAATCCCAAAAGAAGTGTCATAAAAAGTTAAAGACCAATCCACTCTTCAATGCACATAAAGGAACAGACAAATATTAGGTGTTAAACTTGCAACATATACAGTTAGTAGGTGGATTCCTTTTACATAGGCCCATCATCAGATTATGATACTAAGTAAGGTGCATGAAGTAATAAAGTATGCAATAAAAAGGGAGGGTAGTTTTTCAGTCTCAGAAGTAAAAAAAGCATATAGCAGGGTGATAAGCTGAGTAAAATTGTAGTTGTGTTCCCTCTTCAAATCACATACTCATAGTCTGTTCCTAGCAAATCATGTAAATATAGTTTGATGTTGTCAATAGAATCTCAAATAAATGATAGCCCTAGAATGTATTCAAACCATACATTGCGACACTTAATTCAGAGATGAAATGGCATATACTGATACTCATACAACCACAATTATTTTCTTTTGCAAAAGAGACCTTAACTAGAAGATGATAGCGTATAATATATAATCCTATTCGACATATCTGAGAGGGGGAAAAGAACTTATTGCATGTTATAATAACATATCCACTTCCCGCAGATTTGCACAACGATGTTAAGATTTGAGTGACTACCCGTAGAAGATCAATGATTTTGCAGATCCCCAACTGATAACCGGAATTGAGCAGTAAAGATGATAAAAGAGCAGGTTTGAGAATTGAGAGAAATCAAACAGGCTGAAGCTTGACTGCTGCTTCGATGATGATGGCAGCCACAGCTTGTGAATGTAATTAGGGTTATCTATAGATATACTACATAAAACTGCCAAATTTACATTGCACCACGTGTATATTTATTTTTCTCAGTATTTTAATATAATAATTTTGTTAATTCAAAATAATGAAGCAAATTCTGTCAGAAAAATGTCTACAATTTAAATATCCTATTTTCCGCCACTGTTAACTTGTATAAATATTGGTATAATTTCTTGCAACCCAGATACTTGTTTCCAGTTTCCACCATCATTGATTTCTTGAAACTCATTTCATTTTAATATAATTGTACAAACAATATAACAATTTCCTTGTGTTTTCTTTCCACAGAAATACAGGACTGAGTTGATGTAGATTTGCTCAAAGTTTGCTGAGTTCAAGGTATGATGTAATGCAGATTAACAATTTTCATTTAAACTACATAACATATGTATACATATTTCATATATATCATCACAGAGAGGATGCCTAAAAGGAAAGAAATGCAAATCTAGATGATTTGAGTAATATTTCCTCAAATTATACAAAAAAAAAAGATATTGGTATTCAGAGAATGAAAATGTCTAAATGAGATATTGTTTATTAAACAAATCACTTCAGTAAATCACTCCAAAAGAATTCACATGTTCTATATCAGATTTAAAGTTCATAGAATAGAATCCATTGAAACAATATACTTCCATTTGGAATTAAAAATCATACAGCAATATACTCTCTTGACACTAAACACATTCACAACTTAAATCTAAGAGTACCCAACCCAGAACTATATGAGAAGTAATTACCTTTAGTTGAAGATCTTCACCAACGTGCCGTAGATTATAGTATTTCTTCCCATGATTTTAGGGAAGGCACTTGCTTTCCGAAAACAAGATTTCAACACAGAAATTTGATATTTGTTGCTTCAGAAATCAGACTTGAGAATAGGGAGGAGCGCTGGTTTTGTGTGAATTAGGTTTTCTTTGGTTTGGGCTTTAATAAAAAATAATGGGTCCAGATTGTTAAATTGGGTATGGATTTGTTTCTAATTGATTTTCTTTTTTCCCATACTTTTTTTATTCGACTATTTTTTAAATAAATAATTGCTTTCTTAAACCTATATAATAATTAGTTGATTCGTGAAAGAATAACCAATAATTAGAAAGAAAAAAAAAGTTTCATCTACCCTCACCCAACAGTTAAAATTATTTGTATTGAAAAGTATGAATTGATTAAACTAAAAAATTTAAATTGTTATCACTTTTCAATATAATCAATCTACACTTTTCGTTGTGGTCAGTTAACAGTTATATCATCCCTACATTATTATATTTATATCTACATTATTGCATTGCTCGATATGTATTTAAAAAAAATATTTTTATAACTTTCTGAACTAATAAATGAAGAGTATTTGAAATAAAGTAAGGATTGTGAGAATATATTTTTCTATGAGAAATTTATTGTGAGATGTCCCGAAAAGTGTGAGTTTAAGTTGAGACGGAGTGAGTATTTATTAGTTAAACTAAATGTAGTTTAAAAAAAATAATACTAAATTAAGATTTAATAGTCAGATAAAAAATATTACAGTAGTAAAATTATTATATTAAAACTAAATAAAATAAACATTATTGTAGGGATTATTAGTGGGTGTTCAATTTGAAAAGGCCCAAAAAGGCGCATTTTGGGCTTCAAATGGCCCAGATTTGGTGGCCGGAACCCGGGCACGTGCTGAGCACGTGCATTTGCCGTCCAAGAAAAACAATCAAATTGAATTGCATTTATTTACTCGGAAACTTCGTTAATCTTTCCCAATTTTTTAGTTTTTTTTGTTTGCCGCGTCGATTCTCTCCCTGCTAACCTCTGATTCCTGGCGTAAATCGGAAGTATATAGAAAAACAGCAGCGATGAGGAGGGTTTTTGGAGTGAAGAAGGAGAAGGAACCACCTCCATCGGTTCAAGATGCCTCTGATCGGGTTTGGAATCTGACTAAATGCTTCCTTTAATCATTTTTTAAATTGTGATTAGTATGTATGTCGTTTAATTCTATCCATCGCACTAGTGTCGTCGTTTCTGCGATTATTGTAGGTATTTGAACAGATTTTGTGACTCCATGTTATCAGTTGTCGTTGTTTCTTCAAGAATTAGGATTTCGATGATTTTTCTGTTGATTCTCGACACTGAAGTTCCTGAGGGTTTGTAGGAAGATGGCACTTGTTAGGTTAAGATACATCATTAGGCAAACACTATAGACAACAAACTATATTGGTACTTTTTGTGTAACTCTTCATCTCATATCCCAAATGATGGGACAAATGGAGAGGGGAAGGATTTTCAGGTTTTTTCTCATTATCACAATAGGGTTAGGGGTATAGTTCAGTCTCCATAATTTGGTATGAAGTATAAGTCAAAAGGGAAAGAGATATGTTCTTAATTTTACATTTGAGTCCAGTAATACTGTTATTCTCCATCTCCCTCAAATTTGGGAGATAGAATGTATATTTACAGGAGACTATTGTATATCCTACCAATGTCTCCTCCCCGCTCCCTTCACTTTTTTTCTATTGACAGAAGGTTCTCCAACCACTAATTTTTCTCGCACCTTATTTCCTAATCCTCTCTACCAAGCTCAACTTAAACTGTTAAAAAATATCTTTAGATATGTGTGGATATATGCTTGGCAGGTTATCAACCTTTCTATGTGCTTCAAGTAATCATTTAGAGGTTTATTATTGTACGTCATATTGGCGTCTATTCTTGTGCAGTTTCTTAACATGATGGACAAATGTCTCTTAATTTCAGATCAATAAAAGAGGTGAAAGTGTTGATGATAAGATAAAAAAACTTGATGCTGAATTAGCGAGATATAAAGAGCAGATCAAGAAGACCCGACCAGGTCCAGCACAAGAAGCTGTTAAAGCTAGAGCCATGAGGGTTCTTAAGCAAAAAAGGATGTAAGTTGTATCATCTTTGTCGTTGGGTCTATAGCGCATACTACCATATGCAAATTTTAGTTTGTTAAGAGTTTACATCTATTACTGACTGCATGGATGATCTTAATTTGATAATTGTGTTTGAATTAGTTTGCTATAGTGGTTGAAAATATAGCTTCAGTTTAGGACTAAAAAGGAACAATTAAAAGACATGTTCTACTTAAGTATAATAAGAGAGTATGTGTTTTGTCCGCACATGGTTACATATGATATTTGTACAGCTGATCTGTCTACCACACATAGTGAGAAGGCTGGTTGTTGTTGGTTTCTGTGAGTTTGGAGTAATTATGTCTTGGCTCTTGGGATAGTGACTCATACGATGTTTTCTCTTTAATTTCCTGTAAATTTCGGAGAGAGATCGACACATAATTATAATAATTAATAAAAATATTAATTTGTGGGACCCATGATAATGAGTGAGATCTTTGTATTGTGTCTATCTCTCTCCTAACTTTACAAAATATTTACACAAAGAAATGGAGGGGATTCAAGTCCATAGAGAAGTACGTGTACCAATTTTCAGGCATATACTTATGTAACTATGTAAGATTTCATATAAATTAATGGTGGAAGTTGCATCGTTTTCCCTAAGTCCACAACACCAGTATAAAGAAATGTATTACTTGTTCTTTCTCGTTATGATATACTACCTCCGTCCACGAAATTTATGCTCACATTTTTGCACATGGTTTAATACAATATGTCGGAGGGTATTACGGGATATTGTGAGATCCGTTTTGAATAAAGAGAATATTTATGAAAAGTATATCATATGTACTTTCCATAAATACTTTCTTTACTCAAAACGGACCTCACAATATCCCATAATACCTTCCGACATATTGCATTAAACCACGTGCAAAAATGTGAGCATAAATTTCGTGGACGGAGGGAGTATGTAATTTTGAAGGTTTGCACTTCAACAAAGATAATTCTTTGCCTCCTGTAGGAGCTTATTAGTTAGTTTTATTAGGCTTGCTATGTGGTTTGCCTGCTGCTGAACCTGTACATTCATTCATATAGTAAGTAATTAACAAAAATTAGTACCTGATCAATCAGGTTAAGCATATTTTGGTTAGATATCTTTCTGTTGAAGTTGTGACAAATGTTTTCTCTTATTTATTCTTCAGAAGCTGCTTGTTATCATCTTCAGGTTGAAGTTATCCATCTACCTTCTTGATCAAATTGGATTTATGTGCATTCTGCCACTAACCCAATGCTCGACAAAAGCTTTTTTCAACATCATCTGTCACTTGTACTTATGAGGCATTTTGTGAAACTGGACAGGTATGAAGGTCAGCGTGATATGCTATACAACCAGACATTCAACCTGGATCAAGTGGCATTTGCTTCCGAGGGAATTAAAGATGCTCAACAAACAGTATGTCTTTAAATTACAAGAAATGCTTTCTTCTTTGGTGGCTTAGTGTTTAATGTTCCATATTTTTTCTGGCAAATCTTTTTCAATTTCCTGTTGAAGTTGTGGAATATTTAAATGTGTGAGTTATATGATTTATATTATGTAATATTTACCTTGCTCCCAATGACCTAGAATAGGAACCCATTGTAGACAAGCAAGGGGCATATATTCTGGGATTTTGGGTGACTGATTTGCATCCTAATACTTACATCTAAAATTTTATCTGCCCATAAGTTGGGTATTCTTCGTTGTGGTGCCCAGTTAAATTTGGATATGCCTGTTTGATTGACACTTTAATAAATCTGGATAGCTAATTTTGCCACATTCTTGCAGATGTCAGCCTTGAAGTCAGCAAACAAAGAGCTTAAAGGAATGATGAAGACTGTGAAAATTCAAGACATAGATGTTTGTTTCTCGATTCTGACATGTTTCCTTTTATAGATACTTTGTTTGGCATTGATAATATGCTGACCTGTGGATTTAATGCTTGTAGAACTTACAAGATGAGATGATGGACCTCATGGATGTGAGCAATGAAATTCAAGAGACTCTTGGTAGAAGCTATAATGTCCCTGATGATATTGACGAGGATGATCTGATGGGTGGTATGATGTACTCTAAATCCTATATTTGTCAGAGTGTCACCAAGAATTAGGAGTCAGAAAATTGACATTCAAACAATGATTTCTCTGGATGAACCTTTCTTTGTTCTGTTATACAGAGCTCGATGCCTTGGAAGCAGACATGGGGTTTGAAACTGAAAGTGATGGAGTCCCTTCATATCTCCAACCTGATAAGGAGTCTGATTATGAGGCGGAACTTAACTTGCCACCAGCCCCATCTGGACATGCTTCAGTTCCAGCAGGCAGACAGGTAAACATACTCGTAGTCATAAGAACTTGAAAATGGAAGTTACTGAGGCACAATCCATCACTATTTATTGAGGCAAAATGGAAGTTACTGAAGCAGACATGATTTTTTCTTCCTATTTATTGAGGCACAATCCATCTTGATCTCTCCGTTTCTGTTAAAGCTGAAGGAAAAAATGGAAGTTACTAACTTGAAAATTGAAATCCATCACTAATCAAAATCGATAAATTATTTGTTAACAAAGCGAAGCCATGATAAAGAACAGTAAGTAATAGAAACTCTATCTTTAACCCAAAGGTTATCAGTTAAATATCTTGTATTTATGTAATAGACCCTGATTTTCCTACTCCACCTCCCGCACTCTGTTGTTTATTATTAATATTGATTTATTTTGAATTGGAATCTGAGGTTTACAGATGTTGAATCCTCTTCTCTTCTTTCTCTATCGTCCCTTGGCCTAAAAAAATAGAGAAAAGAAGGGGGGGGGGGGGGTAGTCACAGATTTTAATTGTATCTCTAGTCTTCGTCAACCTTTCCGATAACATACAAGATAATTAATTTGCAACCTGTTTTTTTCTTCTTCTTTTTTTTTTTTTTTTTTTAACTTCCAACTTGTTAATTGCTTAGATTAATGGCTAAGTTTGTCATCCTTTTCTGTTGCCTGTAACTTTCTGTTCTTCTGCCTTTAAATTGACTCGGAGTTTGATTAGGAATTGGCTGCTTTATTGTCGTCATAGTTGAAGCTCTACAGTTCGAAGGAACAACCTTTTCCTTATTTCCACAACATCTTTTGTTGTTCCTTTTATCTGGTTTGATTTGTCTTTTTTCTTTGCGTGATTGGTAAGTCTTGTATATCATTTTGCTCGGTCTAACTAATTACTCCCATCAGGAAGTCTTGCAATATCATTTGGCATAAATAACTATTTAGCAATAGGATTATCTGTTTGACTAACTGTTGCTTCCCATTTTTGTACTTGCATTTAAAATGCTGTGGATAAAGCTACATTTCGTTCATGCAAGTAAAATTGTTATTGTATTTCTGGTGCTTTATCTTACTAAGCCTCGCTATATACTACTGCTTATTTTGGCTAACTCTACATGGTAAATGATTTTGGTGTTAACAGGCTGAGGATGAACTAGGTTTACCAGCTGTTCCTCGAGCTTCACTCCGAGGTTAGGGGGAGAGAGAGAGTTGGTAATGGTGCGGTTGTTTAACCTAGTCAAGGAAGGTATCATGCTTATGGCAAGGTTATTGTAAACATGCGCAACATCTCTTCGTGTTATTTTTGTGATGTTATTCTATACAATGGATGAGAATTTGTTTAGATAAATGTACATCAGTACCATGACGATGTGGATAACACGGGCATGTGATATTTTTTATCGTCTTTGTGGTCGTTGAACTCAAAGATGGATGTGTATAGAGAGATTTGTGTTATTACTTGATTTTTTAGCTTGTGTGGGATGTATTGGAAAGTTTTTGCTTCTGGTCTCATTCGAAATTTATCCTCTGCATCGATGGATTCTGCAAAGTAGTGTAGTTTTGAAATATTTGAAGAGTGTAATTTATTTTTTTAAGAAAATGATGCAATATAATTGCAGATATGATTTTGAACAAATGATGCATTTATGTAGGGACCGACGGGACTACTAATTTAATCTCAGTAAATTGCTCAAACCTCTTATGAGTGAAATGAATTGCAATCAGACTCGTAATACATATTTTATTTTAAAAATGGATTTTATTTTATTTTGATGTTAAATGGAATAATAGTATTGGGCTACTTCCAACCATATGTATGTAATGTTCAACCCCTATTTTCACATTTGAATATTTCAATTCTATTTTCACATATTTAAAAAAAAAAATTATATTCATAAAAATTAATAAAAATATTTTTTTATTATTTAATTATATATATATATATAATATATATTTTTGTTCGTGTGTTCAAGACAATTAAAAAAGTTATTTCGGTTTGCGCATGAAAATGGAATATTTCATTGTAATCTTCGTGAAATAATTAGTAGTTTCATTATGCTATAATAAATGTTCACATGAATTTGTATACTGTTCACTGTTATTTATATATACTATCAATATTATAAAAATAAATTTGATTTTTAACAGTGATAATGTATAATATTAATAATAAATATACATAGCAGTAATAGTGTATACACATGACAGTGATAATTGATAAATTTGAGTTCATGGTGAATTTAAACTTATAAGATTTTGTCATAAATTATTGTAAGATAATACATTATAACTATAAATCTCTGTTTGTCCGATAGTGTTTGTAGAACTTTGTTCTTAGATGTTTTACTATATCCAATTAGTGGTATAATTAGTAGAAATTGAGTCACAATTTTACCAATGAAAAAAAAAATTTGCTATTTCTAAAGATACAAATTGTTCTAACTAAAAAATATTGCAAAATAATTTTTGTACGGAGAAATTTTACACTAATCGTATTCCACAATATTTAATCTAACTAACCTTTTTATTTTAACATAAAATTTTAACATTTGTAAAGTAATTCTAATATAATATTAATTTATAAAATCGATAAAAATACTTATGCAAATTAGTTGATATTCGGAAGGAACACTGAGTACCAAAAAAAAAAATCAAAATTTCGTGCAAATTACACATAAAATTCATCATAATGTTACAATCAAAATTGGATTAATTCTATAAAAATGCATCATCTTTTACCAACTTTCAATTTAATTTCGGACTTTACGATTATTATTAAAAAATCTAGCCTTTGAAGAAATTTCAAATATATTTTAATTATATTTTTTAAATTTCCATACCGACTTACACACATTTAATTATATTTTTTACCATACCACATCATATATATTATATATATATATATATATATATATATATATATATATATATATATATAATAACAATATTTTATTTAAAAATATTTTCTGGCTCTAAAAGAAAAAATTTATTTTTATATGCTTGTAGCATTCAATATCATATTCACAAAACACCAAAAAATCCTGGAAAAAGTTGTCCCAAATCGTACGAAATCTGAAAAATCTCAATATTGGAGGTTTGAATTTCTAAAATTTATGCATACACGACATCATGACAAATTTTACTCACTCGACGAGACACATCATCAATTGTTGGTTGAAAAAAAAAAAAAAGGTATCGAATTGAATTTTTTTTAAATATTGTGCATTTTAATTATAATCGTAAAATTCAGAATTAAATTGAAAGTTGAATAAAAGGTGATGCATTTTTATAAAATCAACCCATCAAAATTTAAATTACACGATAATATCCTTTTTTTTTTATTATTATTGTTGAGAAAAAGGATTTTTAGCTCAATGAGTATAAGAAATACCCATAAATAAATAAACAAAAGTTTTCACAATATTAATTGATGCATAAATAGTTGAATTATAGCTCACAATTGGAAAAAGGGAAATTTAATGGAAATTTTGATAACATAAATAAATTTGGTTTCAAGTACTCCCTTTATCCACCAAATTATTTTCCACTTTCCTTTTTTGTTTGTCCACAATTTTTTTTTCTATTTTTTTATTTGAAAACAACTCACACTCACAACTAAAAGTTTGGACCCCACAGTACCTCCACTTTTTTCTTACCTTATCTATCATTTCAATATAATATTAATTTTTATTAAATCTCGTGCTCCTTTACAAATTGGAAAAAGATTGGTGGACGGAGGGAGTAGTATAAATTGGTTTTGAAAAGAAGGAAAGAGTGAGACATGTACGGTAAATGCATCATTGGAGACGCTCTTATTGTGATTGAAAGAAAATAAGAAAACATCTAAAAATAAATGACAAAATAAAGATAAAAACTTGTATGAACTCGAATGCACGGTGAACTCATCACTGTCATGTATATGCAATATCATTGTTATATATATTTACTATCACTGTTAAAAAATTAAGTATATTTTTATAATAGTGATAATATATATGAATAACAGTGATCTTAATTACACATAACAGTAATACGAGCTCACGTGAACAGATTTTGGATAGTCATTTGCCTGATAAACAAAATGAACAGAGGCATGCATAATATACCTGTGAAAAGTAGACACCACTATTACATTAGACCTTTTCCCTAGCATACTTTGAATATAACTCTTTTAAAACTTATATCATTACATACATTTATTGATACCATACACCGTAATTTCAATAAAATACATATAAAAATATGAATTAATACATCTGATGTTATTAATTTCATATTATAAAATTCGTTCATAAGAAAAGTTGCCATACTTTTTGTTTAATTTCACACATCATTTTCTTTCCAATGGCGTATGCAACAATGACAAGATTGAAACTTGTGAGACGTACGATTAAATATAATCGCAGCATAAAAAACGTGCACTGAATAGAATAAAACTGGACTTATAAAAACTCAAGATCATGTCCAATTTATAAGGCAGGGCTCTACTAAAATTCAAATAAAAACTGATGATAATGGAAATCTGGAATTTCATTTGATCCCAGCAAAAAATAATGCAGAAGCAGCAGTGGTTGCAAATCCACCAAAAATACGCATCCAAATGGATTGCGATTTTACCAGAGTCGATTTCTGAAGGGCTAAAAATAGAGACGAAATCGTTCTAACAAGACTAATCTTTCCAGATATATAAAATGCCATATCAACACAATCTAGTCTAAATAGAGTTCTCTTTGTTCCTAATTCTTTGCTAACCTGGTAGTAAACCGGACTTCAACACGATAAACGAGAAGGCAGCATTACTTGGAGTATCCGACCATCATTTGCTTCAGTTCAGATCAAGTCTACGCATATCTAAAGTGTTCCAGATAGCATCTGAACACGAAAAGTTAGTAGCAGGACGCGGCCTGAGGTGGTTCTTGTTGGTGGAAACATCGAATCCAGCTCTAAGCCTATCTACCTCATTCTTAAGGGACTCATATTCTCCTGCACAAAACAAAAGTTATATGTCGTCAATTCTTTTTGTCAAAATTACCTTCAGTTTTGTAACTAATTTGATGCACATATATTTCAAGAGGACAATATTTCGAAACACGTAGTTTAACTTCTTCTACATATACGATTAAATGAAATCAGAACAATATAAGGTTACCATCTACAATGATTTTCTCCTGCTGCACACTTAGCAGGTGCTGCTTCAATGTGTTATTCTCCATCAACAAAGCAGAATATTGTTGAATAAGTGAGGCGACTCTGACACTCAAATCCGATCCCAGATTCTGCAAGAAAAGCAAGAGAGCCACTCAATTTTGAAGACAGTACAAGATGAATATACAAGTCCCAAATATTAATACTGGAAAAAGTTTTTATTTATTTTTTTCGAAAATGGAAAATGTTTTTTTTCAAGTCATATGTAACTCTGCCCATTTTTACGTTTAGACACCCTTGAATTTCATCTTGATGACTTTCAAAATTCGACTTATTAAGCCTTTGATCGCTATAACAGGTTGGTAAGCAAATTTGGAAGTTAACAGGACGAAATTACAAAAAAATTGACACATCAACTAAAAAAAAGGCAGCAGCTAGTCATAGGACTAATATGTTGTATTTTGAAAGTTAACGAGAGAAAATTCAATTCAGTAAAATGAAGTGTTCTAAAAAATAATCAGTGCCTATTAATTAAATAAAATAACATAATAATAATATAGTCAAGAAGTACTACATACTACGGGCTAGTTTGCTTTGTTGGATTAGGCGGCATTGATATTTTTATCCCATTTATCCTACGTTGGTTCATGTAATACCAACTCGTGAAAAAAAAAAATAATGTATTATCACATAGAAATGGATTGGACAAGTTATATCATGAAGAAGGGATAATTATTTATCAATCCTATCCATTGAAATAAACTAACCCTACCTGTATTGGTTTAGACTTGGAGTGATTACTATTAGATTGAGGATGCTATTTAATATTTCAGGTAGTGTATGTGTTTCGTGTTAATGAAGTAGGCCAGATTTTGGCAGCAAACAATTAGATTTATACGCCCTTCGTCCTATACTCGATTGCGCATCGGCGAAAAAAGATTCGCTCAATCCTAGATTGCCAATTCGAAAATGGCAATAAAGTAACTAACGTTATCCTTTCAAAAATTAAATTACCCTCAAAAGTAACCACAAAATAGATAAAAAAATCTCCTTTTATCATAAAGTAGAAAGGACTGAAATACCCTCAACTAAAGGCCAATTTATCCCTTCAAATGTTAATAAACAACTCCTTCACTAAGCCCGTGTCAAAAGCAATGGACAATCCAGTATGGAAGAAAGTAATAGCATTAAATGCAGGACAAATCTTTTTGTCTCTTTAGGAGCATGATAACATCAATGATGTTTGATCATAAACTACGTTTGTGCATGATAATACATAACTGATAATTAGTACTCCCTCCGTCTACCAAAAGTGTCAACAACCACTTCATCTTTACACTTACAAACAAATACTGTATTCATACTTTATCTATGTTTTCGTAAAACATGCGCCTAAACAAATGAGCACAGGAGTGAGTATCATTATGCAATATCTACAATAGATAACTACTATACTATAACGAGCATTCTTATTTATTCCATACCTGAAGAGCATCAACAGTCTTTTCCAGCTCAGCAATGTATTGGAGTTTTCGAGCTCTAGACCTCTGCCCAGGGTGACTGCATATAGATTGATAATGTAAATGTTAAGAAAATCTTTACATGATAGGAGAGGTCTCAGAGATCAGAGCAAATCAAAAGACGAAGTATTCGTAAAGAATTAATTTAATGCTATTAAATAGAAAAGAAGGTGAGAAGAAATTGTAGCTATAAGTAAAACAAAACATAATCCATTTAGGCGAAATCTACATGCTGTTTCTATCATAACTGAGATATGTAATGATATCATACTCCTAAAAACATTTCAAAAGATATCCTTATAACTGAATTCCCGAAACATAACCAAACAAACATTTCTTAACTTTCTTTTGCGGTTGCTTTTAGCCTTCAACAATGAGAATTGATCTTACCAGAAGGAAAAAAAAAAGAAACTATTTGAACGCAATAAATAATCGATGATTTTATATAATATCCATGATTTTATGAAACGTTCAAGAAGTTTGCAAAATCTGATAAAGGTTATGATTTGCCATGCAGCAAAAATTAGATAAAAGATAATTTCATGCAAAGAAACGAATCTCACCGCTTCACTGGTTTATTCTCGGAGCTGATCTGATCTGCTGAAGCCTGCATGTCGGAAAACAGCAGAGGGTTTTGCATGACATATTCTGAAAACGCCGACACAATTTCATTTTCAGGGAAGCCTATCTTGTTTTTCCTTCGAGGGGAATTAGGACCATATGTACAGGTGGACCCCATTCCATCATCTTCCTCACAAGAATCTTCTGCTAGACCTTCTAGAAGAGTGGAGGAATCACTGGCAGTTCTGCGGAGTGGCGTACCATTGGAATTCGGTTCTGAGTCACTCAATAAATCATTCAGCCAGGGTGGTTGCTCCTCAAATATGGAGCTCTGGGAGAAAGATCTGAAATGACCGTATTGCCCTGGCTGGAATTCAGTATCCTTGCCTGAGGGTGGTGAAACTGGTAAATTAGCAACTGGAGTCACATTTTTCTTCTGGAGAGGGCAGCGGGGTGGGAGTTGACCGTGCCTTGGCATTCTGTGAGCTGCACAAAACCGGAATCACATGATCTTATACGAGCTTCTTTTGCCTCAAATACATTATAAAATCGAACTAGTTGAACTTAAAGAACATAAGAATCTAATAACCAATGCAGTAAAAACAAATAGTTGTGAGAAATCCAAAATTAAAAAAATTGACTCTTTCCGTCCACCAAATTTGTTCTCACTTGACTTATTGGGACATCCACCAAATTTGTTTTCATACCCTTTATGAAAACAATCACTTTACCTCCAGCCTCAATCATCACTTAATTACTCAAATTGCCACTAGACTTTTCTCACAGACAACCACTTCATTTATAAATGGACCCCACAATACCCTTTCTTTATCTACTTTCTCTACTTTTCCTTAAAGCATGTGCCCAAAAGTATGGTAACAAATTTTGTGGATAGAGGAAGTACAATTTAAGAAACTCAAACTCAACATTTCGAAAAGATTTCACAGCACATAAAATTCCTAAAGCATGCAAGATTTGGAGTACATTTATTCATTTTCATAACTCACCCACCACTAACGAGAAACATCAACATAACAAGATACATTGCAGACTTATCTAAGTACAGTTATAGACCAAAATCTCATCATATTCATTTGGAAGGAAAACAAGCGGGACATTATTTTCTGTAATCAATCCCTGCACAGCATTACACAGATATATACTTCGTGTTTCAAGAAGAATAAACTCCGAATCGGGACTTTGTAAATGGAAACTCCCACCAATAAGATTCAGATAAACACCTCTAGATTGGTAAGCGAATCATTTCCTTTATTCACTAATAATTTGCTGCAATTTATGTTCTATCTTTCCTTCAAATACAAAAAAGAAATGAAGAGAAAAACAATAAGTTATATTCTGAAATCTTCCTCGTACACGTGCACTGTTTTTATAAGAAAAAGGGCATGAATTATCAAGCGATGCAGCATAACATACCATTCACTGGAGAGGCAAACTTTTGGAATTTATAAGTGGAAAAATATTCCGAGCAAACTATAGTAACGAAATTGTACATGAAAAACATTCAGCAATCAGAATGAAGTAATGATAAGCACAAACAAGATTGAAACCAATGAGTTTGTTTCTCGATTTGCAAACACAAGATTTTACTTTCAAAATCCTAATGCATGTATGTTTCGAGGATTAGTTAAACAGACTAGTTCCAAAATCCACCACGCTCTCTTACGTGCTCTCTCACACTTTTCTTATCCCAATAACACACACCTTCATTTTTCATAACACACTCGTCTTATCAACCAAACATACATAAAAGTCTAATTCGTCTGTTTACTATTCCAGGATTTTCTCAACCCTTGAAATAAGCCCTAGACATCAGCTCTTCATACTACACAAGAAAAAGGAAAACAAAACAAAAACAAAAGAAAAGGAGAAAGAAATCAACAACTTTTAATGCACACATTCAAAACATGTCATTAAATTCACAAGGAACGCAAACTGGGAAACATACCGAAGAAATTAATTCGTATCAATGCAACAGAAACAGAGAGAGACAGTAGGTTTTCCAACTGCATTTACATAATTTTTCAAGAAAACAGGATAAATTCTTGGCATACCTTTCTGAGTTGGAACTTGAGAGGGGAACAAGAAAAATAATTTTTTGAAGCGCTGCAATCAGAGGTAGCTAATCTGCAAAAAGATTAACAAAATTTGAGGCAACATAAAACAAAGTAGGGGCATAAAAAGAGCGAATTTGTTGGGCTAAAAAGCGAAACAAAATCAAAAATCACAACAGCATTGTACGGAAAAAAGAGAAAACGAAGGTGGGTTACGAGTCGAGTTGTGAACAGCTCATATGGCGTTCTAAGTATTAATGTCAGCATAGCCAAAGATATTAAACAGGGTATTTATTGAGCCCCAGCAACGGGGTTTAAAATTAAAAGGAAATTGAAATAATGAAAAATAAAAGATGAAAAGGAAACAGCCAACTCCCATATATATTCTTTCCTTTTTCATTTGAGCAAACTCTGAAATTAAAAAATATAATAAATAATTCAATTTATTAATCAACAAAACCAACATCCACTGGAATGAATACATGTCCCTCTGTTTTTCATAGTGTATTTATATTAAATTAATATAATTGTACAATAAAGATAATTAATATTGTTTTAAAATATATTTATATTGCATGAAAAAATCAATATACAAGAAATTTACTTGTTTTAAAGTAATGCTCCTGGTTATACACTGCAAATATTTATTCTCGGGAGGCTTATATTTATTAATAAAATTTTATCTTTTTTTAAAAATAATAAAAATTATAGTATTTTTGTTAAAAGTAACTATCACTTTTTATTAAAATTTTATTATTTTTTAAAAGTGATAACATTTATTAATCTCATATCACAAGATGGGCTCATATAATTTTTTTTTAATAAGGATATATAAAAAATTTATAGGTATAATTGAGGAGTCAGAACACATATATCCCTACCGTGTCAGAAGATATTATACTCCCTCCGTCCCAGAGTAATTTGCAAAGGAGGAGGGACACACAAATTAAGAAGAAAGTAAAATAAAGTAGAAAAAGTAGTGCTTTGAGGGTTAATTTGGTAAAATTTTATGTAAAAAGTGAAAAAGTTAGTTGGATTGAGTGTAATGTGGGCCCAAGAAGTGAAAAAGTAATGACATTTTGTGTAAATATGTAGATATTGTGAGGGTGAAGTTTATAAAATAGTTTCCTTTTTTGGGTCTGCAAGTTTCTTTGGGACGTCCCGAAAATGAAAACTTGCAAGTTCCTCTGAAACGGAGGGAGTATATACTTTCTGTTTCATAAAAAATTTGTATGTCTAAAAAGAAAATAATTTATCAAAATTTATTCTCACAATATATATTGTATTTTATTGGGTATATCAATAATTTATGGATGTCAATGAATGAATATTATTGTTACTTTAAGAATGTATTAATTGTCTTCTTAGCTATATCTCTACATTTTTTCCAAATATGAAGAATTTTTCTTTTCCGCCCTTTTAATTCATCCACTCTCGTCCTAATTTGATTATGGATAAATATGTCAAAAATATTTTTGTATAGATAATATAATCAATATTTTTTAATTACATATATAAACTGTACTATTTGTCCCATAGAAATTTGCACATTTTTCTTATTTAAATGTCTCAAACAAATTGTTAAAAAGAAAATATCGATTTACATGCACATTCACATACATATATATACATATTTATTCATATGTTACTATTTTATTTAATTTTTTTAGAACATGAAACTCATTAGTGCAAATTTCTTTAAGACAGAGGAAATGTAATTAAATGGTGTATACAAAATTTTTGTCGTTACTTTGCTAACAACTCTAGAACATTACTCAAAGAAAGTAACTCAAACCTGCTCGAATCTAAATGAGATATTTATATATTAATAAATTTAAAATATTATAAAAGTACATATTTTTTATTTGAAATTAATTTATAATTGGAGTAATTTTTTTTAACTATTTTATAAATTCTCCAATTAAAAAAAAAACTACTTGTCCTGTAATTATGTGTAGGGATAAAAGCCTCAATCAACACAAACTAAAGTCAACAATTCAAATAACTAGTTTTTGGATGATCTATTAATTTTAAAATTAATTGAAGTAATGATTAATTTTAAAAATTCACATCATGTCTCCATTAATTTAGGCATGTCATTCTAGGGACTATGCTAATTAATCTTCTCTGCATTGTTTAAATTTTATTCTTGCATTAAAAGAGAATTAATTAATATTAATTTGAATTTAAATGAATTAATGAAGTTCCAATCAAGAGACGATGTAATAGGTTTAAACTATTAAGGTAGAAGGAATATATGGGTCTCCTATAGGATGGAGTTGCATTTTTAAGTGGACATTTACATATTGATTAAAAAAAATTATTATATTTATAAATAGGTCCACAATATTTATATAGAAGTGTAATTTTTTCTGTACAAAATCTTTTTTTTTTTTATATATAACCAATTTATAATTATTGTCAATTTTATAAATCATTTTATATTTTTTCTATTATAATTTACACCTCACTTTGCTTTAAAATATGATTCACATATGTGACTATAAACTCACGATGAGAACTCATCTCGACCGTTTAGTATAAATTTTTATCAACAATATTAGACTCTTTCTTGTGCAATATCCAACCATTCAATATCCTAAAATAGAAGAGGAGATGAAATTTTTTGGAATTAATAAAAATAAATAAAAAATAAAAAAATGGCCACAAGTTTTTCATCTTTCTATTATATACATTCACGTTCAAATATATTTATCTCTAAAATATTTATGTAGTTTTATCAATTCATATTCTTAAAAGAAAAATGAATGTATTTAAAAGAAATGGTCCAAAAGGTTACTCTCCAAAGTTAGGTCATCCTCAAAGAAATTTACTACTCTGTTTGACAGAGACACTTGCAAGAGAGATTTTTTATTGTGTGTGAAAAATTAGGAACAAAAGGGACAACTACTTGTACAATGTTTTTGGACAATTGCAATTAATATTTATAACTTTTTCACCAATCGAGCATTTACATATTGGTTCAAAAGATTGACTATATTTACAAACTGGTACATAATATTCGCACAAAAATATAATAATTTTCTTCAAATAAATATATTTTCTTTTTGAACAGAATCAATTTATAAATAATGTCAATTTTGTGAAGTATTTTATAATTTTATAAATTAAGTAAAATAATGAAGTTTTTTAATTTCATAAATGCTTCAAACATAACTTACTTATTTTTATTAAACAAGGCTCTACATGCTACACATAATCTTCATTTTGAAAAATATCACTCCCACCATCCTATAAGTATAATCATAATTGAAATTTTATATAAATCAATAAAAATAGTATTTGAAAATTTGAATTTTATCCATAAATTCTTGATATACTACTCTTATTTATTAGATATAAAACAATAATAACAAAATAAATAGAGATATTATTTGTAACATCATAACTTACTTATTTTTATAAACTTACTTTTTTTTTCCATTAAACAAGGCTCTACAATGTTATACACGAAATATTCATTCTGAAAAAGTATCACTCCCACCATCCTATAAATATAATCAAATTTGAAATTTTATATAAATCAATAAAATACAATTATTAGTTTTGTTGAGTGGCTTGACGACCCATAAATGATAATTAGAATTAAGCATTTTATTTTATGCTTCATTATTGTATTGAATTTGAGTACCCTTTATATCTTAATTTATTATAATATGGTATGCATTTCAAACAACTTAAACACTTTTTTAATTAAAAAATAATTATAATTTGAGATTTAGAAAAGAAAAAAAAAAGGAAATATCGATGGAATACAATTTTATAAAGATCCATGATTTAGTCTGCATGGGGAAACAACTTGTGTAGTTATCCCACTCGCAAATAATTAAATAATTTCCCCATGATTGGAAAAACCTTCCCCAAGTTGTTCATATATCTTTATTTTTTATTTGTATTGAGTTTCTTTTTCAGTTTTCTTTTTTCTTTTTGACAGGAATATTGAGTTATGTGTAGACCCGTCAAAATGGGTTGAACCCGTTGGGCCAGCCCGCCCCACCATAATAAAATGAGGGTTAGGTCAAACATTTCTAAGCCCGTATAGAGGCGGGCCTAGACGGACTGGTCCGTTTGAGTCGCGGGTTTGGCGGGTCGGGCCGCGGGTTGGGGTGGGCCAGCCCGCCAGTGTGTATATATATACACATTAATATATATACATATTATATGATATTTTAATTAATTTTTAAATTTAAAATTTTTATTATTCATTTTCTTAATTTCTTCCAAACAAAATAACAAATTATTGTGTTCCTCTCACAAAAAAAATGATTTTTATGATGTAATGATTGATAAATTTTAAGAGACTCTATGATTTGTGCTAAGTTTATGTCTTTAACATTATTGATTTATTTTGTGAACTTTATTTTATGAGATTTGTATTATATTTGACAAACTTTACTTTATAAGATTTGTGATTCTCGTGACGAGATTTTAGTTAAATATTTATTATGTCACTTTTTTATTTAATAAATTTAGTTGAAGTATTAGTTCATAAAAATTTTCAAAAAAAAAAAAGTTGGAATGGCCCGCTGAAGCCCGCAACCCGCCATTAAATGGGTTGGGTTGGAGTTTTTGCGGCCCGCCATATTTTCAACTCGTCTCGCCCCGCACCGCCAAAAGACAGGCTTTTGCGGGTTTAAGCCTGCCCCGCTGGCCCGTTTTGACAGCTCTAATTATGTGTCCTTTGTACTTCAAAAATAGAAATAATTATAAAACTTGTCCATTGGGTTAAAAGTAGTGAAAATTGTCCATCACTTGTGCCTTTCATTTATTGATTTTTGATAATTTATGTTTAAAGTCACTAAAAAGGAAAAGTTTACGCTCTTCGTAAGTTTTCGGCGAATTGATATATTAAAGTATTCATCTTTATGCTTCTCAATTTGGTATCTTCAATTGCTCAGTTCGTAAACTATTAAATTCACTAATTTAAGTTTTAATAATTCATCCACATTAATTTTTTCGGCGATCAAAATACGATTATCTTACAGCGAATCAATAACTCAATCATATATTAAATTGTTTATCTTTTCAGACTAATTATTTGATTTATCATTTGTCTTTCGATTCCACATAAAATTGGTAAAATAAGATCTTGGTTCAAGAACGAGTTTGAATAAGCGTTAATACAATATTTTTCTGACCAATTTATGCTCATTTTTGGCAAATAGAATGATGAGCCATATATCCAAATGATGGGCCTCAATAGATGAACAATTTGATATGTGGTACCATAGATTAATCAAAAGAATAATAGATTTTGATTGTAGAAAAATTGACATTGACAAATGATTTAAATTTGTATTTGTGTACATAAAACAAACAATTGCAGGTGCCAAATTAAATAGTTTGAAGAGACGCATGGTCTTTTTAATTCATCGATAAATGATGAGGCAAAGTGTGGTGGAAGTTGCACTTTTTTCCAGTGAATTTGGATATAAATTGTCAACAATTAGTAACTGGAGGCATAATGGACAACTTTTTGCTATCCGGTACAAATTGCATTTTTTTTTTTTTTTGAGGAATGTATGGATAGAGAATTGGATTTGCCCAACTTGATGAGCAAATTCTGTAGTTTTTTCATACAAATATTAGAGTGTAATTGTATTTTATTACAAAATAGATACAATTTGTACTGAAACGAAGATTATATGGAATTCAACTTTGAGTTTTATGCTGTATATTTATTATTGTACAATGTTTGCACAGAATCATATTTTTTTCTGCACTGAAGTTTTTTTTTTTTTTTTTTTTTTTTGCACAGCATCTATTTGTAAATATAGTGACTTTTTTGAATTTATATATAAATCACCACACAATTTTTGCACAGTAAATTGAATGTCTCATATACAACTGATGTAAAATGTACTCACTCAATAATTGAGATTATTTATATATTAAAAAATGCGGATTAATTACACAAAAAATGTAAATTGATTGAAGGGAGAAAGTTTACACTGAATACTGTGATAATAGTATAAACTTTTTAATATAATAAATCCATATTTTTTCGGTAGATCACAATGAATTATACTCATTATTCACGATGAATTATTAATCTTTTGGTAGATCACAATTGCATGATTTGAATCATGTGTTGTGTGTGTTGAGTTAACAATGATTGTTTGAAATCAATTGGAATAAAGAAACTGAAGAACACCAGGATTTACATGGTTCGATCAGAAATGATCTACGTCCACGGATGAGGGCACCTCTCTCACTAATCAATGGAGGATAATACAGATTACAAGTATTTGTGTGGATATCTCTCTAAGTATGTGATTTTCTGTGTTATGTTCTCTATACATATGTGCGTATATATATAGGAATAAGAACCCGAATTAATCCTTGAGTTTGTAACCACCCAAAAGTAACTGCTACAGTTGCAATCGAAAATAAATAACTGTCAGAGCCCAACGATTTTCAGTTTTGATTCTGTTAAACTGATTGCCCGTTGTTCAATTTGGAAGTTTAAACAGCTTCGTAACTGATCCTAAGTTAATTTCTGACTTGGAGTCAGTATGCTCCTTTCTTGTATGCTGATGTGATATGTCCTCAGCTGAGTCTGAGTACTCAGCTGATATCATCAGTAGACCTTTATCAGCTGATATCATCAGTAGATCTTCATAAGCTGATATCATCAGTAGATCTTCATCCTGACCATCATCCTGACCTGACCAACCATCATGACCATCATCCTGACTGACCATCCTGACACCTCAGCTGACCTCCTCAGCTAACTACCTCAGCTGACTCCGCTGATATACCAGATGACTTAATTAACTTTCCTGATGACCTCAGTAGACTTCCCAGATGATCTCGGCTGATCCCATCAGATGACCATCAGCAGACCTATCAGCTGACTACCTTCAGCTGATAGTATAATGTTCAGTTAATCAGCAGTACTTGCTTATCTGATCTTTATATCACTTTCTTTGCACCCATAACAATTCTCCACCTCAAAGTAAGTGAGATGCCTCCACCTAACCTTCACATCACAGTAGAATTAAGGCACATCCCAAGACTGTACCTTAACCAGCTCCAAGCAGTAGTTGAATTTTGAACTTGGTATAACCTTAGTGAGCATATCGGCAGCATTGTCATCAGTTGAAACTTTCTGTATTGTGACTACCTTCTTTTCCACCACATCTCTCACAAAGTGAAGCCTTACATCAATATGTTTAGATCTTTCATGAAAGACCTGATGCTTAACTAAGTGAATGACACTTTGGTTATCACATTGCAAAGTAACTTCATCTTGCCTGATCCCAAACTCCCTGATAATGGCCTTCAGCCACATCTTTACTGCTTCTGTCACTGCAATGTACTCAGCTTCAGTGGTTGACAATGCAACCACTGACTGTAATGCAGCTCTCCAACTGATGGTTGTGCCATATAGTGTAAACACATATCCAGTCAGAGATTTCCTTGTATCTATGCTTCCAGCATAGTCAGAATCTACAAAACCTTGTAGAGGTTACTTGATATCCTGAGTCCTCTCAAACAGTAATCCCAGATGTGCTGAACCTTTCAGATATCACATTATCCACTTGAAAGCTTCCCAATGTGCCTTTCCAGGATTAGCCATAAACCTGCTGACCAAGCTCACTGCATGAGCAATATCAGGTCTGCTACAAACCATGGCATACATTATGCTTCCAACTCCATTTGAATAAGGTATCTTGTTCATCTGAGACTTTTCTTGATCACTCTTGGGACATTGATCAGCTGTCAGTTTGAAATGTTGTCCAAGAGGAGTAGAGACTGATCTTGACTCATGCATATTGAATCTTCTCAAGATTTTCAGTATGTAGTCCTACTGAGTCAAGAACATCCTTCCAGCTGACTTATCTATGATAATATCCATACCCAAAATTCTCTTAGCACTTCCAAGGTCTTTCATGTCAAAGGTTGAACTGAGTTTATCCTTCAGTTTCTGAATTCTTCCAAGACTTTTGCTGGCAATTAACATATCATCCACATAAAGTAATAGATATGTAAGTACCTCAGAGCCTTGCTTTTCTAGGTACACACAGCTATCATACTTGCATCTGATGAAGCCTATTGACATCATGAAGCTATCAAACCTTTTATACCACTGCCTTGAGCTTTGCTTAAGTCCATACAATGACTTCTTCAGCAAACATATTTTTCCTTCATCTTCTCATAGTATGAACCCCTCAGGCTGCTGCATATAAATGGTTTCTTCAAGCTCTCCATGTAGAAATGCAGTTTTGACATCCAGCTGTTGTAACTCCAGTCTATCCTTATTCACCTTAGACAATAAGATCCTTATTGAGCAGTGCTTCACAACTGGTGAGAATACTTCATTGAAGTCTATTCCTTCCCTCTGAGTAAATCCTCTTGCAACTAATCTTGCCTTGTATCTGATCAGCTCCTGTACATCTGACCCAATTTCAGACTTTTTCTTGAATATCCATCTTGAGTTGACAACCTTCTGTCCTTTTTCTTTATTCACAAGAACCTATATATTGTTCTTTTCAAGTGAATTTAACTCCTCTTTCATAGCTGAAATCCACTGATCTTTATCCTTCCTTGTCACTGCATCAGCATAAGTTTCAGGTTCTTGATACTCTACTTCTTCTGCTACTGATAAGGCATATGAGATCATGTCAGCCTGCCCAAACCTGATTGGTGGATGAATGCTTCTCCTATGTCTATCCCTAGCCAGACTGTAGTTTCTCAGATCTTGACCCTCTTCATCTGAATTTTCAGTTTGATCTTCAGAGTCACTATTTGCTGATGCAGCAGACTGATCTGCTTGTGGACCCCTGATATCAGAGTTGTCCTGAGTCTGATCTTCATTCAGAATTCTGGTTGTATGCTCCACCTGAACTAGTGTATGTCTGATTATGGGATTATCCTCAGCATCCTGAGTATTTCCAGATGTACCATATCCCATGACTTTCTCATTGAAAGTCACATCTCTGTTGATAATACACTTCTTGTGTCCAGCTTCAAGACACCACAATCTATAACCCTTGACACATTTTGGATATCCCAGGAAGATACACCTCAGAGCCTTTTGTTCCAGCTTATCCTGCCTTATGTGTGCAAAGGTTAAGCAACCAAACACCTTCAAATTATTATAATCTGACATCCTACCATATCAAAGCTCATCTGGGGTTTTGAAGTCAATAGCAGATGAGGGTGTCTTATTTATCAAATAACAAGCAGTATTGACTGCCTCTCCCCAAAACACTTTAGGTAGTTTAACATCTGATAGCATGCATCAGACCTTCTCCAAAATAGTCCTGTTCATCCTCTCAGCAAGTCAATTTTGTTGAGGGTTTGCTGGAACAGTTTTGTGCCTTGTTATGCCTCTTTCCTTGCAGAAGTTTTCAAACTTTTCTGACACATACTCAAGCCCATTGTCAGTCCTGAGATGCTTTAAGGATCTGCCTCTTTTATTCTCTTGTTCAAGAAGTCATTCCCTAAATTTTCCAAAAGCTTCACTCTTCTGCTTCAGGATGATCACCCACACCTTTCTACTGAAATCATCAATGATAGTCATGAAGTACTTTCCACCTCCATGAGTCTCAGTTCTTGATGGCCCCTAGAGTGTACAAAATCCAGAGGAGCATCAGTATGATGTTGCCCCTTTGCATAAGAGTGTTTCTTGGATTTTCCCAACACACAGTGATCACAGAAATCCAATTTGATTGTCCTTGAATCCCCAAATGCCTTCTGCTTGGAGAGTTCATTCAGTCCTCTTTCACCAATGTGCCCTAACCTCTTGTGCCACAAGATAGCATCAGAACTGTCCATAACTGCATTCACTGATCCGGCAGCTGAGTTACCAATTAAAATGTACAAGTCATTCACCTTCTTGCCTTTCATCACAATGTTATTATCCTTGGTTATCAATATGAATCCCTTCCTTGAATTGAATTCATATCCCAAAACATTGAGTGATCCAAGAGAAATAAGATTTCTCTTCAGCTCAGGTATAAACCTGACATCTTGTAGTATCCTCTCAGCACCATCATGCAGCCTCAACTTTATTGAGCCAGAGCCTCTGACCTTGCACATCTGATCATTCCCCAAGAGAACTGATCCACCATCAAATTTCTTGAGATCCCTAAATAAATTTTCATTGGGACACATATGAAATGAGCACCCAGAATCCAACACCCAATCTTCACTCAGCTTGACATCAGTAACAACCAAGACCTCAGCACTATCATATCCTTCCTGAGTAGCAATTGTGACATCAGCCTTCTGATCCTCTTCTTGCTTCCTGGATTTGTCAGGACAATTCTTCTTGAGATGTCCCACCTTCTGACATGAGAAACATTTTCTCCTTTCCACAAATTTTCCAGGTTCAGGGCCTTTACCATTTCTCTTCTTCTTTCCCTGAAACGATTTCTTCCCTTTCTTGAATTTGATATTCAGCCCTTCACCTTGATTTGTGTTCTTCCTTTCAGATTGCATTTGAAGCGCCTTAGTTTTCAATGCATTCTGAATATCATCAGGTGACATCTTCTCATGCCTTCCAAATAACAGAGCATCCTTGAAATTCTCCAAGGATTTTGGTAGAGAATTCAATAACATCAGGACTTTATCCTCATCTTCAATCTTGACTTCAAGATTCTCCAAATCATCCACTGCTTTATTGAATTCTTCAAGTTGTTCAACCAGATCCCTATCCTCAGTCATCTTGAAGGAATGGAGCCTCTGCTTCATGAACAGCTTATTGGTAACCGACTTCGTTTGACACATCTGTTCCAGCTTCGTCCACACATCAATGGCAGTCTTCTCCTTATAAACCTCCCTCAGAGGTTAATCCCCCAAGCACAAGATGATTGTGCTATGAGCCTTGTCCAGAATCTCCTGCCTCTTTGCAGGTTCTGATGAGGATGATGCAAGGCACTGATCCGTTGGTTTAAGAGCATTTGATAATCCATGGTGTGTGAGGAGAGCTTTCATCTTCACCTTCCACAAACCAAAATCATTCGCTCCTGTGAATTTCTCAAACTTCATCTTCGTAGAAGCCATAGTAGTTGATTTCACCAACAATCTTCTTTCCCACAGACGGCGCCAATTGTTGAGTTAACAATGATTGTTTGACATCAATTGGAATAAAGAAATTGAAGAACACCAGGATTTACGTGGTTCGATTAGAAATGATCTACGTCCACGGATGAGGGTACCTCTCTCACTAATCAATGGAGGATAATACAGATTACAAGTATTTGTGTGGATATCTCTCTAAGTATGTGATTTTCTGTGTTATGTTCTCTATACATATGTGCGTATATATATAGGAATAAGAACCCGAATTAATCCTTGAGTTTGTAACCACCCAAAAGTAACTGCTACAGTTGCAACCGAAAATGAAAAACTGTCAGAGCCCAACGATTTTCAGTTTTGATTCTATTAAACTGTGCCCGTTGTCCAATTTGGAAGTTTAAACCGCTTCGTAACTGATCCTGAGTTAATTCCTGACTTGGAGTCAGTATGCTCCTTTCTTGTATGCTGATGTGATATGTCCTCAGCTGAGTCTGAGTACTCAGCTGATATCATCCGTAGACCTTTATCAGTAGACATTTATCAGCTGATATCATCAGTAGATCTTCATCAGCTGATATCATCAGTAGATCTTCATCCTGACCATCATCCTGACCTAACCAACCATCCTGACCATCATCCTGACTGACCATCTTGACCAGTCATCATGGCACCTCAGCTGACCTCCTCAGCTGACTCCGCTGATATACCAGATGACTTAATTAACTTTCCTGATGATCTCAATAGACTTCCCAGATGATCTCGGCTGACCCCATCAGATGACCATCAGCAGACCTATCAGCTGACTACCTTCAGCTGATAGTATAATGTTCAGTTAATCAGCAGTACTTGCTTATCTGATCTTTATATCACTTTCTTTGCACCCTTAACAGTGTGCATAATCATTATGAGCAATAACATTGTACAATTTTATTATGTATTTGCATATGTGTCAATTTTTATGTTCCGAGATGCACTTCGGCTTTCAAATTATAGATCTAAAAATATGATAATTTGTTAGATTTTTTTTAAATTCAATCTATCACACATTCATATAAATAATCAATTTTAATTTATAAGTTATTACCTGTAAAGTTTTGAAAATCAAAATTCCAACTTGCAAACACACAAATATAAAAAAAATCAGTCATATAAAATAATTGATTACGAAAGTGAAAAAAAAATCCACTTTTTAATTAATAATTAATCTAATTTATCAACTAATTCCAAAATCCAGATACATGAACTCAATCTGATGAAATTTTCTTCTAGAACAACATGATTCACATTTTACATATTTTATTTAGAAAGCATATCAAATTTATAATCTCTCAATCCCAAAATGGTCTTTTAGAAAAATACAAATTAGAAACGTGGGAGAATGAGTAAAATTTAAGGAATAATTTTATAAATTTTAATATATAAAATAAAAGAAATTATAAGTTGAATTGTGTATATATGCATACTGTATATAGGTTCAAAAATAATAATATTCTATATAAAAATGAATATATTGTAAAGGTAGAGTTTATTAAAAAAACATTTTTTGGAGTCAAAATTTATTATGTGACGGCAAAAAAATGTGAAGTTTTTGGATGGGGAAGAAAGTAGTTAATTTAATTAAGTTGATATTGGAGAAAACAGCATGCATAAAGTATGTTCCATCTCATTAATTAATTATATAATTTTGTCACGTCATTTTATGGTATCTATGTTGGTGAATAAACTAATACCACCATTTGATAGTATGGACAAACTTTTGCCACAACTTGTCAACTTATTATAAGTATTTATTATTCAAGTTGTTAGATTATTTAACATTATTTTCATCATCAACTTGTCCAAATTACCAAAACTTGATCATATATAGTGGATTACACACTAAGTCCCATCTAATTTTCCTAACATCCTTATGATATAAGTATATACTTTTATCTATCCCCACCCACGCATCCACGTTTTAATTTTTCTTATTTCTAAGTTGGATGGGGTTTTACATTTTTTAATAAAAATTGTGTTGGAATTTATAGATACGAACCTCAAGTCCGTAGCAGCGGAAGACATTGTTCATCAACAACAAACCAGATCGAATTGACTATATACATAAAATAAATGTCATTAGATCTAATCTAATAGAGAAAACATTACCGTGTTCGTATGCCAGATTCCTCTACTATGGTATCCACGTAATCCTCGTCTACGAAATTGCGATCTAATCGCTAGTATGGTGTTTCCAGTGGGGTTCGCTAGGAAAAACTCACACTTGAAACTTCTGGAGAAAGTTAGGGATTTTAGACTTACTGTTTATGAGTCTCATAACTCATATATATAGTAAAGTATTTGCATATCTAATAGATTTGATTCTATCAAGATCTGCAATATCAAATATAATCTTCACTATATAATATATAATAATATATCTAATATATTATTATTATGTTATATCTAATATATCATCTAATTTAATTAAATCTAATTTAATTAAATATTTATAATTCTATCTAATATAATTATTATAATTCTCCATTAATTAAATATTTATGATCTAATCAAATATTTAATCTGACCAACTTAATTCGTAAACGTGGGTCACTTATTGTGTGACCCATAGGCCCTCATATGTCAAGCGATTAGTCAAACTAATGGTCTTAGTTGAACCCTAGACAATAAACCAGACAATCTCAACATATGAGGTACGTTGCGAGGATACAGCAACAGCCTGTAATGTGAAGCTCACAGTGATACGGTCCTTTCATTCACGAATACTCCGATTAAGTCTAGAACATGATAATGTGTCTATTCTAATAACTTAATCAAGTTATCTCATTCTACTAATTGATCATATTATCACATTTGAACACTATTTCAAATGCAACGTGCATTGGCCAGTGACTAACGATCCAATTAGTAATGAGAAGTCGAGTATTCTCTCCAAATCTATTTGAGGAATGAATTATATCTTGGCTCAACTACCACGCACATGTACTTCGTGATGTGCCCAACACATGTCATATCTACCCCGTTCAGAGTGCAAGCGTCGGTCATGGTCAAAGCCCATCACTTCATACATGTCGTGTTTATTGACCTCAAGTCAGAGGACTATTACACTACTCCACAAACCGATACTCTCATAGACACGTAAATAGAGTACATCAAATGGTTTCTCGGTTGGGTATGCCAATACTCTTCAAAGTATTTGTGCATCCATCATGAGATACTTAGTATCTCGCAGTTGTGAGAATCACTGCACCCTCTAAGGGTATGATGCATATCACACACCATTCTCAATCGCATCATCGATATCTCATTCTCGATGATCATTGATTGGGGCTACTTTAAGAACTATGTTATAGTCATCTGAGTCTCTCATCTCAATGACAATATTAGTTCATGGGAACACATATATGAATATATGCAAACAATCAGACATACTATTCTATAAGTGCATTGCCGAATATCATTGATCAAATCAATAATATATTAATAACTGAATATGATTAAGTATAATGTCCTCATAGTGATTGTCTCTAGGACATATATCCTAACAAATTGATTGTATTTTTTAAAATCACTCTTATAATTATTATAATATATATATATATATATATATATATATATATATATATATATGTAATGAGAAAGTCACACATTTATTAAGAATATAGTAAAGAACCAATTAATTTCTTAATATTTGTGCATTTATTCAGAATGATATATATTTTGAATAGAAGGAAATATATAATAAGGGAAGATAAGAACTTCTAGCATGCAACTGGTGTAATTATAATCCAATTTTAACTCATTCTAGTGGATTATAGGTAAAAAGAAAAAGTTAAAGAAATAAAAAAATTACTTCATACAAATAAAAATGTTAATTTGTATCTTGAATAGTTTTAGTGCTTTTCAGTATATAAATAGACCAATGAATTATAAAAATAAAAATGTGAGTCAAAATTAAGTTAATAATTACGTTATGCAATTGATAATATTCTTGAATGCATTTGAAATATAATATTCACATTTTAATATTTCTTAGCAATTTATTTTTAATCCTTTTAATTTTAAATCACTGTCCCCTAAATAACAATTTAGTGACGAACAAAAGCCATGTTCACAAAAATACAGATCATGAATATTATAAGTTGGAAATAAATAAGAAAATAAATATATGAATAAATTCCGAAGGGCGTATTCAGTCTTTGTTTGGGCTGAGCTAACAGAGTAATAGCTAATTATTTTGGGCCGGACTTTTTGTTATGATGCGTATTCTGCAGGCCCATGTTATTGACACTAACCATTTTGTGAAATACACTACCTTTAATATGTTCGACATTTTGCGAAATTTTTACAAATTTTCAGCAAAAATTTTCTAATTTTTATTTTTACACTACGTTCAAAAAAATTGACGAAAAAATAAAAAAAATCAAAAAAAATTGCCGAACAAAGGATAGTGTATTTCCATAAAAGATACTCCCTCTGTCCCACAGGAATTTGCACACTTTTCTAATTGGGACGTCCCACACAAATTTGCACACTATCAAAAAAGGAAATATTGATTTACGTGCACACTCACAAACATTTACACATATTTACCCATATGCCACTAGTTTATATATAAAACAATTTTCCTTAAAAAATGTGCCGTCCCGTAGGGTGCAAATTCCTACCGGACGGAGGGAGTAGTATATTAATCTGCTAGTGTATTTGCTAAAAAGGCTAGTGCGAATAAGCTGGGCCATTCTGCAGTTGGGACGCCTATAAATGAAGGTTTGATAGGGCAAAGGTTATTTAGACCAAATATTTAAGAATTGCACCCTATCAATTTTCATATTTTTAAATATAATTGTAAAATGTCTAAAATGCTCATTTTTTTCACTAGTTTTTTAAATTTAGTAAGTAGAACTTCTACAATAAAATTACATATTTTTGAGTTCACAATGTCGATTATTAGTGCTTTTTTTTTTAATTCAAAAAAATTTATTTATTTTGCAGAAGAGTCATATGCTCGTTCTTACTTTTATTTAATTATTTTTGAAGAATATTTATGTATTATGGGTGAATAAAATATAATTTAGGAAGTATAATGATATAGTGTAAATGGTTTCATGACATTCCTTTTTCGAATTTAAAAAAAAAATTAACTCAGAAGTTCTAAAAAATTGACACGACTTTGGGAAAAAAAATCAAAATTATGTATATTTTTTGGGCAAACACATGCTGGTCTAAAGTAACAACACAATTTAAATATGGGTCAAAAAAACTTTTACAACCTGCATATAGGTCTAAATTAGCAAAAGTAATTCAATGACTAATCCTAATATAATAAAGTAGCCTAGGCTGACGCGCTACAGTAGCCTAGACTGGCGCGCTACAGTAGCCTAGACTGGCGCGCTACAATATAAAATTCAAATTCATACGTTACAGTACGATATAATTGAGAAGACTATAGTATAACAGATAATCAATAGTATAATGCACTATAGTAAATTGTAACGCTATGGTATAACCGACAATACATCAATAGTATAACAAACTAAAAAGTAAAATTGCATAATCAATTTGAATCTATTCGAAGAACACTATCTTCTTCATCAATTTGCAGTTTTCACCATGTGATTTGAGTCATGCCACCATGCGAAAAAATGATTTGTAAAGAACACTACCACCCCGCTATTCGAAGAACACTATCTTCTTCATCAATTTCCAGTTTTCACATCACTTGGGGATGGTTTGAAGAATCCTAAGAAGTTGTGAAGCAAACATTCATCAGCAGGCATACAACTGCCATAATCTGCCAACTAGAATGATTGATGAGTTAAAGTTTGGAAATACTTTTATAAATCATCGTGAGAAGCTTAATGGATTAAGATTAAGGAAATGGGATTATATAAGAAAGTTACATTAAGAAATACATATAGTAATTATTTTCCTATTACAATTGGAATAAGAGTGGTGAAACCAATACTGATACAAACAATTTAGAAAAAAAAAAAAGAACCAACTTTATTCTCTTCAGTTCTTGACCATCATTTCGTAAAAAACCAGATAATCTTTATTATGAGAAGTTGCAACCACTATCAAAACTGCAATCATTTAATAAAATGAGAAATCAACCACTCAAACCCACATATTCCATGGCTTCACTTTCAAACCATACATACTCAATATCTTCATTCTCTCTCTGTTCAGCAAAACCCAAAGAGAAATCAACTCAATTAATTTTATGAAGAAATTAAGCTTACAAATACAAATCAAAATCAACAAACAATTATTCAGAAAGGGGCTACGTTACTTTTTTCCAGATTTGATAAAGCTCTTCTTGGGTCGAAATAATGAAATAGAACAAAGAATTTCTAGATTGGCACCCCCTGTTTTCCACCGATTTAACAGCCAAATCGAAACCTGAACGCCCTCCCTATTCCAACGCTTGAGATACACTGACAGAAAGACCTGCGTGACCCTTGTTCCAACGCCCTTCCCGTCGTCTCACCCTCTTGCCTCACTGTTCTAATCTCTATCACCGGTGACATCGGAATATTGCCGGAGAATTTTACAGCGCTAGGCGGCAGCTCCTTCAGCTGCGTACACTAATCGAAATCCAACAGCACCGGCTTCAAATTGACTGGCGATTCCACGCTCTCATACCCTGTCCCCCACGATCCCCTTTTCGGAGCAGAGATTTTGTATGTTGCTTCTGATCGGGCCGTTCCCCCTTTCCTTTCAGCCACATCAACGGCTCTGGCGTGCCCACCAGCGGTTTGGCGCCCTTGACGATCGGAACCGGCGAGTCGACCTTACCGCCGCCCCCACCACTGCACCGCGCCTCCAGATCCGCCCCAAAAGACAAGGGCGCCTCCACCACTGTCGCCTCTCTCCCCCTACACCTTACCGTCGCCGTGTCGTCGCTGCCCCACATCTGCACCGCGCCTCCAGATTCGCCCCAAAAGACAGTGGCAGCCTCTACCGCCGTCGCCTTCAGATCCGCCATCGCCTCTCTCTCCCTTCTCGCTCACGATTCTCCTTCACATCAGGTGGTGGCGGTTTCCACACAGCCGACACCCTCTCTCTCCCTCTGGCCCCATTTCTCTCGCTTTCTCACCCCACCACATTGAAAATCTTGCTTCCTTTTCGTTCGCCGTCGTCTAGTCGGCGACCTCGATGATGCTCTTTAAATAACCCACCTAAAAAAAGCTTGAGAAGAGAGAGAAACAAGATATTTGGAAATTGGGATTCATATGTATAGAGAGAAGGTGGTGGGTAGGTGTGTGGAAGCCCCTACTACCGAGTACTGTATAGTTGGGTGGGTTTATTAACCCTAAACGTATATAAGCATCTTTATTATATGTCAATTAGACCTAGTTGTGATGTGCTTTTCAATCGTGACTAGATTGAGAGTTGGAGTGTAGAAATTGCCTAGACTGTATTTTTCTCATATTTTTTTGAAATAAAAATTTGAAATTAACATACAAGTGTTAGTGTATCATACAATCATATTACTCAATGCATCAATCATCACCGATCATAATATTAAAATCTTGTTTTTAGCAAGTGTATCACATTCTTTTCTTGTATATTTGCATAAACATTAAATAAAGGAAATTGAAAAAGGAGAAAATAATTAAAGTTCACTATAAATTACAAATATAATTGTTAAATTATAAATAACTTGTTGTCCAAATTTTAAAAAATACCCAACTTGTGAAAGCTCGTGGCATGTTTGGTGTATTCTATTTTCTATTTAATTATATAATTTAATTTTAAATTTTAATTATAAAAATTAAATATAACTAAATGAGCAGCTCATGATTTTAGTTTGAGCTCATCAATCCCACCAAACCATCCTGATCGAACCAAAATGATTCGATCCGGTTCAAATTACCAGTTCTATATGTAAACCAAACCAATGGACAGATCGTATGCGCTCAAAATTTTGGGAGGAAAATGTGTCATTCATGCACTTTTTTGTTTTTATGTTTCCTTTGTTCCTAAACAGTAAACACTTTACGCATTTTTTTTTTGTCCGTACCACAATATTTTGCACTCTCTTTAATTGTAAATAACTATTTTAATTTTATTCTCATAATATTCATCACATATATATACAAAATGTTATTACTTTTACACTTAATTTAACTAACTTCATTACTCTAATAATATAACTTTATATGTCACTCTTAATACTTTAATTTTTTAAATATTTTTTTAAAAAAATATATAAAAATTTATTTGTTTCATTATCCTGCTCTCGCCTGCTTAGACTCGAAATTTTGGTTAGACTTGGCCATGGCTTCATCCCCTCACAACTCATTTATAAGTGGAATAATACTAAAACTTCAATTTTGCGTCTTTTACTTGTTCTGCAGCGTTGTTTTTTTCCACATATTTGTCAATTTTTTTTTATTATACTCTCTTTATTTTAGAGAAATTTATAATCTTTAAAATTTTGTAATTTAATTTAAAAATAAATAAAATAATGATATATAAAGTGATATTTCATTTTTAATAGTGTATAAATTTATATTGATATTTTTTCACTATAGTGTAAATTTATATAAAGACAAACTTATATACAAATTTCTACCATACAAATATCTATTTTTGAGAAATTCGTGGGTCTAAACCAGGTCGGGACGGATTTGGGCAATTTTTTTCAAAATTCGCGCAATTTGTATTTTCAGTTTTTTTTTTTTTTTTGCTCCTAGAAATGTTACAGTTTGGCCAAATGCATGTTACTTTAAGGAAAAATGTGTGTTACAATTAGACTAAATATTGTTTTTTACACATTCATTTATTTTTATAGAAATAATTTTTTTTCATACAATGTAACACATACATGTGTTACATTGTATGTGTAATACATATTTATTCTTAATAAAAATATATTTTATCATATAGTAACACATGTTTACTCATATAATAACACAAATTGATGAGCAAATATGTGCTACAATTAGAGTAAATATGTGTTACAATTAGTGTAAATGTGTGTTACTTTTAGAGTAAAATGTGTGTTACAAATAGAGTAAATGTGTGTTACATTTAGAGTAAATGTGTGTTACAATTAGAGTAAATGTGTGTTACTGCAAGATCAAATGTGTGTTACTATATATATAAACATTTATTTATTCTTAGAAAAAAAATATGTACATATTGTACTTTATATAACATATGAAATGTATTCAAAGATATATTAATACATGAACAATATACTATCAACATAAATCAACAAATAGAATAAAAAATAAATTAAGTAACACATATTTTCCTTATAGCTATACTTGAAATGTACAAAAAAATAATTTTTTAAGAATTAGTAACACGAATTTTATCTAGTAGTAACATGCATTTGCCCAAATTGTAACATACATGAGAGCGAAAAAGACTATAATTACAAGTTGCGCGAATTTTAGAAAAAAATGCTCAAATCCAACCCGACCCGATTTAGACCCACAAATTTTTAGAATATATATATTTCTACAACAAAAATTTATAGACAAATGTTGCTCTTATATAAAACATTCAAATAAATGAAATATACTGTGATTTTTTTTTTCTTGAATGGACGGAGTATAAATCATGAGACATAGGTGCATTTACCCAAATATTTTTTTGTTCTTCACTCTAGATGAATTTAAACCCGTTCATATTATTATTATATAAAAATTTGTATATATATATATATATATATTAGCTTATCCTATAAAAGTTTGTACTATCAAAATTAAAATATTTTTATATCTCCATTCTTAAAATTTTTACTTTATAATTTTCATTCTACTCATTTTATTTATTATTACTTCAAAGTATGATATATTTTTAGGGAATAAAGGTATCTCCTCTATCTCACTATATGTTCACTCAATATTTTTTAGCACACAAATTATGGTAAAAGTGAAAAAGTATAAAGAATAGTATAAAAAGTAATAAAATAATAATAAAAAAGTGAATAGTAGTTTCAAAAAAAGTAAAAAAAAAAACATATAGTGAAACAGAAGAAAATAAAAAATAAGAAGTATATAGTAGGACGGAGTTAAAAATCAAGGTCCATGTTGAGCTACCTTAAAATATTACTTCCTCCGTCTACAATATATGAACCACTATTTTTGCACGTGGTTTAATACGATATGTTGGAGGATATAATGTGGTAAATGAACCTCATAATACTAGGGATGTCAATTTTGTCTACCCCGACCTGAACCCGCACAACATGGATCGCTCCGCCCCGCGATCTGCAGCGGAGCGGGTATGAATATCACTATCGCCCCGCCCCGCTCCATTTTGACCCGTTTATATTATTAAAATTTGAATGTATATGTTATTTGTAGAAAAATATATTATTATTTATTAGTATATATAGTATAAATAAGAAAAAAAATTTAACAAATATATTTTAGATCAATATATACTAATAAAACATAATATGAAATATATTATGATGGTTTATCATATAAATTTTAATTGATATCAACATATTTAATTATAAAAATAAATATATTATAAAATCTTAATTGAGAATGGATCGATCTGCTCCGCCACGTGATCCGTAACAGATCGATCCGACCTGACCCTTACATAGAATGAAGTGGATTTGGATCTTCTAGTATCTGCCACAACCTGCTCCATTGCCATCCATACCCTACATAATACCTCTTAAAATATTATTCCCTCCGTCCCAAAATTACTTTCATAATAGTTCTGAGCACTCGAATCAAAGAAAAATGAATATATGAGTGTAAATTTAATTAATAAAATAAGAAAAATATATTTTATTGACTTTTGTAAGTGTAAAAATCTTTCTTTTTAGATATGTGAAAGTAGGTTTGGAACGTTCAAATTAGAAAAATGTAAAAATAGTTTTGGGATGAAGAGAATATATTAAATCACGAAAAAAAGAAAGAAAGAGTGTGTTATAATATATATTCATAATATATTATGTTATTAAGTGGACATAATATTAGATTATAGTCCAATGAGCTTTAGGCCCACAAGACTTAGATGTTAGGGTTAGTTACTTATATATAATGTATCGTTTCCTTTGTATCTGAGATACACTTCAATATTGTAAACACTTTTACGGTAGATTCTAGTATATACTCTCCTGGCTTGGTCGCCCCGTGACGAACTGGGTTATCAACTATGTGTACTTTATTTTATCAGCACGAATCTCTACGAGCAATAAGGATTCACGAGAGAATTGCTCCAGAAGTTTTCGGATCGGATTCAAAACTCAATCTTCAGATTATTAATTTTTGGATTTAGCAATTTACTGTGAGTATTGTTGTTATGATCCTGATATTAATCTGAAATATCATTATATCCATGCTTAGAATTTTTTTTCGTATGCATGAATATGAATATTATTAGTACGTGTATATTCTGCACACTGTCTCCGTATATTCTGCAAATCATATGCCCTTTATTCACAGATTTGGTCTGTTCACATATATGCGTGAAACATGTTCTTAATTTATAAATATGAATTGTATACATGTACTTCCTGATTTGATTCCATTAGCTGTACGCATATTATGTGATTGATATTATGGAGATTCCTGTTTTTGTTTATGCTTTTTCGATTACTGCATAACAAAACCCTGAAACAAAATCGATCCCCCCGATCGACTAATCTGTCTTCTATAAGTTTTTCAAAAAAACCCAATCGAAACCTGGTGTTTATCGGTTCAAAAACAAAATCCTTCTCTGTTTTTACAAAACTCTGTTCTGATTTTTTTTTTTCGAGAAACCGATTTCTTTTTGGAAAACAATTGTTCAGAGATGTTGCGAAATATATTTTTTTTTTTGCGAAACAAATTTTTCTGGAAACCCCAAAACTCTGTTTCTACGAAACCTGATTTTTTTTTTTTGCAAAAATCAAAATCGATTTCAAAACATTTCTGAAATCTTGTTCTTAACAAAAACCAGATTTTTTCTGGAACCAGAAAATCCAACCAAAATCCAAAATCAGAAATTCAATCGAAACCCATTCACAAACCTGAGGTCGAACCATTTTTTATTTTTATGAAACGATGAACGGACGCGCGCCGGAAACTCGACGGGCCCCTGAAGCGGCCTAGTCCAACGACCGACGCCCCTACGCGAGACGGCGAGACGCCACTACGACGGCCGACGGCGATGCGCATCGCACTCCTGGTGTTGGTGACGACACGCGGTGGGCGATGGCGACGCCCGTCCGCCCGCGATGGTCACTGTGCTCGACGGCAGCGGCGTTTACGCCGTAAACACGACGGCGCTCTGTTCTGCAAAGACAACGCCTCTGGCGCGACGGCGCAACGGCAAGCGCCGCGTGAACTCCGCCCTCCATGAACGGCGATTAAGCGACAGCAACGTGGTCGCGATTTTTCCGCCGATTTTTTCGCCCACGATCTCTGAGACCCCGCGACTTTTTCGACCATCAGACCTGTATTGACCGATTAATTCTGAAAACCCTAATTCCCAACATGGGCTTATGTTACTTGCCTGGTTTTTAATCCAAATGGGTTTTGACCCCTCTTTTTGGCACTCTTGGGCCTCTGCCCTTTTAACAAATTGGGCCGAGCCCTTATTTAAAAAAAAGGGGCCTATTTTTCTAAATGGGCCATGCCATTATTATTAATAAAAATAATACATTAATAATAATTTTTGATAGAATTTCTTAATCGTGTTCGTTTATGTGGTCTTATAACGGATCAATTCTACCAAACAATGATCTTATGATTTGTGTTCTTGGATATAATATGAAGAGGGAGAGTAAAGAGTTTAGAGAGAGAAATATTGTAGTAGGATTGTATTAATTGTGTGAATAGTATAAAAGATGTATTATTTATAGGTGTGCGAGTGTGAGATGACACCTTACGAGCCTATATGGCTTCCTGTGTTGATGAGGGTTCCTTACCCTCATCTTGGTCTCTCACACTGCTTCCTATGTCGTGCCCCGTCCTACTACTATGTCTTAGACTAGATGAGCCTCATTAAAAACCTCGCCGTAAACCACCCTTGTGGATAAACCGGACGGAGGGAAAAAGAGTGCACCATCGGGGTTCTGTCGACGAACAGGCGAGCTCCTGGGCGAGCTCCGAGGCGAGCTCCAGCGGTCCAGGCGAGCTGGTGGGCGAGCTCCAGTGCCTTGAGCGGCTTACGAGTGTCGTGCGATGATGGACCTCGGCGAGGTCCTTGTGGGGATAGGGGCGAGCTCCTTTAGGCGAGCTGCGCAGGTGAGTTGCCCCCAAGTGGGCGAGCTCCACACTTCCACGGATCTTTCTCAATAAGATCCATTTTTTGGATTGTATGATGGACTCCCCTGAAAAACATTGGCGCGCGTGTAAACGAGGTGCTCTACCAACTGGGTGAGCCCTGGCGACCTGCCAAACCTTGGTGATTATCCACATGCTAATTGTGTTAGTTCGCCAGGCCAACATTTGCCCCCCAACTCGCATGCACCATGACCTCGTCAAATGTGCAGGCGAGCTGGAGAACTTGAAACCCGGCGAACTACCTTTGCGTGATTGCCGAGCTAGCAGGAGAGCTCGGCCAAGGTAGTTGTTTCTGGCCGACGTGGTGAGGGAATCCAGGAGTCATGCACGCCTTTTGAGGCCTCGGTTCCCGCCCACAATCATGTCAACTTTCAAATCTTTTGCAAATAGGTCCCTGCACTTCCCTGATATCGCACCTCGCCCCGATGTCTATAAATAGGGGGAATTGGATCCATTTTCTCACTTTCTGCATTTTTGAATTCTCAGAGCTTTCCCGGCGACCGGTTTTTCTTGCGTTCGATGGATTTTCGAAGGCTCTTCAAGGTAGGATTCGATCTTTCTCCCCTTTTCTTCTGCCCTTTACTTGATTTTTCTTTCATTTCTTCGGGCTCCCTAAACGACACCGTACCTTGACTTTGGATTACCGGACTGTGCTGAGAACCCTTTGGACTTCTTTGAGACAATGTCGACACACTCCTCGAGTAGGACCCTCTCGGACCAAAACCTTGAGAAACGACCAATAATCGAGGATGAGCCTCCTCGGGTTTCGTATGTGGAGATCGGTTCCAGCTCCGAGGCGACCTCGGTAGCTCACCGGGTCTCCGGCGAGCTGCGTCCCAATCCGGAAGGAGCCTCCAGCGCCATATACCGCGAGGTATGGGAGGAAAGCGGCGAGGTCGCCCAAGAGGAAAGAGTTGCCAGTGGCAACGAAGGGCCCGAGGAGGTTGATGAGGGTATTGCCGAGGTCGGCGAGGTGGGTGGCGACCTAGAGGAAGTTACGCTCGAGTGGTTCTGTCGCATTGGTTTTTCGGAACCCCAGCTGGTCGAACACGAGGTCCCTGCCCAGGTCGTCCATCCATTCGACTGGGGTGAGTATATCGCCGAGTATGCGGCGAGCTTCCCCCGCCCGGACCGGGTACTCCCAGCCGACCCCGCCGACCTAGAGAAAGTTGCCCCTTCCGAATACAAGGCTGGAGAGATGGTGAGCCTTATTGATGAATGCGACCTGCCCATCATACGCAGGGAGTATCGCATCCCGCTCGACATCTTCATGTATGCTCCAATGAAGAATGAGCGGGCTGACGCGCCTCCTGAGGGGATGACCGCTTTGAACGTCGATGTTCTAAGGGTCGGGCTTACATTTCCATTGCACCCGATCATCGGCCAATACCTTGCCGACAATAATTTGGTCATCACTCAGCTCACCCGAATGCATGGAGCAACCTTCTCGCAGCCCTGTCCGTCTTTGGATTGGAGGGCTATGAGAACGCGACGACCTCGGCGAGCTCTTTGCCGTGACCAAGCGGGCGCAGGACGGCGCAGGATACTATTATCTGAAAGCTCGCCCGGGGGAAAAATTTCTCGGGGACTTGCCCAACAAAGTCCGTGATTGGAAGAAGCAGTTTTTCTTCATAGACGGGGACTGGCGAGCCTCCAGCACGTATCACGGGCGAGGTGACAGTATTCTCACTCCGGAGGGATACGGGGAAGCCAGCAGTAGGTCACCTATTTCGGTGTGTGTGGGTTGAATTAGATATACTAATTCTAATTTTCTTTCTTCTTGCAGTTTCGAAGCGCCACAAATCCAGCAGGGGCAGGCCTAAGGTGTCGGACCAGTTCGACGTGGTGCGCGCCATCTACTGTTTGAGAAGCGAGAAGGATAGGCAGGTCGCCCACCTGTGCGTGCACCATTGCTTGCGGCTCGCCGGACTCCTCACACTGCCGCACCACCTTGATATCCAAGGTCCCGAGCTCCCAGGTTCAACTCTTTGGAGCTCGCCTATGGGGGGTGTAGTTCGCCCATCATGCTGACGTTTTCAATTTTTGTGCAGGTGGTAGCTTCGTCGCAATCCCAATCGCCGAGGTCCCCGAGGCATACCAGCTTATCAAAGAGCGCTTTGAAATGGGCCCACCTCGCCCCAACAGGTTCGCCCCACCGTCCGTGCTCGCGTTGGAGGAGAGCAAGGAGGCTGAGCTCGCCTCCAAGAAAGGCGAGGTAGGAGGGTCGGGGACCCAGAGGGAAAAGGCCAAGGCTCCTGAGAAGCCCAAGGCTGCGGAGGTCGCTCGGACCGGCCGAGGTGGGGGGCGAACTGCTACCTCCTCCGAGCGAGGTCGGGGGATAAAGGGGGCCCAAAGAGGCGAAGGGTCCCGAGCTGGCGAGGAGGATCCCCCGGCTCTGAAGGACCAGGTACACTGGCCTGGTTGATGAGGACTCTGACCGGGTTGAGAGGGCTTCGGCGAGGTCCAGGTAGGGGGGCTCCGCTCAATCCACTGCCTCGCTGGCGGCCACACCCATCCGGAGCTCACCCCCCTCGCCATCTCCATTTGGGGTGCAAACTAACGATGACACGTTCCTGGGTTGGGACCCCGACCGAGCTCAGTAAGTAGCTCGCCCAGTTGACATTCATCGCCTATTATCTCTTATTTTTCTAACATTTTCTATATGTTTTGATCTCGCAGTTATGCCCCAATCGCCTTCCCGAATCGTCACGAGGCCCTGCACGCCTTCGAGCGATCTCGCTCACTCACGTCGATGCGGAGCCTCCCTCCGGGCGTAGTCCGGAATACTGTGAGTGAGATGCCAAGGCATTGGACGACCCCGTTGGTGGCGAACATCAACAACCAGGACCTGAAGGAGAACCTCCTCCTCTCGGCTCATCATGCTAGTAGATTGATGCTCGCCAACCAGAAGGCTCTCGAGCAGGTCGCCGAGTTGGAGGCAGGTCGCTCCGATAGGAATAAAAGGATGCTGGCGTTGACGGACACTGCTGACAAGGCGAAAAGGCAGGCGTAGCTCGCCGAGGAAAGGGCCGAGGCCTCATTGGCCATCGAGCAAAATGCCCTTCAGCAGCTCGAGAATGTTCAACGCCGGCTCGCAAGGCTCGAGCAGGAGACGGAGGCGAGGATAAAGGCCAAGGAAGATGAGCTCGCAGCCCAGCTCGCCCAGGAGGTCGGCAATCACGGGATTACAAAAAGGGACCTCGCACTGCAGCGGGGCCTGGTGAAGAGCTCCAACGCCGAATGTGAGAGGCTAAGGGGCGAGCTGGAGGCGAAGGCCAACGAAGTTGCCGAGCTGCGGAATGCCGCTTCCTCCTCGCCGGATCTGGCGGCCGTGAAGGCCGAGGCCTCTGACAAAGGATGCGTCCAATGTTATGCCGAGGTTCTGTGAACTCTTTGGTGGGCTCGGGCTCACAAGGACGACGAGGTCGAGGCAGTTGTGGGTGACTTCAAGGCCTGCCTGGATCGAGTCCCCTTCCCGGATGGTGCCGAGCTGGACATTGGCGACCTCCCAGAGCTCGGAATCCCCCTCGACTTCGTGCCAGCCCGCTTCCAAGTTATCAAGACAGTTGAGGTGCCGGAGCTGAACATTGGCGAGGAGGAGGTCGCTGGCGAGGAGGAGCGGGCCCCAAGCTTGCGGGGATACAGTGTTGAACATTGGCGAGCTTGACGTCAGTGGGTTGACTGGAAACATCATTCCTGAGGCCGAGCTAGCCCTCCCAGTCCGCCAGGTCGCCCACGACTCCGCCGAGGTGCCTTCCGATGCCCCCGCTGCTCCGGAGACTTAGGATTTTTCTCTTGTTTTCTAGAATAGCTTTTTATTTCTCAACTCGTAGTAGGTCGATAGGCTCTATAGCTCGCCTAGAAGGAGCTCTTTTTGTAATCTTTTGTATTTGTTCAAGTAGATGCAGCTCGTCGGGCACGTGTAGCTCGCCCAAAAGGAGCTTTTTGTAGTTCAAAGATGGCTAGCTAGTCGGCCTTTGTGGCTAGCAATACTTCGAACACTTAGGAATTTTCAAGTATTTTTGCCTTGAAAATTTCCTAAGTGTCTTTTGAAAAGAAACCGAGCATTTTTTGTCCAACTCTTCGCACTTCGTTTTGACGCTTCTACGTTATAGTTTTCAAAAATAGCTCGTTTTTATTTATTTTTCTGGTACATAACTGTTCGTCTTATTCTACTTTGAGAAGCGAATCGTTCGTTTTACGTCACCTACGACTACGAATTGTACCTCTATTTTGAGAGTGCATATTCTTCGTCTTACGCCACTTTGGGCCGCAAATTGCTCGTCTTAGACCACTTAGGGCAGTGAACTGCACTTCGATTGATTCACGTTGGGCCATTGGGTTTCATGAACCTTGCCTTAGACGTTTTTCATCTTTTTCATGAATTTTTCTAACTTATGGTAGTAGGTGCTTAGCAACCCTTTAAGAAGGGTACCTTCGCGACCTTGGGCACTTTGGCCTTTGCCTTCGAGCTATTTAATTACAACGCTTGGGACCTTGGTCCTTGCGCACTATGGGTTTTTGAGTACTTGGGCGAGCTAGGACTGGCGAGCTATCTTGGGTAGTGGGTGATTTGGGGTAGCTCGCATAGTTGGCGAGCTACGCAGGTCCAAACACTTGGCGAATTATTCTGATCTCATGAATCTTCTAACTCTTTATAGCGATGGAACTTACACCGGTTGCCATCAACATTTCTGATGCGAACTCTCGACTAGTCTATTACAGAATCCTAGTCTATTGGTAGAACTTTTTCAGGTAGGCCGCACTCCAGGTGTATGATGAGGCGTTGCCTTCTGCGTCTTTAAGGTCATAAGTGCCGTTCGGCCAAGCTGCGGTGACCTGGAACGGTCCTTCCCAGTTTGAACCAAATACACCTGGTGGGGCTATCAACTTCTTTTTCAATACCAGGTCTCCGACCTTGAATTTTCGGTCTCGGACCTGGGAGTTGTAATATTTCTCTGCTCTGCGCTTGTAGGTGGCGTTTTTCATTTCTGACGAAGCTCTGGTCTCTTCGATCAGATCCTTCTCTACTGCCAAGGCTTTGTCATTCTTTTCTTCATCATATCCTACCACCTTCCAAGTCTTGTTTTGGACTTCGACGGGCACCACTGCCTCAGTCCCGAAGGCTAGAGCAAACGGGGTCTCTCCGGTGCTGGCCCTATAGGAAGTTCTATAAGACCATAGGACCTCCGGGAGTTCATCTGCCCAGCTCCCTTTCTTCTCTTCGAGGCGGAGCTTTAATATGTGTTTCTGGATTTTGTTCACCGCCTCGACCTGGCCGTTCGACTGTGGATGGTATGGAGTTGAGTAGTGCTTCTTGATGTTCCATGAACTATAGAAGTCTCTCAGCTTCTGACCGTCGAATTGCCTTCCATTGTCCGTGGTGACCGACTGCGGAAGTCCGAATCTGCAGATCAGGTTTTTCCATATGAAGCCGATCATCCTTTCTTGGGTTATAGTTGTGAGAGCTTCGGCCTCAGCCCACTTAGTGTAGTAGTCTACTGCTACGACAGCAAACTTTACACTGCCTCTACCAGGTGGAAATGGGCCGACCAAGTCGATTCCCCATTTCGCGAAAGGACATGGGCTGAAAACCGACTTCAGCTGCTTGGCTGGTGAGTGGTAGGTGTGAAAAGTTGGCACTTTCGGCACCTTCGAGCGAAGCTGATGACATCTTTGCGAAGAGTGGGCCAGTAGTAGCCCTGCCTGATCGTCTTATATGCCAATGCTTGCCCCCCAGCATGACTCCCACAAATTCCTTTGTGGATTTCTTCTAACACTTTGGACCCATGCTTCTTAGTTAGGCACTTGAGCAGGGGTAGAGAGAATCCACGTTTGTAGAGTTGGCCGTCCAGCAGCGTATATCTGGCAGCTTGCTTTACTAACCGGCTAGCTTCCCAGGTGTCCACGGGGTTGTTCCGTTCGTTAAATATTTTTGGATTGGAGTGCACCAATCTTCACCATCTTCACTGTCCCCCTGCCCTCCGCTCGAGGTTTGATTTATCTTGTAATCGGACGTCGAGGGGTTTTTTAGTGTGGTGATTACAACCTCCGTGAATTTGGCTTCGCCGTTGCTAGTAGCGAGCCGGGCTAGAGCATCTGCTTGTGTGTTTTCTAGCCGCGGTATTTGATTGATGTAAACCTGTGTAAACATCGAGATCAGATGTGCGGCTATCTTTTGGTAGGTCATCATCTGCTAGTCTTTTGCTTCATACTCCCCCCGGACTTGGGATATTATTAGCTGGGAATCTCCGAAAACTTGAAGAATGGTTGCCCCCACAGCTAATGATAGCCTAAGTCCTGCTATCAACGCTTCATACTCCGCCTCGTTGTTGGTTGCTCGAAAGTCAAACCGGATTGCGGAGGTGAAGACTTGTCTGTTCGGACTGATCAGGACCACGTCGACGCCTACTGCTATGCTGGTTGATGATCCGTCAACGTAGAGATGCCATGGAGCTACACGCCCCCTCGTCGGATCTTGTGGGAAAGTTAGCTCGACAATGAAGTCGGCAAGTGCTTGTCCCTTGATCGCTGTTCGGGGTGCGTAAGCTATACCGTATTGGTTGATCTCTAGTGACCATTTCAGCAGGCGTCCGGCGGTGTCTGGGCACTGTAGTATTTGACACAGTGGGAACGTTGTCAGTACCTCTACCGGGTGGTCAAAGAAGTAAGGCCTCAATTTTCTAACACTCATCACCAGTGCATAAGCCAGCTTCTCTGTTGGGGTGTACCGCAACTCAGCTTCGTGTAGGACTTGGCTTACGTAGTACACTGGTAGGTGTGTTTTCACCTCTTCTCGGACCAGGACGGAACTGATGGCCACCTCCGACGCAGCCAGGTAGATGTATAGCTTCTCTCCAGGTATCGGCTTTGATAGGACCTGTGTATCTGCCAGGTATGTTTTGATGTCTTCGAAGGCTCGTTAGCATTCACTTGTCCAGACGAAGTGGTTTTTGAGGTGGAGCTTGTTGGCTTTGGCCGCCTCTTTGTACCTCCGTGTGTTTGCCTTAATCGCCTCGAAGAACGAGCGATTTCGGTCACCGGACCTGGTGATGAATCTGTTCAGGGCTGCCATGCACCCAGTCAGTCTTTGAATTTTCTGGACGGAATCGGGTATACCCATCTCGATTATGCATTGGACCTGCGTCGGGTTGATCTCGATTCCTCATTGGCTAACTAGGTGCCCCAGGAACTTTCCGGAGTGCACGCCGAAGCTGGTCTTTTTGGGGTTTAACTTCATGTTGTAGTGGCGCAGTATGTCGAAGGTCTGTTTTAGGTGGTCCTCCTTTCTCAAACTCTTGACAACTATGTCATCTACGTACACCTCCATGGATTCGCCAATGTGTTGGTCGAACATTTTATTCACCAACCTTTGGTAGGTGGCTCTGGCGTTGATGAGTCCGAACGACATCCTTTCCCAGCAATACATGTTCTTGTTGGTGTAGAACGCCGTATGCTCCTGGTCATCCGGGTGCAAAGCTATCTGGTGATAGCCCGCAAAAGCGTCCATGAATGCCATCATTTCATGGTCAGCGGTGCTATCTACCAGCTGATCGATGTGAGGTAGTGGGAAATTGTCCTTCGGACAAGCTTTATTCAAGTCTGTGAAGTCAATGTAGAGTCTCCACGTCCCATTGTGTTTTCTCACCAGGACGGGGTTCGCGACCCACTGTGGACACAAGGCTTCCTTGATGAGCTTGTTGTCCAACAACTTCTCCACCTCAACAGTTAGAGCTGCGTATTTGTCCGGTCCATACTTTCTTCGTTTTTGACTTACGGGTCTCCTTGTCGGGTCTATGTTGAGTCTGTGGCAAGCATGTTCCAATGGGATCCCCGTCATGTCTTCATGGGACCAGGTAAACACGTCCAGGTTGGTCATCAGGAATAGCTCCATCCTCGACCGGTACGGTTCAGGTAACTCAGAACCAATGAAAAGTTCTAAGTCCATTTCCGGGTCCACAGGGAGTGCCGTCAATTCCTCCATGGGGGTGGCTTTTCTCTTCTGACTTTTCCACCTAGGGTCGCTGATGAACTCGTCCCACTCCTCTTGTGACATCTGCGCAGGTTCGTGACCTAGGCGTGGTTTGAGGTCATCAGGTTGGCTTTCAGCTCGGGCGGGTCCATCAACTGTTAGTACCTCCGGTGGTTTGTCAACTCGGGATGGTTTGGTGACCTGGGGAGTTGGATCAACATCCATAGGCGTCGGTTCTTGACCTCTCGCAGGTCCCCCATCTTGGCTTTCGCCAACCACCTCCATGGGAGTAGGTTGATGTTCTTGCGCAGGTCCCAATACTTGGGTTTCTTCCAATCCCTCCATTGGTGCTGGTTGATTGTCTTGCGCAGGTCCTTCGCCTTGGTCTATCTCCGACAGATCGCCTACCTCCATCATCTCAGTTTCGACCGAGACGACGTCTAGGATGTTTGACTCGTCTGTTGGAATCTGCACGTCCTCTTCAAGGACTTGGACCCGTGTCATCGCTTTTTGGACCTGGCCATCCTTCATCTGGAGTAAACACTCTCGGACCTTTTTCTGGTCACCTTTTATAGTTCCGGCACCTTTTGGAGTTGGGAATTTCAAACAGTAGTAGTAGGTCGAACACGCCACTTTGAATTCATTAATAAACAGGCGGCCGAGGAACCCGTTGTAGGAGGACTGCTGGTCGACAACTAGGAAATCTATGAGCCTAGTCAGTCTTCTTTCGGGGTCCTCAGCCGATACAAGTTGGACGCTCAACCTAACACTACCTAAGGGGACGGTTACAGCTTCTCCGAACCCCACTATCCTAGCGTTGCTAGGTTCCAGATATGACTCAAAATCACCTAAGACATCTAAGGTGGATTTGAAGAGAATGTTGGTGAATGCGCCGGTGTCCACAAGTAGCCTGTGAACTCGGACGTTCATGATGTTGGCGGTTATCACCAACGAGTCGTTGTGGGGCATCAGTACCCCTTCCAGGCCTGCCGAGGAAAATGTCAGCTTATCAGTAAGCTGTGAGACGGACATGGGGCTGGAGCTGCCTTCCTGGACTTAGTTTATGGCCCGGATTTTGGCCTTTCTTTTCCTCCTAGACATGGAGAATCCCCCGTCCTGGAGGCCTCCGACAGCTCCGATCTCCTCCTCGAGAACCAAGAGTTCCCGGGTGGGCTCCATGTTTTGCTGATGCTGGGGAGGTGCTCTCCGCCTGTTCTGGGGACCAGGTTGGTCCGCTTCCTCATCCTCGTCATCGGAGGTAGCCCTCCTCTCGAACTTTGGTCTCTTAGCTGAGGCCTTCATCACGAACTCGGCCAGCTTCCCATCCTCATAAAATTTCCAGAGTTATTTTAGGAGGTCTCGGCACTCGCTGGTGAAGTGGTCGATGGCTTGGTGGTAGGCGCAGAATTTATTAGGGTTGAGCTTCGTGCGGTCCTTGCCGATCCGCCTCGGCTCCTCCAGCATGGCCTTGCCTTTGACGGCAGTGAAGACATGGTCAACGGAGACGGTGAGGACCTGGTTGAGCTTTTTTTTAGCTCGTCTCCCTCGCCAAAGGCCTTTAAGTTTCGGGGAGTTTTGTAGGTGCCCCCAGACTTCTTCCCGTAGGGTTTTTTCTCTTCGTGGGCACCAACTTCTTTCAGTAGTGCCTCCTGCATAGCCACGAACATCCCCGCCTTATGGCAGAATTCGGTGTAAGTGTTGGGACATGCGAGGTGCATCTCCTTCCAGAGGTCAGTGCCATTCTTGAGTCCGGCCATCGCCGCGACGACCTTGGTATCCTCGCCCACCGGCTCACCTTCCAGCAAGATTTTGTCGAACCTCTCCAGGTACTGCTGCTCGGTCTCACTCTCGCCTTGGTGGATGTTGGCGAGTCGGTGCTTCTGGGTAAGGTAGGATCCAAACCCAGAGAAGTGGGCCAGGAACTCCCGCGAGAGTTGGCCAAATGAGCAGATTGACCCCGGGGCGAGTGAGGAGAACCAGCGGTGAGCTCGGTCCCCTAGGGTCAGTGGGAAGTTCCGGCACTGGGTGGAGTCGGTGGTGCCAACCGAAATCATGAAGTCCGCGTACTTGGCCAGGTGGACTTTCGGGTCCGATTTGCCCTCGTACGCGGACATCACCGGGAAATGGATTTTCTTTTGGACCGGTGCGCGAAGAATGGCAGGCGCCAATAGAGATACGGGGAGAGTGGTGGCGTCAGGTCCGCCGGACTTGGCTGCTACTTGGGCTTGCAACATTTCGACGGCCTTTTTAGTGAGGCCAGCTCGTCATCACGGGTCACCTCCGGCGGAGGTTGCTCGAAAGTCGTGTGTCTTGTGGACATACATCCCCGAGGTGCCTTACTCTGGGGTGACCTCTCTGTGATGGGCTGGAATTGACGTCCGCCATGGGGGCCCAGCCGGTCGGTGGCGGGCCTCCTCAACCTTTCGTGGGCGGACCTGCACGGTTGTTGGTCGGAGTCCCCGTGGGACGCAGCTGGGGCCGCCGTCCGCTCATTTTCCCCGTATCTCGGGCCCAGACGGCCTTGGAGTACTTCCCTCCTCTGTGATTGGTGCGTGGCGGAAGCTTCGGTGTAGGCTGAAGCTCGCCCAGTGTACGGGGCAGGTTCCTCCTCCACCATTTTGACCTTATCGGCCCTCTCCCTGCGTTGGCGAGCTTGTGCCGAGCTCGCCTCCTGCTCGGTGGGGAGGGCGCTGTACTCCCCACGGGTCTGGGTGTGAGTGGGCCTGCTTTGTTCCCGGGCTTCGGCAGCTGGAGCTCGCCTGGGTACCAGGGCGAGCTCGTCCTGCTGCCTCTGTTGCAACCTTTGCAAGGTTGCAATGGTGCGTTGGAGCTCGTCGGGGTTGTTGGTCAGCTCCCTCAGGGCAGGGGCCAAGTCTTCTTGGGTCACCACAACTCGCGGAGGTCGCGGAGCTGCGGTGCTCTTCTGGGGAGGTGGTTGCAAGGTCTCCACCACCTGGCTTGAGGTCTCCGCCTCGGCCTGGGTTTGGTTACCTCCTTTGGACCTTCCGGCAGCTGCGGAGGTCTGTCCTTTGTCGGCTCGAGTGTTAGCCATTTTTGGATTTCGGAGGGGGTAACTTGCTGCAGGTCGCCGAGGTGGAGGGAGGTCGCCGGGATGGTGGTCGTCCAGCTTGGGTGGAGCTGTGCAAATTTTCGTCTAGCCTCGCGTGTGATGAATTATCCGAAATTAGGTTTATTCGTGTACACGCGCGCGTTTGAAAACTTTTTTCGGGCAGAATTTGTGAATTTGAGAATTTGGGATTTCGTCCGGAAATCTGGGTTTTTCGTCCAAAGAAATGAATATGTATGTGTATCTTCAAGTGTTCTTGAGTTTTACCAAGAACACCTTCAAATCTTCAAATCTACAAACAAACCCTAATTTTTTGTCCTTGATAAATTTTTATTTTTCAGGTTCGAGACGAACGACCCTCCTTCTAGCGCCAAATTGTTGATAGAATTTCTTAATCGTGTTCATTTATGTGGCCTTATAACGGATCAATTCTACTAAACAATGATCTTATGATTTGTGTTCTTGGATATAATATGAAGAGGGAGAGTGAAGAGTTTAGAGAGAGAAATATTGTAGTAAGGATTGTATTAATTGTGTGAATAGTACAAGAGAGGTCTTATTTATAGGTGTGCGAGTGTGAGATGGCACCTTACGAGCCTATATGGCTTCCGGTGTTGACTAGGGTTCCTTACCCTCGTCTTGGTCTCTCACACTGCTTCCTATGTCGTGCCTCGTCCTACTACTATGCCTTAGACTAGATGGGCCTCATTAAAAACCTCGTCGTAAACCACCCTTGTGGATAAACCGGACGGAGGGAAAAAGAGTGCACCATCGGGGTTCTGTCGACTAACAGGCGAGCTCCTGGGCGAGCTCCGAGGCGAGCTCCAGCGGTCCAGGCGAGCTGGTGGGCGAGCTCCAGTGCCTTGAGCGGCTTACGAGTGTCGTGCGATGATGGACCTCGGAGAGGTCCTTGTGGGGATAGGGGCGAGCTCCTTTAGGCGAGCTGCGCAGGTGAGTTGCCCCCAAGTGGGCGAGCTCCACACTTCCACGGATATGTGTGAGCCCTGGCGACCTGCCAAACCTTGGTGATTATCCACATGCTAATTGTGTTAGTTCGCCAGGCCAACAATAATATCTACATAGGCCATTTTTTTAATTGATTGGACATTTTATTTAGTTGATCCTAATTAATTTGGATCATGTCCCATTAATAAAATTTATAATGGTATTATGAAGCCCAAATCAACAAATTTTTTTAAGGCCTTATCCAATAATTATTTTTGGGTCCATCCCATTAATAAATGTCTCATAAAGTCATACATCCAATCCTTTATTAAATACCCCCCATTATTAAATTTTTTGTCTTAGCATTTTTTTTAGCCTTACTATTAAATGCTACAAATAAATCATTTTAATAAATTTTCATTTATTAATTTTTGTAGCAAAAACATGTCAAACATCACTAAACGTGAATTCGATTAATTGGCACTTGATTGCCATAACTATTTGACATGGGCTCTCAACGTTGAAATCCACATAGCCTCTAAAGACTTATCCGACACCAGGTGGAAATCCACTCATGCCCAAAAGGCACAAGCTCTAATCTTCTTAAGACATCACCTTCACAAAGATCTTAAGAACGAATACCTCACTGAAAAAGATCCATCGACGTTGTGGAAATCCCTCCAGGATCGATTCCAACAACAACACGATGTGATCCTCCCCGAAGCCAGACATGAATGGATAACACTTAGTTTCCAAGACTTCAAGTCTGTAACAGAGTACAACTCCGCCCTACATCGCATTGTTTCTCAGCTTAAGCTGTGCAAAGAAACAATAACTAATGATCAGTTAATTGAAAAAACTATTTCCACTTTCCACGCTAGTAATCTTATACTCCAACAGCAGTACAGGGCCAAAGAGTATCAATCACACTCCGAGCTCATTTCTGCACTTTTAGTTGCAGAAAAGCACAACCAATTGTTGATGAAAAATCACAATACTAGATTGGTTGGCTCACAAGCTGTGCCTGAGGCACATGCTACTCGGAAGAACTCTAGAGGCCGTAAATGTGGAAAAGGAAATGGGGCGAGTGTGGGCCGTGGTAGGGGAAGAGGCCGAGGTCGCAACAATGCACAACCTAGTGCAACTGAAAAGAATACACCTCAAGATCAACCATCGAGCTCACGTGCACAGAACAAAAAAGTCTGTCACAAGTGTGGATGCGACGACCATTGGTCTCGCTCGTGTCGTACACCAAAATATTTGGTGGAGGCGTATCAACGTATGGTAAAAGACAAAAAGGGGAAGACCCCTCACGGTGAAACACACCACACCGACCTGCTCGAAGCAGGTTTTGTCATAGACAAGGATGACATCTTAGGTGAACATATGACTATTGTTTACAAAAGTAATTTTAATACGTTTCTGATAAAGTAGGACCTAAGTGATCCCTTGTGCGGCTGATCAATCAGCGTCTGTAATCTTGGCTCTCCTTAGCATTCCTCATATCTAAACGTACAATTGTGTGCTTATGGAGATTAATGTATTGTGTTTAGTAGATAGTGCTACTACACATACTATCTTGAAAGATAGATAAATTTTTCCAAACATTAACTGAAAAGAAATGAAGTGTCACTACTATTTCCGATGACGACATACAAATCGTTGGCTTCGGAAGAGCCTCGATAATACTACCTATGGGTACCGAATTAATAATCGAAAATGCTTGATTGTTTCCACAATCAAAGCTTACCCTCCTCAGCTTTAAAGACATTCGACAGAATGGCTGTCATATTGAGACGAATACTGAGGACAATAGTGAATATCTATTAATGACTCACTATTTAAACTGTCGTAAACACATCGTCGAAAAACTTCCATCTTTCTCGTCTGGCTTGTATTACACATACATTAGACCCTCAAATCTCCATATAGCCCTTAATCTAAAATTTAATGATCCAAATTCTTTCAAACTATGGCATGAGCGGTTAGAACATCCATAACAAACCATGATGCGTCGGATTTTATGTAATTCATATGGCCATAACATAACACACAACAGAATCCCTTCTGTTAATGAATACATATGTGATGCTTGCACAATAGGTAAACTTATAATTCGTCCTTCTAGTAGTAAAGTAAGAACTGAATCTCCTAAATTCCTTGAGCGGATTCAAGGAGATATTTGTGGACCGATACATCCTGCATCCGGACCATTTAAGTACTTTATGGTCCTAATAGATGCATCCACTCGGTGGACTTATGTCACCATGCTATCCACTCGCAATATTGCTTTTGCAAAGCTTATTGCATAAATTATTCTATTGAGATCTCAATTCCCAGATCATCCTATTAAATTCATTCGTATGGATAATGCCGGTGAATTCACCTCTAAGGCATTCGATGATTTTTGCATGGCACTGGGAATCAAAGTGGAGCATTTGGTCCCTCATGTTCATACTCAAAATGGTCTAGTCAAATCATTAATTAAAACGTCTCTTATTAATCGCTAGACCGCTACTACAAAAATCGAACTTACCCGTTCCATGTTGGGGGCATGTTATTCTACATGCATCATCACTAATCCAATTCTGACCAACTGCATATCATGAATATTCCCCTATTCAACTCGTGCGTGGAAATGAACCTAACATTTCCCATCTGCGTACATTCGATTGTGCAGTGTATGTTCCAATACCACCTTCTAAGCGAACCTCTATGGGCCCACAAAGGAAACTCGGTATTTACATTGGTTATGTATCACACCATACTTAAATACCTCGAGCCTTTAACTGGGGATCAGTTTACAGCCCGTTTCGCTGACTGCACATTCAATAAAGATCTATTTCCGGCATTAGGGGGAGAGAAAAATACCACAATTAATAAATGCCGTGAAATTACTTGGAACACAAAAGATCTTCAGTTCTTAGACCCACGCACAAATCAAACTGAACTTGAAGTTCAAAAGATAATAAATTTGCAATACTTAGCAAATAATCTGCCAGATGCATTCACTGATCATAAAGGAGTGACTAAGTCGCATATACCTATTGTAAATGTGCCTCAAAGGGTACAACTCCCTTTGTAAATGCGCCAAAAGCGTAAAGGAAGCATTAACATAAGCGAACCAAGTTCGCGTAAGTGTAAAACTAGCAAACACACTATGTCACCCCTTAAATCTCTTGAAGAGATTCGTCCTAAAGACGAGAAATCCTAGTAAAAAGCATGTGCATATAGCAATCAAAATACTAGGATTGTGGAACACCCAGATCAATACATACCTTTGGGAAATGATAAAGATCGGGTTCACATGAATCTTAAAATAAATAAACACAGGAGACAAACATATCACTGTTGTCGACAACATATTCGTACCCATAGTTGCTCTTTCTAAATCTGGTACCAGTAGCTAAATTCAGTGCTCGAAGCACTTTGATGAGATGCAATAGAAAGAAGCAAATATGGAAGAGCTAGACTCGCAAAATAAACTGTTTTGTTCTATCGTACATACCCCCTAAATATTTTATCCTTGAAGGATATAAATGAGTATTAATACGAAACAAAATGAAGTTGAGAGATACAAAGCGAGATTAACAGCTTAAGGGTTTTTTCGCAGTGACCCATTATTGAGTTTGATGTGATCAAACAAATTCTCCTGTTGTTAATATTATAAAGTTCCGCCATATATCCCTGACAGTTAAATGCAGTTAATGTACATAGTTACCGCATACTTATATAGATCATTAGAATCTGATATCTATATGAAAATCCCAGATGAGGAATAACGAACATCATATATGTTCAGCATTAAATTGCAACGCTCGTTATATGGCTTAAAACAGTCAGGTCGTATGTGGTATAATCGACTAAGCGAACTCCTCCTGAAGAAGGAATACGTAAATAACGAGGCTTTTCCTTGTGTCTTTATTAAGAAATCCTTTAATGGTTTTTGCATCATCTCGGTGTATGTTGATGATCTAAACATTATCGTAACAAGGAAAGAGATTGAAGAAGCAAGTTCAATCTTAAAAACTGAATTTGAAATGAAAACTTTGGGTAAAACCAAGTTCTGTCTCGGCTTGCAGATCGAGCATTTTCCTAAAGGAATACTAATACACCAATCAGCTTACCTAAAGAAAGTGTTGGAGAGATTTCATATGGATAAATCTCATCCTTTAAGCACTCCAATGACTGTTCGTTCCCTTGATTTGGAGAAGGACCCATTTAGACCTAAAGAAGATACCGAAGAGCTATTGGGACCTGAGGTTCCCTATCTAAGTGCAATTGGTGCATTGCTCTATCTTGCAAACTGCACTAGGATATTGCCTTTGCAGTCAATCTACTTGCAAGATTCAGTGCCTCCCCTACGAGGAGACATTGGAATGGTGTGAAACATATCTTACGATATCTTCAAGGTTCTCAAGATTTTGGTCTTTTCTATCAAAGAAACTAAGACAAAACACTTGTATGTTATACTGATGCTGGTTATCTATCTGATCCCCATAATGCGAAATCGCAAACGGGTTATGTTTTTCTCTGTGGTGGAACAGTCATTTCATGGAGATCTGTCAAACAAACTTTGGTGACCACATCGTCAAACCACTCAGAGATCATAGCTCTGTACGAAACTGCACGAGAATGTGTTTGGTTAAAGTCCCTTGTAAAACACATTCACGATTCGTGTGGTATCCCTTCTGTTGACTTAAGCCCCTCAATTATCTATGAAGATAATGCTGCATGTATTGCACAAATGAACAATGGTTATGTCAAAGAGAACTTGACGAAATATATTTCTCCAAAATTCTTTTATCCTCACGAACTCCAAAAGAGTAGTGAGATCACGATAAAACAAGTACGCTCAAGTGACAATCTAGCTGATTTGTTCACTAAATCCCTTCCCACTTCGACTTTTGAAAAGTACGTACATGGAATCGGGATGCGTCGACTTGGAAGGTTGTTATCTTCAGGGGGAGTATCAAATACTAAACAATCATAATGATTGGATCCTCAAGATTGTTTATAATACTCCATTGGATAACTCTTTTATTCTTCCTTGTCATTATTATGTCCAAGAGAGAGTGTTATAATATATTCATAATGTATTATGTTATTAAGTGAACATAATATTAGATTATAGTCCAGTGGGCTTTAGGCCCACAAGACTTAGATGTTAGGGTTAAGTACTTATATATAATGTATCGTTCCCTTTGTATTTGAGATACACTTCAATATTGTAAACACTTTTACAGCAGATTCTAGTATACTCTCTTGGCTTGGTCGTCCCCAGACGTAGTCACTCTGTGACGAACTGGGTTATCAACTCAGTGTACTTTATTTTATGTTTACGTTTTTCTCTCGATTACAATAGAGTAACGTACATATCAATAATGTAGCGAGGGAGTAATATTAAATTCCATTTAAGATGGAATTAAACAAATATACACGCATATGGAATAGATTGTCCAATTACACGTTTTAACACACACATATTTATTACTTACGCAAAATTGAATCGCAATGAGAGGGCAGAGGAACGCCATCTCCCATTTCTCTCCTCCCTGTTTTCTCCATTTCTATAATATCCCCATTTGCAGACCCCTCTCAGATCTGAATATGCGAAACTATCTCATGAAACCCACAAGGATTCTCGTCTATGTAGTCTCAAACCACGACCCGCGTCATCTTCCACCTGCAACCGCTTCTTCTTCATCCTGGTAAATCCTTCGCATTTTCCCCAAAAACCCTGCGGTCGTGATTTGGCAATGTGTGCTGGAATTTCCTTTTGATTTTGGTTTCTTTTAGATGTTTCGTGTTCCCGATTTTCGCAATTTGTAATCTCTGTACAGAATTTTTCTTTTTCCCTTCAAAACCCTCGCATTCTGCAATTTCCGTTTCATTTTTTGCCAGTGTTTGTATAAAATTTCTTGTATATACTCGGATTTCATCAAGAATCACTTGATTTTGTCCCCCCTTCTCTGTTGGCTATGATTAACATACCATTTGTTCTGTCGTCTGCTCTGTTGCTTTCCTTTTCATTGTTTTTCATCATCGCCCCCCGGATTCTCCCTCCCAAACACCCCCAAATCTCTCTCCCCGACGAGCTCGACGACATTGCCCTCTTCCGCCGCGCCACTCTCGCCGCCATCGGCACCGGCTCTACCGTATCTCGTCTAGGCAGCACCAACCAGAAATCCAAAATCGCCTTCCTCTTCCTCACAAACACAAACCTCCATTTCGCCCCTCTTTGGGAACTCTTCTTTCAGAACAACGAACACCTCTATAATATCTATGTCCACGCTGATCCCTCCTCCAAAATCGTCTCTCCTGGGGGCGTGTTCTCTGGCCGCTTCATCGTCGCCAAGAAAACCCAACGCGCCTCCCCATCCCTCATCTCCGCGGCACGCCGTCTCCTCGCCAACGCCCTCCTTGACGACCCATTGAATTTGTATTTCGCTCTCGTTTCTCAGCATTGCATCCCTCTCCATTCTTTCCAATACATGTACAATTCTCTCATTCTGAAGCCCATGTCCGGATGGAGATGGTCCTCATTTCCGATTTTCCGGAGCTTCATTGAAGTCTCTTCCGATAAACCAGAGCTGTGGGATAGGTACATTGCGAGGGGCAAACACCTGATGTTACCGGAGGTACCGTTTGATCGATTCCGAGGGGGATCCCAGTTCTTCATTTTGACAAGGCGACACGCTCTGGTGGTGGTGAGAGATAGGAGACTATGGCGGAAGTTTAAGTTGCCCTGCTTTAATTTGAATTCTTGTTATCCAGAGGAGCATTATTTTCCGACGCTTCTATCAATGGAGGATCCTGAAGGATGTATGAATTATACCCTGACCCGGGTAAACTGGACTGGAAGCGTTGGAGGCCACCCACATCTTTACCGGCCTGCTGAGGTTTTGCCTCAACTCATTCACGAGTTACGATTATCAAATTCAAGCTATTCTTTCATGTTCGCTAGGAAATTCTCTCCAGATTGTTTGCGACCGTTGCTGGATATGGCCGAACAAGTTATTTTCAGGGATTGAGTTTGTGTTGAGGTAAGGATTTTCTACTCTCTATTTAGCATAGAGTTTCAGTTTGTTGTGCAATTATCTTAACTTGCTGGTAAATAAATGATAATGTGTTACTTAATTTTTTTAAAGCTGTACTTGAATTTGTGTGAAAACCGACTTCAGAATCATGCTTTATAGAATTAAACCTGCTTAGCTCGAACATATGCATTAAAATGTGATTTTGCATTTAACAGTCAGAAATGCTAGCATGATTATGCTAACACTACGTCAAGAGGCAGCAATGCTACAGGAAAATTTATGCTTACATGTACGTAGCTTTTCTATTTTTTGTGCTCTATTGTCACTGACCATTGCTCCCATTTTCTACTTTATTCTTCTCTTTCATTTATTTCCATATTTTTTAGTGGTTTAAATATGTGCATATCTTGTAGTTGAATTGATGCTTGGTTCCTCATTTTACATTCCCGGTTTTGTTACTTGTTTAACTGATTTGTTGGATTGAGTTGAGTTGGTAATTTGATATGTCAAAGGGTAAGAATTTGTCTCAGTTCAAGAGCTATAGATAATTATTGTATTATCTCGAGGAATAGAATCAAACTGCTGCAGAGACCCATGTCGAGTTTATCAGTGTTTGGAGAACCAAGGTCGAGTAGTCCTCGAGTTTGTGTTAAGAGTGCAGTGCTTCCTATATTCAGTTCACACTTATAATAACAGAGATGAACACAGGTCTTCTTCGCAACAATTGTTGTAGACACAGGCTTCGAAAGATGGCATTAGTCATAGTTTTCTATCTTCACTTGAACTGCAAATGCTTAAATTCGTCTAGTAGTAATCTGTACTTGTGTTTTAATAAGGTAGGTGGGAGGATTATAAGCCCATTAAAGAACATTGACATATTTTAACGAGAATTATCTGATAATCACGTGATTAAGGTTCTTGGGTTGGTGAAGTTTTTTGTCTTATATTCCTCTTTTATGTATATAAAACTCGTAATTAAACTGTTGTTTAGCACATAATTGTGCTCTGTTTCACCCGTGATTTAAGATTGGATCTAAAGTCTCATTCACGTGAATCATTGCTGTGATTTCTCAGGTGATGTCGGGAAGTGCCTTCGAGGAAACAGGAAATGGTAACATAACGAAAGCAACGGATACTATAAGTTATAACAAGTGGATTATTAGACGGGCTACAGCAATTGGAAGTTCAGACGGGTCACGGATGCTATAGTGGTGGATACTATATCGGGTGGAAGTTGATACTGAGTTGGGGGTGCCGCTTCTGAGGTTTCAATATCTCCCCATCTACAGCCTAAATGTGAATTATCTCTTTAGTTTCCTCATCATTGATAAACATTTCATGATAAAATGATTGATATATGATATGTAACTATTTGCGCTACCTCTGGTTTTTTAGTCTTTGATGAGGGGATTTTGAAAAGGAATATTATAAAATAATTGAAAAAAACTTACTATTTGAAACTTGATAAGTAAAAATTGCTTGCTTTGTTTCTTTGTTTGTGTTATTATGTTTTTTTTTTGTTCATAATCAGAATTCTTCTTGTTTAAAAAAGAAGAAAAGAAAAAAATATATATTTACTCTCACAAACTTTTTGGCCCTCCTAGTTTTAAATTACTAATTTTGAGATGTTAGTCTAGCTTTAATAATGGGATGCATGGAATTCTGAATAATATGTGTACTGAATGTTTAGATGACATGTAATTTCAATGGAAATAAGAATATATGATATTAATTGTTAGCAGTGATGCAGAAATTGGGTTAAGCGGTGCTTAGGCGCTAGGCGGCCACATGCCGACTCGATTTCTGTAAAAGGGGTGATTCTAGGCGGCGCTTAGGCGGTTCTAATTTTTTATTTTTCTATTTAAAAAAATTAAAAGAAAAATAGACGGAACCAGGTGAGCTAAGCGGGCTCGATTTTCTTTGGGAACGAATAGGAGGGAGATATAAGGTGGACTTGGAGATATGAGTGTATGGAGACTTGATGTACTAACTACTAACCACTAACATTTACCGATAAAAAAAAAAAAAAAATAGGCGGACTCCTAGGCGGCCCTAATTTTGTATTTTTATTTTAAAAAGAATATTAAAAAAAATAGGCGGCCCGAAAACGCCCGATTACCGATTTTCGACTTCTACAACCTTGATTGTCAGTAATAAAAATAAATAGCAATGTATTTTTAAAAATAAAAAATAATTTAATACCATTTTTCTTCCTAAGAAGATAATAATTTTTTATATCCTTATAAATTTTTTATTACTTAAAATTAGAGTTCAACATTAGTATTTTAATAATTATATAAATAATTTTTATTCAATATATCCCAAGGCCAAAATGGAGAGTGAAAAAGAGATTTTCATTCTCATTTTCATTAAAATTTTCAAAATAAACAACCCTTATGTTTATAATATATTTCCAATGCTAAGGTGTTGCTTGGTTTGTAAAATTTTCAATTAAATGAGAATAAAAATAAATATATGATAATTATAATAATTAAGCGAAATAAAAAATATAGATAACATTTTTTGTCCTACAAATATAATTAATCTTATTGATTATCATTTTTTATAATCTTCTTAATCAATCACGTATCACAACAACTACCTTCTTTTTAAAAAAATAAAAATTAAACACAATACTAATTATATAATATTTGAGATAAACTTTCATTTAACCCATCCAAAGTCAAATATATAACATAATTTTCATTCAAATTTCATTGAAGAATTTAAAATAAACTTACCCTAATTATATCAATAATAGCTTATTTTAAAAGTACTAAATTTCAAAGGAAATAACACTGTTTTCTTTTATCTTTTAATTATTGCCCACTTCTAATTTATACGCACTACTATTTTATAAACTCACTCTATCCTAAATTTGTTTTCACAATTAATACGGCCCACATCCATTTTCATATTAAAATAGAAATTTTCTTTATAAACCTCGCAATATACTCGTCTTTACAAAAAATACATTAATATTACATTGAATTTTATTAATTTCTTTTACAAATTGTCATATAAACAAATTTCATGGCATGAAAATTCCATATTATGAAATTAATACCACTAAATATAATCATTGATACAATTAAATGCACTAAATGATATCATTATTCTTGTAAATAAAATCACAACATAAAATAATATAGTATCTATAAATACATCTGAAATATAATTAAGAATATTCAATGATATAAGTTTCATTCAATGAATAAGTTCCAATGATAACAAGTTCCACTGTTATCCTACTCATTACTTTAGTCATAGTTTTGACGAAATTATTTTTTCAACACTCTATTCGTTACATTTTTTTTAAGTGTATACCAAAAATAAGTGAAAACTAATGTGCAACAAGTTGTTATGTAGAAATCAGCCAAACAGCAACTTGCTGATTCGATTTCAGCAAAAACTGTAATTCTAAGTATTTTTGAATTTAAGTCAGTCCAAATTTTATATTTTTATTTTTAATTTTTTTTAAAAAAAATAGGCAGTCCAGACGCTAAGCAGCCAAAAAAAATATTCAATTATCAATTTTTGGCTTTTACAACATGCGAGTGAAGCATATTACACCCATGTGAACATGCGAGTGAAGCATATTACACCCATGACCAACACAATCAGTGTTGCGACCGGCAATGTAAACAAATGTGTCACAAAAAGTGTTGCACGAGATGGAAGGTGTGTCATGGGTTGTTGAGATGAATCTACTGCAACATTTAATTAAAAGAATGGTTAAAAGCTGTAAGGGCTGTAGTGATAAAAAAAAGTCGGTTACCTACGTATAGATTAAAAAAAGTCACTATATTTACAAATACGTGTTATGCTGAAAAATAATATGCTTCTGTGCACAAAAAAATATTCTTCTGTGCAAATATTTTAAATTATTTAGTGGCTTTCTTGAACCTATATGTAAATCATCCAAAAAAGTCGGTGATACTTTATGAATAAATTATGGGTGACTTACATATAGATTCAAAAAAGTCACTATATTTAGAAATAGTTGCTGTGTAGAAAAAAATATACTTCTGTGCAAAAAAAAAAGTGCTTCTGTGCAAATATTTTGAACATATTTGTAAATATAGTGATTTTTTTTAACCTATATGTAAATCATCCATAAATTAATAATATTCTAATAACAACTCGTCAGTACTCTAAAAATAAGTCTAAGTAGTATTCTGAAACAAATTTGTATTATCCCACTTGCAAAAAAAAAAAACACATAATTTAACATGTTATTATGTAGTTTGAAAAAAAAATCGAAACTAAAATTATATTAAATTAAAAATCTAAATGCATAATATACAATGCACCAGAAAATTTATGAAGATCTTTTTCCACCTGCTTTGGCATAATATAATATTTTTTCAAAAAAAAAATCAATTTTACCAATGTTACCCACCATAATCCAATTAACTTTTTATTTTTGACTATAATAATTTTGTTAATTGCTGATGATTAATTAATTAATTAATAATTATGTCTTTTTACTAATTAATAATTAATTAGTATTTTTATAATTCAATGAGTTATGTTTTAGTTTTTAATTAACCAATGATTGATTCTCCGCATTTAATTTTACTAATCAATCTACGTTTAATTTCAATCAAAGTGGACTGGAAATAAAATTTAGGAAATAATTTTCACATTATTATCACTAAATTTAGTGAGTAAATAAGCCGATTATCAGGGGCGTTGAGCTTTGACTGAGCAAGTAGGGCAGGCCCACCTCAATTTGTTACTCCCTCCGTCAGCAATTTATACCTCCCTAAAATTTTATGTTTTTTTGCAAAAAAAATATATTATTTAATTAAAATAATTAATAAGTAAATATTTATATAATTACCAGTGTGTATATAAATTAATTTTTTAATAGGAGCATCCGAATAAAAAATATACAATTTTTTATAGAATAGAAGGAGTACTACCAAAATTTATTTAATCTAAAATAATAAAATGACTAGAACAAATTTATTTTTTATGCAAAATAGTAAAATAAATTATGACTGGTTGAAGGTGAGCATTTTGAGATATTTCCATAATATTAATATTTACTGATAAATACAATATGAGATTTAAGTACCATAATAATTAGAGAAACTGATTTGGAGTTGCAACAAATTTAATGGCAATTAATACATGAGGTTGAAAAAACAATGTATATAATATTTGACGTTTGACCTTTTTTTTTATACAATTAATTAAGGATTATTTAAGAACTAACCATATTTACAAATTTGTATCAAAATATCTGCGCAGATATATAAAATTTTTTGGCACAGAAAGATAATTTTTTTTTACAAAAACTAATTTATAATTAGTATCATTTTTAAAAACTATTTGTAATTTTTCCATTAATTAATATATTCAATTTAATTTAAACCAAAGCAATTTCTGAAAGGCGTTTTTAAAATATATTTCCAATTTTCTAAATTATTTATTATAAAAAGAGATATCTAGTGGCTCGTGCTACACCTCCACATATATATAGACGGGTCCCACCCAATGCATTCCCCATCCAGCTGCAGTGCACCTCCCCCCACCAAATAATTTCAAATACAAAACTTTTACTAGCCGTTACAACTTTCTCTCTATGCAACTGCTGTTGAAAATGAAATGACCAACAACTCTGTTTTTCTCTAACTAAAATTCACCGATTTGAACTCAATTTTCTTGATTTTCCTCCAAAAACCCATCTTGTTTTACAGATTCAGATCATAAGAAGAGAGATGATGGGAGTGAAGGGAAGACTGCTGAAGAAACTGAAGACTATCAAAGCAATCGGCTATCTGAAGCCCGAAAGGATTCTTCAGGTCAATGCTACAGATGGATATTTATACACTTCGCCGCAGAAACCACCGGCCGCCGTCTCCCGGCCGCCGCTGGCGGCGATTCAAGAAGAGACCAAGAATCGGATGGAGGAGAATTTGTTTGATGAACCAGAGGTAATCGACGTAACAGAGCTGATGAAGGATCTTGAAGATCAGGAAACAGAGTCTGATGCCAATGATGATGATAAAGAGAACTCTACACCAATTGAGAAAAAGGCGAAATTGGGGATGGATTCGGGTTGTTTCAGGCCACCCAAATTGAATTCAAGGACCCTATTCGACCCCAATCTTCTCGCGGCATTCGAGCAAGCAGTAGTCGAAATGAAGGCTCGAGAGGCCGCGAGAAGATTGAGGTTCGACGAATGCATTTTGCTCGAAGAAGTCGCCGAGCCCCCGTTAAAATCAAGAAAAGTCGACCAAATTGCAGACCCTATTGCAGATTTTGAAGAGAGGTGTCCACCAGGTGGGAGTGATTCAGTTGTTCTTTACACAACAGGGCTTAGAGGGATCCGAAAGACATTCGAAGATTGCCAAAAGATCCGATCTTTATTACAAAACATGAGGGTAGTGTTCTTCGAGAGAGATGTATCGATGCATTCTGAGTACAAGGAGGAGATGTGGAGGATCTTGGAGGGCAAAATGGTCCCACCAAGATTGTTCATCAAAGGGAGGTACATTGGTGGAGCAGAGGAGGTGTTAGGGCTGCACGAACAGGGGAGGTTGAAGCCATTGATGGAAGGCATTCCCATTGATAGAAATGAAGGCCCTTGTGAAGGTTGTGTTGGGATGAGGTTCATTGTGTGTTTCAACTGCAACGGCAGCCAGAAAATCGCGGTGGAGGGCGGCGGCGACCCCATCGTTTGCTCGGAGTGTAATGAGAATGGGGTGATCATTTGTCCCTTTTGTTGTTGATTCAATCAAGTGTTGTTGTTCATTTGTATAATTGGGGATTTTTTTTTATTTTTTTGGTAATGAATAAGGATGTGTGAGGTAGGAGATGAAGGTTCAATGGCCTTGTGTTGTTTAGCATTTGCTTGTGAAAGAGGAGTGTATTGTCACATGCACGTTTATGTGATGCTATTATTTCCTTGCCTATTTATTTCCGTTGAGATAGAATTGGTTTTTTTAAATTAGCCTAGATTTGATATGAAAATAATTTATGATAAATTTATTATAAAATAGTTTTAAATTGTTGTACATTTAAATAGGACTATTAAAAAAATTATTAGAAGTATCAAAAGTTAGGCCCAATTAAATCTATAGCAATTACAATATAATATTGTTGATTCAAATTTATATATTTTTTATGAGATTTTTTTATACTTCTAGTAAAATGTTTGATACTTTAAACTGTTTTCATGATAAGTGTATCATGAACTGTAAGTCTCTCGTACTTTTTCATGGAGAGAGTCAAATCCAAAGCTATCAGCGCATCTCAAAAGAGGCCAGCTTCAGCGCAGTCGTATTCCTCAACTCTGCCCCTAACGAGCCACACGACTTGTACCTACCCTAGTTACTGAAACAATCTAGGCCGCCCTGGAGCAATAGAACCCTCTAACAGCGACATAGACAATCGTGGTTTGTCATAGTAGGGACATTTCATCCAAACCTCTCAACTTACACCGAATAAGTCATGCAATTTTCAGAGGAGTGTAAAAAAAAAAGAGCTGGTCAAACAAGAAGGGAAGAGCTTTCTCAGGTCTCGACAAGATTCCACAGACGAACTGGGTCAGCCAACTCTCACACAATTTTCAGCTGCTTGGGGCCGATGGGCAAACGAGTCTCTTCTTGACCAGTCAACTGCAAGCTCCCGTGCGACCCCTCTTTGTTAGAATCTTACTTTCATTAATAGAAATATCCAAAATATAGGGCTTTAGCCCGAGATGAGCTCCACGTAGATAGCCGCCAAGAGAAGGCTAGGTTTTACCTAGAATGCTCTTCTAGGAAAGGACCAACCTTGAATGTCTATCCAGGATCGCCTTTGCCTTGAGGTCCTTCCAACCAGCCATTACTCAGCCCGCATGGGCGAGCAGGCCCAACTTCAGTAGCTCAAAGTACCTCCAACCACAAAGAAAAATAACAAATAAAGCCCAATGAACCTTCGAATGGTTCGATGAGGACATTGAGGTACAACTTCTCAAAAAATTAAAAGACACCCTAGCCTATGTCTTCAATGCCATCCAACATATTGTATACTGAAGAAGCCTAAAGCCATCCATAACAATAATAACAGATTGAAAAAGTAGAAGTGGTACGAATACCGCGATAGACTGGGGCACAACACTAGTAAATGTCGAGATCTGCTCCGCCAACTCCGAAAGCTTTTCAAAGAAAAGCTCATCGACTTCGTAAAAAAACCACCTCTCTGATAAGATCGCCAACATAGAAGCCTATCTTGGGCTCAAAATCGAGGTTCGCCAACCCAAGCAGGCTCCACCAGTGGCTGCAATTGAAGTCTTTAAAGATAAAGACGACAAGGACGATATCTCTCCTCTCAATCTGGAGAGGACAAGTGAAATGTGCTCTGTGTTATTTTTTAAAAATATTATTTTTTAGTAAGAAAATTAATTAGATAATAATATTATATGATATAAACAAATATTTTGAATTGCACGGTGAAATAATTTTATATTAAACTTACTCACTTAACTAAACAATTTTATTCCATTTATTTATGTTTCCAGTATTAATTCCTATTGAATGATTTTCTTAATATGGTCAAAATGCTATATTTGTCTCCCTTTCTTCTGTTTTTCTTCCATATTTGGTTTCTCCAAAAGAGGCATATTTTTTCCTTTCCTTTACGTTTTCAAATGGGGGATTTTGAAAATATTAAATGCACAAGTACATTTTAAGTGTATTTTTTAAATAGTTAGTATTATTTTTACTGAAAAATTACGATTATTTACAATTACATTAGTTCATACATAATTGATCACATAAATGATCCTAAATGTTCAATCAAAATTAACCATAAATATTTAAAGTATATTTAAGTTGCAAAATGCACTTCTTATTTTCTTTATTATTTGTTTATAAATATAAACAAAGTCCTCAACTTTTTTTTAACTCAATCATCTACTTCCACCCACACGTATACCCACATCATACTTTCTCTATCCCAAATTTATTATTCATTTGACTTTTTAATTTTATAATAAAATTAATTTATAATATTTAAATGAATAAAATAGTTTTTTTTATTTTTATGAAGCAGTATTAATTATTTTAAGTGAATAAAATTATAAAAAAAATATTTTTATATGTAATTATTAGTGGAATAATGTGTAAATTAAAAATATATAAACAAAGTGAATAGTAACATAAAAAAATAAATCAAAACGAATAGAGTATTAGCTAGTCGCAGAGATAAATCAGGGAGCAGGGAGAGCGTACTCTTAATGTGTGTATACATAATATAAAAAATTCATAAAATTTTGTCGTTTATAGTTAGGGAAATAGATTTACTTATTCTGATCTTGTAGATTCACCTAAAATATGATCATGATGAAGTATAAATCTATCAGACCGGTTAACAACAATCCATCATATGCACCTTGTTTATATATAAAACCCAATGATAATTTTCTTATGAAGTCTAACATTAATATAAACTATTTATATCATATTATAATGCATAAGTGTTTATGTTAATAATGTACTCTATAAAGAAAAACCACTATTAGGTTCCACATATATAATTACTTGAATGATCAAATTTGTGTTTTATGAAATGTGAGAGCTTGAAGTTCGTCCAACATGTTTGTATTTTATATGCATTTTTTTTATAGTTAGTGATTATTTTGTTAAAAATAATTTATTTATTTTAGTATTAATGGTTTTATTTAAAAGTATCGATTAGATGTTATACTATAAAATGAAGATTATAAATCAATTATGGCGATAATATTAATTTATAATTAATCAACTCGTGCACACGTATGTATATAGGTTATGATATGTTACCAAATTAACCTTATGATTATACGAATCACTTATTTTTAAAAAAAATTGTTCATAGTATGAAATTTATATCATTACATTATTTTAGTAATATCATTAAATTTATAAGTTAATATCACAATGTAAAATGGTTTGAGACTTTGAGTATTAGTTTATACGAGCGAGAGTTTCATTGAATGAGTGCTATTTGTGATATCCGTTTCATACTATGAACAAAATTTACGAGAGAATGACTCAATACACTAGTATGCATAGTGTAAAATTTATTTATGGCGAAACTAGTTTACAACTAATACTCTTTAATAAAATCTATAATACACTTTAAAATTAAGGGTGATTTACATATATGTTAAAAAAAGTCACTATATTTACAATTATGTTTACAATATTTGCATAGAAGCATATTTTTTTCTGCACAAAACCTATTTATAAATATAGTGATTTTTTTTGAACTTATATGTAAATCACCCTAACATTAGTACCCCTCACTGGAACAACATAAGAGAGAGTATTATGTGTATAAGTTTGATTGTGTAATCTATTTTGAGAATATTAATTATTTCGCTAAAAGCTATTAATTATTTTACTAAAAAATATTAATTAGAAATATATTCATTATTCTATTATAAAATATTAATTATAAATTAATTTCATGATAAAATTTATTTCAATACCTACTCATCCATTATATTGGTGAGAGAAGATGTTCCATCCTTTCCAACAATGTAAATAAAACAATGGGCCCGACTATATACCCTCTAATTTTATGAGATACACCTACATATATTATCAAATATCTATTTTACATATTTTTATAAAAACATTAATTAATATATTAAATATTTATTTTACCTATTTTTATAAAATAAAATTTAAATTAAATATACATTAATTTTAATATATCCATAAAAAATTGTTAAATACATATTTTTCTTTATTTGCCGCCACCGTCTTCCATCAATTCATTATTCGACATTACAAAATGAAAAAAAAATATTGGTAGGGACTATAAAATTATTACAATGACTTAACTTAGGAAAATTGTTATGTGATTGGGAAACGAGGAATAGAAGAAGATGAAATTGATGGGTCGAAAGAGATATATTAAAATAATTTTTTTATAAAAAATAACAAAATAGGTGTATCTATAATATTGAAGGCGTATATAGTCGGAAGCTAAAAGAATATCATGATGAGATCCCAATTCATGGGCCAATATACGTGCAGATCCACAATATTGGGCCAATTCTTTATTTAATTGCTATTTTTATAATATTTTTATTTTTTTTATATGATCATATAATTTTTTTCCTCTAAAAGTTAGTCGCTCCACCCGTTTATAAATTTATATCTGTACAATATTTAAATTTAAACAATATTTATACATCATTTTTATAAAAAACAAGTTTAGGAATATGCTCAATAAAAGAGTTATTTCGTTGATACAAATATTATAAATATTTAATTCTAGAGCAAAAGCTAGTGCAAACGGTTAGATATGACGTGTTAATTGATTTTATAAATGTTGAACTCCCATAATTTTTATTTAAAAAAAAAACAATATTGAATTGATGTTAGTGAAATACTAATCAATATTTTATTTGATAGCAACACATACTATTTTTAAATGATATAGTAATTGTTTTCATTTGTTGTAGTATATTTAATAATGGTAAGCGGTGGGACGTCACATATATAATATTATATGATTATGGTTGCAGCTATTATTGACAATTAACTCAATGAAATAAGGTATACATAAAATAATGAAATTGAACATTTGAAAAAGACATATTTTAATTAAAAATATGAATAAAAAACTATTTCAGTCGAAGAGGATTGATGTATATGACAAATTTTTGTATACTCTAGCAGTATTTAATTGATGTATATTAATTTTTACCGAATAATCTTAACTTATTTTATAAAATATTACTACTTATTTTAATTAATTTTATTAGATAATATTAGTTGTGCATCAATTACACAGTGTACACAAATATTTTTCTATATATACATATATAAATATAAATACATAATATATACTCCATATATTAATAAATTAAGTATTGGTTTAAAAAATAATTATATTTATAAAATATTTGAATAGATACACAATTTTTTTTAATAAAAATAATAAATCAGTGGATAACTAAATTACTTTAATAATGTTTGACTATAATTAAGTGGACGGAACAGAATTAGAAAAAAATAATTTTCTATTTAGAAAAAGTTATAATATTGTAAATTAATTTATAAATATAATTATTTTTTAAATTAATATGCAAAAGCCTTAGATAATCTCAGCAAACATATTTTTATTCATAAAATTATGGAGATTTTCTTCGTTATAACTTTGATGATGATTACTTTAGATACTTATATTAATTTAGAGTATATATTTATATTTAATTAAGATTTGATTTGATTATATTAGAATTTATTAGAATATTTAGTATTTTTATTTAATTTTTTTAGATTTATTAGAATTTTATTTAGTACATGTTTGCAAACTCAACATAAAAAATAAAAATATTTTTAAAAAAATACTTAAAACATATTTTCAACAATTATTTTATGTGTTTATTATTACTTTTGGCCAAACAATTATTTTTAGCTTTTATTTTTACTTAAACACTTTTACAAAAATTCTTTCTAGAAGCACTTTTTTTGCAAATATATTTTTTAATTATTTTTTTTAAAATCACTTAAATTTAAATTATTCATTATTTTTTTTTTGCTACTAAAATTATTTAAATTTTTTTTCAATTCTATTAGAGATTGCAAATATGCACTTAGTATTATAAATAGGTGTCTCAAGTCTATTATAAAAATAATTAATATTAATATTAAAACTTATTGAATTTATCAATTTATTTATCCATTTATCATGTTTCAATTGTGGTTATTCCATAATCAATGAATTAAACACCTTCATCCATATCCTCATTAAAAACTCAGCTTGCAAATCTCATTCTTGACTATGTTTTGAATATCTATTAATGTATTTTAAATATTACGTCCTCCATCATCCGTAAAATTTCAGAAGAAAATATCTTTTAATTATTAATTTTTTTGAATTAATAACTATAAAGCATTCTAATATAAAGTGAATATTGTAACAATATTTAAAATTTCATTTATAAAATTCCCCGAATGTAAAAGTTATTAGAAAATATATAAAATATTATTCAAACAATAAATTTTGATTAATCACAACTTTAATATAAGAATCGAAATGCCATTTATTAATTCTCCCAATCTTTCTTCAAAGTTTTTCATTTACTTTTGCATGAATATTAAGTAATATAATATTAAATATATAATAAATTAAAAAAGTGCATGATCACACTTCCTAATTAAAAAATAAATAAAACGAATGCAATCTCCAAAAATGAATAAATGAAAAGTTAAATGAGGGAAAAATTAGTGTAACTTTAAGCAGAGAAAAATTTTGTTTTATAAAATCAGAAACATAAATTACTCATATAAATACTTGACTATCTTATAATAATATAATGCGATATTAATAGTATTCGAATTTATAAATATTTAATAATGTTGCGTTGAAAAAAAAATATTATGATGAATTTAATGTATAGAATGTAAATCATCTAAAGAAATCAGTGGGTTAAAATTTAAAAAATATCTTTATTTTCGACGACAGAAATAATATTTATTAGAAAATGAGAATCAAAATCACAAAATTTAGACAAAGAAGCCCTCGCTTCGCTTCCTATCACTCCATCGCCAGCGGCCAAGTGAGTAATAGCTGTCAGCCCCCAAATTGAAAACCCACTCAAAATCAGTCATAGAAAATCCCATTTCTTTTCTCTCTTTCTCGATTCTTCGATTTGTAGCTCTAACTTTGTTTATTTATCCCCAAATTTTGTAGGGTTTATCGGATCCTTTCTTCAGCATTCAAGCCAAGGTGCGTGTAATTCTTCTGTGGAAACTGGTGTAAAATTGATTTCTATTTGCTGTTGAGTTAATGTTTTATAGAACTTGATTAGGGTTAGTTTTTCTTGAATTTTGTTTGTGTTGATTTAAATGTTTAGCTCTTATCATCAATCGAGTACCTTAAATCTCACTGTTTGGCTGTATATTTGGCTTTCAATAATTATGGGCTGGTGAATCTTGCTAGGAGAAATGGGTCGTAGGATTTTTTTGAGAAAATATTGAGATAACGATAATAGCGTGATTGATGGATATTTTGTTTTTGGATTTGTAATTTTGTATGAATGGAGGGTTTGAAGTTGAAAGTGACACTGTGTTTGAAAGAGTGGTTTTTTTATTTTTTAAGCATTAATAGAAAGAACATATATGGAAGCATGAGTTTGAGAAAATTGTTGCTAATTGCATGTTTGTATTGTGTGTTTGGTATTGGAGTGGGGTTGTTTATGTGTTAAACAAGGGTGTAATACGATCTTTCCATTTATGTACAGCCCCTGGCCCACATGCAGGCGTAAATGATAGATATGAATGTCGTATACGGTATACAGTATAGTGCATATGTCTGACTATATAATTGGTTTTGATATGGAGCCTGATGGTGTATTTCTTATGTAGCCAAACATCAATATAAACTACTTGTACCATTGGACTATGTTCAAGTTATGCTGGTGTTGGGATCCAAAAAGAAACCCACCATTGGCTCCATAACATTAATCTATATATGTATATGCATATATACATTAGTAAGAGTAAATACATGAATGCAGCTGCATGCATATATTATAGTTTGCTGACTATGATGCAGTGATAAACTCATAGAAAAGCCTGGATTTACCTCCAAAGATCTTCAAGTCAATAGGTCTATCCTTGGAAAGTTCAAATAAATTTTCATTAGCATTCCAAATGATGGCATAATATATTCTTGACTTGTTTGCTTGTATAATTGGTTACTGATGCTTGGGGGTTGTTAAACAGATGAGTAGTACATTCCTGGATCCTTCACGTTTCTGTGGATTATTACTTTTATAAGGCTATCGGCCTATACCATGGTGGATTTCATCTGATGATACCTTTTTCTAGACTGCTAGTAATAGTACAGGACAACACTTTGTGAATCTAGTTTCTGCGTTATAAAAACTGCATAAGAATTGTCTTCAGTAGGAACTTGGTTTGGACAGGAAGAAACAAATAGAGCTGTCATTTGGTTAGGAAGATAAGGTGGCATCCATGCTACTTGGGTTCCAAGCTGATCTAGGTTAGAAAACTTAATATTTGAATTAATTATGTATTAGATCCTTCGGTACAAAATGCATGATCATTCGTCTTACCCTGGTGAACGGTTGGCTTTAGATTTAGTTAATTATTGGTGATAAACTAACAATGGTAGATAATGACCTATTTGATATTTTAGATAAAAGACGGAGTTGGTTATCATAATAATTGTTGGGTATAACTTTTGTGGTCCCTTTTTCATTCAATTCAAGTTAAGATTATTGGATTATGATGATTCTGCTTCTTTATTATCACATGGTTCTCTCATTTTTTTTTCAACATAATTGTCATTTTGCTAGAATCTATGATAATTTAATACCATATTTCAATTTTGTCCTTCTACTTGTTTTTATATATGCATTAGTTAATTTTTTTTACTCCATTTAGGTAAATAAAACGGTTAAAATGTCACTTTACACATATTTATTGCTACTAAATGACTACTAATTTACCCAAAACTTGTTTAAACCCTTAAACGACAATTACAATGGGGTGGAAGGAGTATTTAGTCTTTTCTTTTCGTTTTGGTAACACTTCTATGGTTTATCATGGATCCACATTTATTACTACGCCAAAGATTCCAATCATGACTGTCCATCTTAATTTACAGTTTTACAAAAGTAGTTGCTTTTTTTTTTGCGAAAATGGTTGTATGGATTCCAAAAGTCTTGTTAATGGTATCTTCTCAGGTTTTGGTGAATAGCTGTTACTGAAGGCAATGGCTGATGGCCAGGAAAACGATAAAAATATTGAAATATGGAAAATAAAGAAATTGATCAAGGCTCTTGAAGCTGCTAGAGGAAATGGTACCAGCATGATATCCCTCATCATTCCACCTGGTGACCAAATAGCTCGTGTCACTAAAATGCTTGCAGAAGAGTATGGGACAGCTTCAAATATTAAAAGTAGGGTGAATCGTCAATCTGTGCTTGGTGCTATCACGTCTGCTCAGCAGAGGCTTAAATTGTACAACAAGGTTCCACCAAATGGCCTGGTGCTTTATACTGGTACCATAGTGACTGATGACGGAAAAGAAAAAAAGGTCACCTTCGATTTTGCTCCTTTTAAGCCCATAAATGCTTCTCTGTACCTTTGTGATAACAAATTCCACACCGAACCGTTGACTCAACTCTTAGAATCTGACGAGAAGTTTGGCTTTATTGTCATGGATGGAAACGGGACTCTTTTTGGCACCTTAAGTGGTAACACTAGAGAAGTGCTTCACAAGTTCTCAGTTGATCTTCCAAAGAAGCACGGAAGAGGTGGACAATCAGCTCTTCGTTTTGCTCGTCTTCGAATGGAGAAGCGCCACAACTATGTAAGGAAGACTGCAGAGCTTGCTACTCAGTTCTACATTAATCCTGCTACCAGTCAACCGAATGTATCAGGGTTGATACTTGCTGGATCAGCTGATTTCAAGACTGAGCTGAGTCAATCTGATATGTTTGATCCTCGTTTACAAGCCAAGATTTTGAATGTGGTAGATGTGTCTTACGGAGGGGAAAATGGTTTCAATCAGGCCATTGAATTATCTGCTGAAATTCTTTCCAATGTTAAGTTCATACAAGAAAAGAAATTGATAGGGAAATTTTTTGAAGAAATTAGTCAAGATACCGGGAAATACGTTTTTGGTGTGGATGACACTATAAAAGGTCTGGAGATGGGAGCTGTTGAAACATTGATTGTTTGGGAAAACTTGGATATAAATCGTTATGTGCTCAAGAACTCCGTGACGAGTGAGATTGTCATCAAATACTTGAACAAAAGTCAGGAGAGTGATCAGAGCAACTTCAAGGATTCTGAGAATTCTGGAGAATTGGAGGTTCAAGACAAAATGCCATTACTGGAGTGGTTTGCAAATGAATACAGAAACTTTGGGTGTTCTCTTGAGTTTGTGACCAATCGATCTCAAGAAGGGTCGCAGTTTTGCAGGGGATTTGGTGGCATTGGTGGAATTCTTCGTTACCAGGTTGACATTCGTTCCTTCGATGAGCCAGATGATGATGAAGAATATTACGAGTCCGATTAAGATGAGTCATTCTCCTTGTGCTACTACCAAGTCGAAAGACTTCAATATTTCTGACTTGTGAGTCACTGGCTATACCTTTGTTTTGTGTCTGTACTTGCACTTGTTTTGTTGCCTTCCCATTTCGGTTTAATTTATAGACCCATTATGATATTTATTTCTTATCTTGCTTGCACTATAAGCATGATTGTCTTTTTTTTTTTCTCTTTCAGAACAACAGAGTTTTGTGTGAAATTGTTTTATGTGATAGGTTCAATTTTAGTATGTGAGTAACGTTTCTTTTAAAATGTGATTGAATTAGTCTCATGGATAAATAGTTACTATATAATCGTAAATAAAATTTTGAATCTTGTCTCATGTATTAGTCTTAGGCGTGTAAATGAGTCAAGCCGACTCGCAATCTACTCGTACTCGCAATCTATTGAGAATAGGCTGCTGAGCCTCACTGCAACTCATATTTTTCGATATAAATATGTGTTTTCTTTTGTAAATATAACAATTTTAAAAGTATAGTTCCGTAATTTGATCCAAGTATTTTATTTTATCAGTCCACTCTGCTCAGTACTGTTGAAGCTTCATTAATGCCATGATTTTTAGTCAATTAATTGAATTTTGTTCAAATGTCACTATTCTATGTAGTTCAGACATACATTTGCTTAATTAGTTGCATTTCTTTTTCATTCATTTGATATTCTGCTCAAAGAAACAATTAATTGGGGCCATTCCCACTTTTTACTTACGGAAGTCTCAATTGAAATCAAAATACTATGTGTTGTTCATTTTGTTATTTTCGTCCGTCACACTATATGTTGCTCATTTGTTTTTTTACATTTTTTTGGAAACTGCTATTTACTATTTTTTTTTAAATACTTTTTATACTATTCTCATTATTTTTTCACTTTTTTCCATCACATCACCTATACTATATCAATATTTTATACTTTTCTTAATGTTTGTGCCAAAAAGTAACGAACAACTTATAGAGGGACGGAGAGAGTATAATTTTATGTGAATTAATTTGTTTCAAAAGTTAATCGCATCTTATAAATTGGAACAAGCAAATTAAAAATAAATATATTTATGGTGTCTAAAGTAGATGTGTGCATTTAGATATGGTTCTGGTGTAGTCCAATTGCTGACTTTTGTGTTCGAGTGGTCGTTGATGAATAGTCATTCACAACATAATTTGGTATTGGGCCAACTCATAGCATCAGGACTCGACCAATATATATCCATCATACAGTTTATTCAGGGGTGTTTAATTGACAAGTTTCAAGGTGAGTAATGATAATCAAAATTATAATGTATTTAGAATGATTTTACTGTGATTTTGATTTTTAAGAACTAAAAAATCTATTATAGTTTAGCTATTCGAGAGGTACAACTTTCGAAACAGTGTATCAAATGATTATTTATTTTCACATGGAGAAGCTGCTATCTGCCGTTGATCGTGTTCTAATCACCATCTGCCGTCACTGTTTGTGTTTTGTTCACAAATAAAGGGTGAAAAATCATGAAAAGTTTGAAAATGAAATTGAATATTTATCAAATATTTTAAAAAAATTATGAACAAAATATTAAAAAATTTAATTTAAAAATACATTACATGTTCAACAATAATATTCCAAAGAATAAGTGTTGAAATTATTAAATTCGTAAAAACCATAAAATAAATACCCAAAAAATTTATGCTATTATATCTACGTTTTCCGCACATGCTAAAAGGTAATCATACTAGAGCATAAATATTATCCAAAAAATATATTAAAAAATTTAGAAAAAAAGTTAAAAGAAAAAAATAACAACACTTGCAAATGCTGATCTAATATCATCAGACGACCTCATTCCTACAATTATCGACTATAATGGATCACATACAGTGCTGATTACTGTTATTGTAATGACCGAACTTTTTTTTTTCCATCTGCTGTGTTTAAATCATGGTAATACAAAAAAAAAAAACATCAATTTCATATATATATATATATATATACGTGTTGGGTCAAATTCAATCTCAATGTTTCATATTATTCACTGTATCTTTTCATGAATGTACATTGAATAAATAGTGTTGCACGAAAATGGTATTAACATGGATATGGAATAGCTAGTCAAGTGATGCAAATCCAATAAAATACAAGAAATTTTGTGCATCAATTGAAAGCAGTCAGTACAATTATTGATCCAATACACAATAAAACTTTGTTATTTTATTTTATATGAATATAATATTCAAATTAAATCTTGAGTTCCTAATTATTAATTTGTTTGTGTCGTAGAAGAAATAATGTTCACTTTCCGACATAGAAGGTCTGCCAGGAAACAATAATTATTTATTGAAAATGATTAGATATTTAGATGTATTCTTTATTAATTTACCCAATATTTTAAATTAGACTTATCCTTTTCTTAACCACTATTTATCCCACGGATTATAATTTTTAGGATTTTTCACGGTAAATTAAAATGCATTCATATTTTATTTTATTCTTTCTCAAAATCTGCATTGTAACAATTAGATTTTTTTAAGTGTATTTTTTTAAAATAATACTCCCTCCGTCCCATAATTGTTTTCACACTTTCCTTTTCCGTCCATCCCACAATTGTTTTCACACCCTATAAATGGAAATTATTACTTTAATTTTATCCTCACAATCCAACTAACCCCATTATTTTAATAATATAACTTTACACAACACCCAACTTTTCTTAAAAGTTGTGCCATCCCAGAGGTGAAAACACCTCTGGGACGGAGGGAGTATCAATTATTATCATTGAAAAACTTATTTGTTTTCTCTTATATTTTTAGTACAAATTATATTTAAGTGACAGGGTACAAATAAAATTTTGAATTATTTTAATTGAATGGAGATATACTTAATGCTAATTTATGTTAGGATTGTGTTTCTAGTATGGTAGCTAAACGTATCTTTCAAGGCAGGAGTTGAAATTGAGGCAATAATAATATAAATATAATGCATGGTCCCACTTTAGTACACTCTGGTCTGGTATGTATGTGAATGAGGTTGGAAAATGGTACTTATTTCATAATCCAGGCCAGGCTGTGACATGATCTAATTTCTACAATATATTAGGGAGAAATTATTTCTTTTACGTGTTAAAATGAAAATCACAACTGATAAAATGATGATTAATTGAGAACCATAATTTTTTTCACATTGTAATTTAAGCATCATAACATTTAAAAGTTAAAGTCATATTCAGTCTGAACAACAGCAATTGGATAAATTATCCATGATTGGGTTAATTGTTCTTAAGTTGCTACATTTTAAAGTTATGATTCCCACTTTGTTAGCCGAACAAAATTACTATTCTCATTTTGCCATATGCTTAATTTACAATCCTAAATATTTTTTTTAAAATATTTTTAGGGTTAATAGTACCGTTTTGTAATTTCTAATTTATTTTTTTATTCAATTACAAAGTAACATGTTTATTTTTGTGGTATTTTCTGAACTGAACACGGTTGTGCTAGTAGCCATATAAATAGGAGCAGGTATCTTGGAAACTAGTTTTATAGGTTGAAATTGATAATATATTTTACATTTAATGCTATCAGAGAATAAATGTAATATTATATATTTTATACTATAAAATTAATTCACATTAAAATATAATTTATGTTACAATGGACCAATTTAATATATATATATATATATATATTATAGGTTGCAATCCAATAAAAAAACAACATATCACAAATTGATAAAAAAGAATCATAATATAAATTACAAAACTGATGTAAAAAGTAATGGTTGATCTATGTTATATTCTTGTTAATTTCCTCTAATCACATACAACTAAACTCAGGAAATTAAACAGAGAAAACTTAAGGGACGTATTTTTTTCTTTCTTTTTTTATTTCTATTGAGGTTAAATAGATGTATAAACCGTTGAATTAATGTATTTATGATAACATGTTAAGTCAGCATTTTATCAGGAGCCGCCCATGACCCATCTTTCACTTTCCTCACAAACTACTGATGAAATATAACACCAGGCCGTATAAATATTGAATGCACACAATTAAGGTCAATACTCTACAAACCCACCCTCAACTCGTGCAATAATAGTGTTGTTATTCGAGTCGAGATGAATTCGAATTTCCTCAATTATATAAATTAGTAAAAAATAAAGTTCGATTCGAATCGCGAATGAGTGGATTTCAAATCTATTTGCTAGTAAATTGCGTATTTACGAACTTAACTCTGTTTATCAAGTATCGAGCTCGTGCGCAGCTACTCTACTTGAATAAGAACAATAAATTAAATGAAATAGCGCAATATATATATATATATATATATATATATATATATATATATGTACTTGTTGTCCAAACCTATATAGTAGTATTAATATATATCCACAATTAACATGACACAAAATCATCAATACATTAGAAGCTAAGATTGTACAATATCAATAACATCTCCTTCCTCATCTATTATATTTGAGAAGAATGAGGTGAAGAAGGGGAAGAAAAAGAAGAATCTGCGGACGAATACGACGTCGAATCGGATCTACAAACCGCCATTGAAGAAGAAGAAGATTCCTTAACAATGCCGACAAGAACATCAACGAATGCCTTCACTATGAACCCATGATTCTGTTTTCCATTCATCTTTAGATACCATGAAAGCATCTCCTCCAATCGGTCCCAATCTTCAACCCCATGGCTCTCCACCATTTCTTGGATCGATTTCTTGAAGTCCAAGTAAGGATGGTCGGATTCGAAAGCCAGCGCCACGCTCTCCTCGAACGGCAGCGCCTCGCTCGTCTCCTTAATTACGAGCGAGCTCGTCTCGTCAGGCTCGAAAAATAATCTCTCGGAGGACCTGACGCCTCGGATGATCGTCTCCATAGCTTCGTTGTTGTTGTTGATATTGTCCTCGGAATGGTCGTCAGTAGAAAAAGTACTGGTGCACTCCGAGGAAGAGTTGGTGAACCACGATTCGGGGGTCTCGAGGCCGTCGGACGAGTCGAGGAATACGGAGTTTACAGTCTTGAAAACGACGTCGTTGCTTGCGCGGAAAGAAAGGGTTTTGGGTTGCTTGCATGAGGGCCATTGCCATGGTTGCTTGGCTTCTAATTTGTTCTTGAAAATAGAGGGGATTTTCATTTTGTTGGACATATTTTTTTTTGCAATATATGGGAAAGAAGAGTGATTTGTTTGTGAGGATAGTGAGGTTGTTGTGGTATTAATAGCTTGGGGAAGTATAATGTGAGGAAGGTGGAAAGGAAATGGGGGTGGTGGGACCTGTGTGTATTTAATTAGTTTTATTTGAATTTATGTTAGCACATCGATCGCAACATATATATAATGAAGGAAGCATTTAAATAATCGGTGGATTATCATATGGCTTTACTTCGTATTTGTATATGAATAAGCTAGCTTGCTATTGGTTTTGAGTTGCAAATTTTTAAAAAAGTTTCTTGTTAGATATATGTATTAATTATCATGAGGTAGTGTTTTATGCAAAGTTACATCGAACAATTAAAAACGCCGAGTATAAAAGTGCAATAATGCAAATTAATAGTTGACTAAATGTTAATTTCAATTTGTTTTAACAGTAAAGAAAAATTACTAAATACAGTATATGAGGCATTCAACCCGCATAAAAATAAATTTCAATGAACACTTACATACAAGGTTACTTTACAGATCAATCTATTGGTCTATAAAATCACTCCACAACTCCCTTCTACCCGTCAACTTGATTTTTAACCGATAACCAAGACCATATTCTAGTTTACGAACAATTCATTCGTAGCTTTCTTTCCAAATTAAAACCAATTCCCATTCTAGTATTCATTCGTAGCTTTCCTTCTTTCCAAACAATTTCAATCCAAATATTCGAAGCAATTTTTACTCTATACCTATCATTTCTGAAAATACCACAAAAATGTAAGATCTCTATGAGTAACCACCGTTACCTCCAATCGGCTGTAATATTCATTCCAAATTTGAAAAGCAAACTTATATTGAAATAATAGGTGTTAATGCTTTCCTTCATTATTCCACGTCACTTTCACTTCATTTTCTCATTTTAAATAATAGGTGACGAATGGTCAACTATTAATATTCACTAAGGGGACGCTTATTTCAAATTCTTTAATTGTAATGTGAATAAAATTTTATTTTTCTTCTTTACCCTTATATATGAAATTTTATTTTAAATAATATATGAAAATCGATATAACTAAAATGCACAGATTAACTTTGACCGAATGTAAAATCAACAATTGAACAAATTATGTGCGGTGAGCAATAATTGTGGTGAAGTTGGGACAATTTGAGGGAGTCAAACGAAAAAGAGGGAATTAAATCTTTAATTTTAGATAAAAATTTATATAAACTCAAATTTGCGGTGATTGATTCGTCAATTATCACTGTTATATATATATATATATATTGTTATTATTATTATATATATGTACTATCATTATTAAAAATTAAATATTTTTTTATAATAATAATAATACATATGAATAAAAATGTACGGAGTTCATGTGAAGTTGAATTTACAATATACCTGCTTTTACTTTTATGGTCCATCTCTTAAGAACTTTAGATGTTGATCTGTCTTTCTAAGGTAGTGGACAAATCTTGTATAGTACTATTTGATCTCGTGTGCTATACAAGATATTTCTTAAGATATTATTAATTTATTAAGTCCATTAATTCAATAAAAGTGTAATTATACATAAAATCTCCACCTTAATTAAAAAACAAAGTATTTTTCTCCTAGTGTGCTAAACTTTTACAAGATACCTAACATATAAATAAAATGGAAGATGATTAAAAGTATTTCGTAGAGAAAAATATTTTTGCAGGTAATTTTACTACAAAGATTTTATAGGCAAGCTTAATTTCATAAATAATCTTTTATTTTCTTGTACTGAATTCAAAAATTGAGTTCTATCTCTTTTTTCTTTTTTCTTTTTTTGAATTTGGTAGTGCGAATGAAATGCAATGACCAAACATTAATAAAAATACACATCCCTCAAATTAATGGAAAGAAACTATTTTAAAAGTAGGAGGTATACTTTGAGATAGTTTTATGAGTCATTTGTAGCAATTTTTTTTTAAAAAAAAAGGAAAAAAAAAAGAGGCAAAAGTCATGTGATATAGTGAATGATGGATGTGTATGAAAGATTTGAATGCACACACATAGTAGGGCTTGCCAATTTAATTAATAAAAGAGGTATGACAAATTTACGTACATTTCAATTTAATGGCGCCTATTCAATTATCACCTAAATCCCTATCTATGTTCCTCCCTCCATTAAATATGGTCATGTACTACTATTTAAGACTCTACACATTATTTTATATATGCATACTCTTTGGTGAAGTATATTTAATTTACTTATTCCACGTACACCACATTTTGTTTTTAATATTACGTATTAATGTGATAACAACTCGTATATATATTAAGGTTGTAGAAGTCGAAAATCGGTAATCGGACGCTTTTTGACCGCTTATTATTATTATTATTATTTTAAATATAAAATTTGGACCGCCTAGACCCGAAAACACCTAAAATTGATGATTTCGCATAAATCGGGTCGGCAAGAGGCCGCCTAGGCCGATTTCTGCATCACTGATATATATGGATTATTAACATAATTAAAAAAAATGAATGAATTAATATTCTTAAAATATGAATTTTTTTTATTCTGAAGTCCAATGTCCACTAGTTACCATCATATGGTACAAATAAGGTGTAATTTATGAGGGTGACTCATAAATTACATATTGTTTGGACTTTAGGGTATGTATTTAGAACAAAAATTAATATAGAGCAAAATGCACCTATTAGAGATTTTTTTTTTTCATGAAAGAGAGATGATTATCATATGAGAAGGGATCAAACTAATTATCCCATAGAAAGAGGATAATTACTTATAACCCATGTTCTATAAAGAAGGAATATATAATTATCTATCGTTATATGATGCCTAAAACAAAAAAGTTCTGTTTTTTTATTTTTTTTATTTATTTACGTAGGTGTTCATTAAGGAAATAAAACAAGAAACAAAATTAAATATTAAAAACTCAACGGACCTAATAATTAATTAGATGATAATTTTTAAAAATAAAAAAATTATAATATAAAGAAAACTGGTACAAAAGTAAGATCATTCACATAAGTTGAATGCTCAACCCAATGATAGGTTTTGGCCTAACAAACGAATAGCCAAATTTACAATTCTAGAACAATTAAGATGATTACGATATATTTTTTTATTTAGACAAAACAAATTTTATTTACATTAAAAGAAAGTGGTGCAAGTGATACTCAATATGTTTAATCTTTACAGATTTAACAATCCAAAATTATTTTGAAATTTATTAACATAAAATTAGTATTTCAATTATTATTATGAGAATTGTGAAATGGTTTTTTTAATTATTATTATTATTATTATTATAATTTATTTGGAAAATAATAGTATCAGGAAGACGAAGGTACGTGGATGGTTTTCAGTTTTGCAGAATAAATAATTAGGTTTGTGTAGTTAGGAGAACTAATTAAGTTGGGGCACAGAACTTGCTGGCAATAATTGATTTGTCCGTTAACTGAATACTTCATATGAATTTGTCAGACTGCCAGAAAACATACCCTTTTACGTTACTATAATATAAGTGCCAGAAAAATTAATTTAATAACTAAAAAACGAAAAAAGAAAATATAAGGAGGTAAGCTATGTTGCACGGGTGCGGATACGCAGATGCGGGTGCGATACGATACGAGTTCGGGGATACGAGTTTTTTAAAAAATTAGGGTGCGATTCGTTAAGGATACGTCTATTTATTTATATTTTATTATATATAATATCTAAAAAAAAAAAAATTATATAAAATTTTATAAACCAATTATAAATCATTTATATTTTTAATCACCTAAAATTTGAGTATATTCAATAATATAATATAATTATGTAAAAAAAATATCAATTCAAGTTACATTAGTTCAATACATAAATCATAGTAGTAAATTCAACCTAAAACAAGTGTCACACTATCAATTTAACTTATACGAAATAATAAAATTCAATTTAAATAATATATTTAATGCTTATAAATAGGATTCGTGCAGTGGATTCGAGAATCCGTTAGCTGGATTCGCCACGTGGCAGATGGATTCGCCACGTGGAGAATCCGACTATAGAATCCAAGAATCTTACCCCTTTTAGGGTGCGGGTGCGAATCCGATACTGCATTATAACATTTTTAGAAGAATCCGTGTATCATAGGAGGTAAGTGATTTTTTTTTTTTTTTTTAATTACAACAAAGGAGTTGCCCTATTAGAATAAAACAAAAGTAACAGCCTGAGGTAGCAAATTTTTGCCATGAAAGTTTATATTCCCCGCCAATAGGGAGGTGAAGCACTTTTCCCCGCCACAAGATGCATCATTTTGATTTGATCTCTCGGTAAATAATAGACGGCTAGTACTAGGCCGTTCTTTATTGTCTTCCTGACAAACATCATAGACGTGTCACCTTGGCTCAACCATTCTTCTTGTGATCTTATTATTTGCACCACTTCCAAACAATCGAGAAACAGGTCAAAGGTAGCAATTCTGGTAGTGGCCCCAAATCTGAATCTCAATTTCCACTGCTTTTAATTCCGCCAAGGCTGACAATCTCTTAATGTTTGAGTCCAATGAGTATTTCCGTAGGGCTAGCTGGATCTGTTTCAGCGACGCATTTGCTCTCCCAAAACTTTCTCTGTATGCAAGACACCAATCTGCCTGTATGTTTTTAGGATAAGTATTCGTAGTGAATTTTTCTAACATTTTCATCGCATCGCATCTTCCAAATGCCCCAAGTCATTGTTGTAATCTCTTTCTGTTCCTCTTTATGTTTGTGCTTCAGCAAGGTTTGCAAGAATTCTCTTATATCACAGCCCCCCTTCGCTTTTCTCAAAACATCTCAAACACCTATAAATTTCCAATTTTGTTTCACCAATGGGTAGAAGAAATAAGCTACCGTGTGACCACAAAGCTCACATGCTGCTTTTGCTGGAACGTGGTGTTTGATTAGGTTGCCACCAACTGGAATTGCATCTCTAGCCATCTTCCACTCGAAAATTTAAAATTTAGGTGATAAGTTGCCACAGCTTCCCCCACCAGCTTTTATCATCATCCCTTGCGTTCAAACTTTTCATGTAGGGCCCCGTTCTTTTGATTTGTGCCATCAACTTGTACCTCGATTTAACTGTGTAGTTGCCCTTCGCCTTGTGGCCCCAATATCTTGCATCACTAACCCTTGTTGTGTCAATTTCTTTGTTTAGAATAGCTTCCACCTCGAAGGGTACAAACGCCTCGTTGAGCATCCCCACATTCTATAGTCCTCTCTCGTTGATGAAAGTAGCTAATGAAGGGGTTCTTGCTTTCCTTGAGATCAGCCTACCATTAGGTAGAGATGGATCCAAGTGTGAGCTATCCTTTATTTTCCATAAAAACCCCTACTCAAGTAATTCTCTTTTCCTCATTATAGAGCGCCAGATAAAAGAAGTGTTGTTACCTAGCCCGGTTTCCATAAGGTCCCCATACTTGTACCAAAAGGTTAAGCTGTGAGAGCATACGCCAAGCCTGCTTTGCAACCAACACCTTTTTAAAGGTAGTCATGCTGCTGAAACCCATGCCCACTCTCTCCTTAGGTTTACAAACGCCCCCCTTCACCCAATGCATCCCATTTTTTAGCGTTGTTGCCACTCCACCAAAAATTGGAAATTGCAACCTCCATTTCATGGCAAATAGATACACGCACCCTAAAATATGTCATCATGTAAGTAGATATAGCCTGGAGTACCCCTTTAATAAGAATTTCTCTCCCTCCCATTGAGTAATCCTTCACTTTTCAGGCTTGCACTTTGGAATAAATTATGTCTCTTAGGAAGCAAACTGAATTCTTTTCTTCTTAAGAAAAAATGTGGGCAGACCTAATATAGTTCATGGCCATGTGTGAGTTTTACCTGATATATGTTCCGTATACGTTGGACGGTCGTTCTGTTCGTGTTTGGGTTGAATGTCAAGACTGATTTTTCAAAGTTAATAACTTGCCCAGATGCCCTGCCATATAGCTCAAGTCATTTCTTAATAGCTTTGTTTCCTCCCTCCTCCGCTTTGAAGAATATTATATTGTCGTCTGTAAAAAAACAAATGTGTTATTCCTGAGCACTGCGTTGCAATGGTTACTCCCCTGAATAGCTTATTGTCGGCCCTATTCGAGAGGATTGGGGGTAGTTCTATAATTTGAAATACCTAATATTTTTTGTCGATTTTGTTAATGGTTTTGAGTGTCGTTTCAAGTCTATTTTGAATATGGTGGAAAACGTTTTTTTTTTCCATGGTATTTCTCATTCAAAAAATATTTTTTAATATAAATTTTTGTTATTTTTATATATATAATATGATGTGGAAAAAAAACAAAATATAAAAAAGTAATTTCACACGTGTACACCAGCATGACAACATTTTACGCGCTCCGGCGAGACACGTCATCAGTTACTGGCCGGAAAAAAAAAGTGTATCTAATTGAAACTGATCTTTAAAAGGTTGGAATATTTTATAATAATCGTGAACTCATGATTAAATTGAAAGTTGAGTAAAAGGTGGTGTATTTATATAGAATTAACCAAAAAAGTATTTCACACGTGTACGCCAGTGTGACAACATTTCACGTGCTCCGGCGAGACACGTCATCAGTTGCTGCCCGGAAAAAAATGTGTATCGAATTGAAACTCTTTAAAAGGTTGGGATTTTTTATAATAATCGTGAAACTCAGGATCAAATTGAAAGTTGAGTAAAATGTGGTTTATTTATATAGAATTAACAAAAAAAAAAGTTCTTAGTCCTACGATCAGGAGTTGAAGGTTACCCAACCTGTAATGATGATGTGACACGATTTTTCCCCTAATTTTTATGTATTTAATTGTATATAACGTCAAATTGAGTCACATTTTATTTTAAAATTCATCACATTAATTCCTTTTTATTTCTAATTTATTTATATGTATATTTAAATAATTTTTTAAATTCTATAAATTTAATATTTTACACTACTGAATTTTTTTTATTTGTTAGTTTTTTTATGTATTTAAATGTATATAAATTTGAATTGAGTGACATTATTATTTTTTATTTATCAAATTAATTCATTTTTTTCTAATTAATTTATATAGATATTTCACTATTTTTTAAATTTTATAAATATAATATTTTACACTACAATAAATTTTAGTTGCGTTCATTTGTATGCATTTAATTGTATATAAGTCTAATTTGTATAGATATTTTACTAACATGATTTATTTTATAAATTTAATATTTTACATTACTAAATATTTTTAATTTGTAATAGTAAATCTTTTAATCCTCATCATCTTCTTCATCATCTTCATCTTGATTTTATAAATTTAATTATATATATGGAATCAATTTGTTTATTTAGTTTTTTAACACTCTTTTTTATTTATTGATTGAATTTTCTTTAATCTAATGAGTGGACAATTTAATGAGTAAAGTTACTTTTAGTGAAAATTGAAACCAAGATCTTTGGATATGGGCATGAGCCATGAAAGATCGTTTCATCTAAAAGTCTAAATTTGCAGGGTGATGTATTAATTCATTTATTTAATTCTCTAACATCACATAGAACTAATTACTCAAAATTGGGTTGACGCTTGATTTAAAAATTCTTCAATCTGTATGAGGAATAAAATACATATATGGTAATTATAATGATTAAGGAGAACGAAAGATATTTTTCCTCCTATAAATAAGGTAATTATTACTTCATTTGATTACTCCCCTTTCTCATTATAATTATCAACCGATCTCTCATGTCACAATTTACAACTTTTTTTTATCATTTTTTTTAAATTAGAGCACAACACTAGTTATATAATTATCATTGAGATACATACTCACTCAACATAAGGATAAAGAAGAAAAATATATTTTCATTCATATTTTTATAAAGAATTCCAAAAAAATTAACTCCCCTTTGATATTATTGGGATGAAAATGTGCTCATCCAGACACTGTATTAGAATTTTTTTTTTTTTGGGAATTTTTTTATTTTCAAATTTTATTTCGTCAATAATCAAAACCATTATTGGGGAAAACTATTTTGTTTAATTTTAAATAACACCCAAAATTCGTTCTACTATAATACCATTTCTTTTCATAAACATATAGTATTTAAAGAGTAAACATGTTTCACCACTTCAATTATACAACATTATTATCAAATTAATTTCTTTTAAAAAAGTAACTCACATTATTAAAAAATTACACATAAAATTCATATAAATTTCAAGGTGAAATTGATTCATATACAACATTGTCTTATTAATTAAAAACCTCCATGACTAAGTTTATATTATTATTATTATATAATGTATACTGTTATTTTTAAATTTTCATACCATTGTAGAGTTGAAAAGTGATTATCAAATATTAAAAATAAAAGATGCTACTAGTTAATTAGTTTATTAATAATCTCATGGTCATAGGTATCCAAACCTAAACCCTCATCCAAAAAAAAAAAAAAAAAATAAACTAAACAAAACCCCCATCCAAAAAAAAAAAAAAAAAACCTAAACTAAACTAAACCCTCATCCAAAATGAACGTTGACCGCACAAACATCCCATATTAATTAATATTATAAAAAAGTAGTATATGATCTTCTGGTCGTGTGGTTGAGGATCTTCCGATCCTGTAAGAAAATTGAAAAATACAAGAAATAACATCATAATAAATACTCCCTCCCTCCAAAGTTGCATGCATAGTTATGTAAACAAATTAAAAAATATATTGATATATTTTTAAGTAAAAAAGTAATAGATGAATAAATATAAGTATATTTTGTGAATGTGAATACAAATTAATATTTTTTCAAAACGTATAAGTAATATTGAGATATTTTAATGAGATAAACGTGCAAGTTATGATACACGGATTCTTCGAAAAATATTATAATGTAGTATCGCACCCGCATTCTAAAAGGATAAAATTCTTGAATTCTCGTGTCGAATTCTCCACGTGATGAATCCATCTGTCACGTGGTGAAACTAACGGATTCTCGAATCCACTGCACGAATCTTATTTATTAGCATTAAATATATTATTTAAATTGAATTTTATTATATCGTATAATTTAAATTGATAGTATGCCACTCGTTTTAGATTGAATTTACTACTATGATTTATGTATTGAACTAATGTAACTGGAATTGATATTTTTTTATATAATTATATTATATTATTGAATATACTCAAATTTTAGGTGATAAAAAATATAAATGATTTATAATTTTTTTATGAAAAATATATATTTTTTAGATATTATATATAATAAAATATAAATAAATAGACGTATATATATTCTAAACGAATTGCACCCTAATTTTTAAAAAAATTCATATCTCCAAATTTGTATCGTATCGTATCCGCATCTACGTATCCGCAACCGTGCAACATAGCGTGAAAGTAATCCGGAGTGTAAGGGAATAATTGATATTAGAGATTAAAAAAAGGCGTTGAACTCAACTGCTTTGTCTCCCATCTTCCACTGCGCATGATTGGGATAAAGGTGGTAAGAAGAGGCACATGCTAAGTTGACCTTACTCGCATATCATTTGTCAGTTGTACATTGTATTAAGTACATAATTATTGTACTAAACTATAATTAATTAAGTGATTATGAAGCATACCCACCACACAAAATGTTTATATGTTCATGTTTGGGGTCATATAATATTCTAATTAAGCATGCATGCACCAATAGATCATGAATGAGACATGCATTGTGTGTGTGTTTTTTATTTGTTTGCTTCTTTTTTTTTTAATATCCAGCAGAATATATATATGTCTTTTTGCAATATCTAAAATTTAGATTTTGATGTTTATATATAATTGGATCAAGATTCTTGATTTTAATTAGATAATTTGCTTTATTGAGATATGAGGTTGAAAACAAAATTTTGATATAAATAATATTAATTAAATAATAATATTTTCTTTGTTTCATAGGAAGTTGCAAAATTTTCTTATTTGGACGTCCCACACAAATTTATATACTATTAAAAAGAAAATATTGATTTATGTGCACACTCACAAAACTATATACATATTTACTCATATGCTATTACTTTATTTATAAAATACATCTTTTTTAAAAAATATGTCATCCCATAACGTGCAAATTTATATGGAACAGGAGTATATTATTTTTTATTAAATAAGAATATTAATTATTTTTAATGATCATCAATATTAATTGTGCACCAATTACACTATACACAAGTACTTATTACTCGATGTTGAAATTTAATCATTTCCTTTTTTTCTTTAAATTATAGTCCCAAATGGTGCTTTTCCAAAGGTGCGGTAGATAAATTCAAACATCGTGCATAGGGATGTAAATGAGTCAAGTCAACTCACAATCTACTCGTACTCGACTCGTAAGAAAAATCAAAATTAACTTCAACCAAATCGAGTCGAGCTCGAACTCGAGCTACTTGAGTAGCTCTCGAGTTCGAGTTTGAGTTTATAAAAACTCGGCTCGAGAGGCTAATCGAGCTTGTACAATATTTAATATTTTTTTATTAATTTTTATATATAAATAAAGTTGTCAAGTGACTTTTTCGTCTTTTTGCACGTTTTCAAATTAAAAGCAAATTGACTCAAAAGCGGATGGGTAATTGTAGCATGCAAGCAAACGACCCAGTAGTATCGACCTAGGACAAGAGAGAGCTATGGATCCCCGAAGTCATATGTTGGCATAAGTATTATAGCAACTAATACGGTTTTTAAACTAGCAATTGTAAATAACAAACAAGCAAAATCAAGCAAATTATCCTAACTTCGATTAGAAGTGCGAGGTGAGAAGTATGCTTCGGCTGTTCTCCTCACAATTTCGATCAATGATTCTTACGACAAGACAATCTCTCCTTCGTTATGTTTTAGGAATTTACTAGAGGCTACCCCAAGGCATTTGAAGACTAGTCCCTTTTGGGGCTTAAGTGATCAAGCAACGAGACAAGCACATAAGGTAGTGAACTATATGAAGGTTCAACACGGTTACTAATCCCTATAATTCCCATCTCACTAAATACTTTAATCCTCGATTAAAGAACCTAGTGTCTATCATGGGTCGTCTAAGCCATCTACCCCCTCGGTGTAATAGATTACTATGAGAATCAAATTAATCAAACAAACATTTCACAACAAAATCAGTTAAGCAAATACCCAACTCTCATTGAAGCATCTACCCACCAATTAAGAGTTAATCAATCCATTCAATCAATCTAATCAAGATAAACACCACAATAGAAGCAATAAACCAATCACATAACAAATTCAAGACAATCAAGCCATAATCACATCAATTTCCATTGAAATTCAAACACCCAAAGCATGAATTGATTAGCCCATGGCTAAAATCAACATAACAATGAAATTAATGCTAGAATTAACAAAGCCCATGATGAATTGAAAGAAAATCTTGCTAAAATGAAAAGATATTACCAATAGATTGATGAAAATGCAAGAAATAGCAAAAACCAACATTAATCCATGATTTCTCCAATGGGTCTTCCTCAAAACGCAAAAGTAATCGGATACGAAGCTAAAACTAAGTGAATATAACAAAGCCCGATGCTAATTCGTAAACAAAACTGAAATCTCACTTGAATTCTTGAGTAAAAACTATGAAAAGTGTGAAAAGAGAGAAAAGTGAAGAGAGAGTTTCTTGGAGTAGGGTTTCTATATCTTAAAATCTGAAATAGGAAGGCTTTTATAGTGGGGCACCAAGTGGAAAAAATGGACTTTGCAAGTTGCTCCTTGAAATTCTCGAAAATTACAATTTTGGCCGTGTAAAAACGGACTTTGAAAAGTTGCTCCTTGAAAAAACGGACTTTGAAAGTTGCTCCTTGAAATTCCCAAAAATTACAATTCTTGAGTAAAAACGGACTTTGCAAGTTGCTCCTTGAAATTCCCGAAAAAATGGACTTTGCAAGTTGCACCTTGAAATTTCCCCTGGCCGTGTCATTCGCTTCGAATTATGTGACACGGCCTCAGCTCACATGTGACACAGCCGTGTGAATTAAATTCCTGGTCGTGTCATTCGCTACGAATTATGTGACACGGCCTCTGGCTTATAGCTTGCACGGACTCAAGTCGACAATGACACTGCCTTGTCAATGACACGGACTCAGTTCACAGCTTACACGGCCTCCTGCCTTTACACAGCCACTTCACGATTTTGGCCCTTTTTCACTCTTTTCAACACCCGAACTTGATTTGCACTTCTTCCACATCCCAAACTTGGATCATGATCGATTACTTAACTCCATTTACTCATTTTTTTCGCAATTTCTTCTCTTTTTGGCACCTAAAACCTACATCAAAACATTTTTTTCCCAAAACGGATTGTTGATAGGCGAACTAAAGCGAACTACTAGTGAAGGATTACAAGGATAAGTAACCAAGGCTGAGGAGCTGGCCAGCATGAAGGCTGAGAAGCCAGCCAACATGGAGAAGCTAGCCCAGACGAAGGGAAGCTCGCCCAGATGAAGGAAAGCTAGCCCAGACGAATGGAAGCTCGCCCAGATGAAGGGAAGCTAGCCCAGACGAAGGGAAGCTAGCCCAGACGAAGAGAAGCTAGCCCAGACGAAGGGAAGCTCGCCCAGACGAAGAGAAGCTAGCCAGACGAAAGGAAGCTAGTCCAGAAGAAAATAAGCTCGCCCAGACGAAGAGAAGCTCGCCCGTACCAGAGGAGACCAAGCCGAAGTCCATCTCTTTATTACACCAAAAACTACACAAGGCAATAAAGCTCGCCCAGAAGCTCGCCTAGAACCAGCGTACGGACATTAGTCATGTAGGTAGCAAGTAACGATGTAGTAGGACAAAGCTTGTAAAGGTAGCATGGTGGTGAACCAAGACAAGTGTTGAGGACACTTGTCAACACCTAAGGCCAAATAGGCCCACAAGGTACCACCACACACATGCACACCTATAAATACGTCTCTCTTGTATCATTCTCTGGGGGAAGTTAATCCTAATACAAAAAATATTTTCTCTCTCTAAGCTCTCACTTTCTCTCTCTATATTATCCACTCAAGAACACATTTTTTTAGATTATTGTTTGATAGGATTATATGTTATAACAGCCACATAAGAACATCATTAAGAAATTCTATCAACACGGATCAAGTGACAAAAGGGGATCATATTTCCTAGGAAATCAAGCACAAATAGCACAAGTGAGAGCACAATTATCATCAATTATGATGCAAAAATACCACAAATCATCAAGCTGGAGTCGAGTCGGACTTGGAATTAGACAAAAAAAAATGTTTACTATTTTATTTTATTAAAATAATAGAATTACCGAGTCGAGTCGAGCCGAACTCAAGTTTGTTGACTTCTTAATCGAGTCGAGCTAAAATAATCAAGCTCGACCGAGTTCGAGACGAGTTTCGAGCTTCGAGTCGAGTTCGAACTCAGTACTACTCGACTCGACTCATTTACACCCCTAATCGTGCATTAGTTTGCAAACCCCACACACTATATAAAAGTAGATTTCAAAGGATAAAATTTATATACGAATTTGATCAAGACAATGCAGATATGTAGTTTGAGTTCACGCTTCTTAGACATTACGTTCACGTACCCACCAATTTAAATATTCTCTAATGGTAAAAAAAAAAAAAAGTAAAAAAAGGAAGACTTTTGGTATGACGGATATTAAAGGTAAATAAAATATAATTGTTTTTTATCGGTAAAAGGAGAGAAAGCACTTGATAGTGGGTATATACTTTGTTAATTCCGACAAAATTTAAATGACTAGTATGATTGCAAGTTTAATACTATATGAACCAAACTATTATTTTTGACAGACGTACGTACATCTCTCTTATTAGTTAGTTGTGCAACTAATTTTACAAATTTTCTCAACATAGAAAGCCATTAATTAATATGCAATTATGGGTGTGACCAAATTTGGATAGATTTATTAAATTGCTTTATTTTTAATTTAATTATTTGATTGTTGAATGATTTTCGTCGCAATCATAGGAGGATTAAAGGAAATTTGGTTGAGTGTGTGTGTGTCACCTGCAGTTCTGGTATAATTGAATTCAATAAATAAATTTAATATCTACGAGATTAAAGAATTGATGTCCAAGCACCTATTAAGAATTGCAGATGGTTTTTCTTTCGTTTATTTTATTATATTTTACTTGTATTCCATGTTAATTATTTGTTTAAGTTTTCAGTTATAACTCTAGGGAAATTTAGACACTGATTAGGGGTTAGATTGCTTGTATATTATGTTCGAAATATTGCTTAATTTGCCACAAAAATCATCTATTTATCACTAAATTTGCTACCAACAATAAAATCACCTCCAACCATAAAACTCCAAATCTTAACTTAATGAAAATATTTTTACTTTAATCAAATTTATTTATATTTTATTTTTATTTGTTTGATATTCATGTTTAAATCAATAAAAAAATTAATTAACAATGACTTAATAATATAAAATATAAAATTCCGATAACATAATAGATTTACACATTGCATATTAATGTATAAGATTTACACAGTTAATATAAATTTAAAATTATTGCAAAATAATGCAAAAAAATATAAATTAGTTATCTTATTATATTTCAATTGTTACAATTTTAATTTCTATTTAAATACTACAATTATTTATATTTTAAATATTTAATTTTATATAATATAATAAATATATTTAATATCAAACATAATATTATACTTAACTTAAAAATATGTTAAAATAACATATCAATGTAACACAAATAAAATAAAAAAAAAAGTTTGAGTTCATGAATAGTGCATGGTAAATTTGCCACCACTATTTACTTGTGGGCTTGTGGCAATTAGCCATCATATTTGAGGTGTGCATTGGGGGAGGGTTTGCCACCAAATTTGTCTCCACGGTGGGAATGCTCTTATAATTAATTAATTGAGATCTTAAAAGGATTATTTAATGAGTTAAAATTTTATCGGGTCAAATGGACTGCCCGCAACCCATTGGGCCAACACAGTCCAATTTTTTGGGCCATCATATGTTAAGATCATTTCAATTTTCGGGTAGCTCGGACCGACCTATTAGACCGGGACTAAAATTGCAAACTTCAGCACAATGCAATTGAATATAATGATCAAATGTGATTTGTATAAACTAATATAAATGAAACATATGTAATAAAATACAATTAAAATACATAGAGTAATATAACTAAGACATATATATTAAATTTTACTAAAAATATAAAATGAAATATTCGAATTAATATAACTAAATTATACAGTCTAAATTTAGATAAAAATATAAAGTGTAACGTGCAAAGAGGGTGTATTCTTGCACAACCATGAGGGGGCCAATTTTTTCTATAAATCACTAGAGATATTTTTTTGAATTTTAAAATTTTGAATTTAATTTAAAAATCTATAATTCATTCTAGTTTGAATTTTAAAAAATAAAATTTCAAGATTCTAACCCTACCCTCTTATAAACAGCCTATAAAATCTATCAATTAACTATTATTACATTTAATTACTCTATCAAATATCTATTCTACTTTTATTTTCTCTTACATCATAAATTAAAAATCTACCTTATTTAAAGCTCCAATAAGATCATGAATTTTTAAAATTCTCTAAATTAAAAAAAAATCACTGTTTACCCCAAGATATATGCAGAGGGATGTGTATATTCAGCAATGTGCACCACATGCTACATACATGATACATCAAGATCTTAGTAAATCTTCACACATGCATACTGCAATTCATATGGTATATCATAAGTTCTACTCAAAATCGAAAACTCTCCACCAACTTGGCGTCTTCTTCGCCGTCGCTTCTGTAAAAACGGGCGTCATCACTATCCTCCTCCTCATCAGATCCGTCGGAAATAGCATTAAGAGTGTTATGCGAATTCCAATCAGGCGGGAAAGTCTTTTGAAGAGCTTCGGTTATTCCACCTCCACTCCTTTCGATATTTCTCAAGCATTTCGACCAATGAACTGCCGTGCCCATATCAACAGACAACCCCCGGTCCACCATCTCTTCGCATAAGGTGATGATCCCCGCGTAAATGTAGTCTTCAGCAACGGTTGCTCTAGACAGGAGCGATGTCATTAAACAATGGTATACGGCCTTATCGGGCTTTAGGCCCGCCTTCTTCATCTCCTCGAAGCATTTCAATGCTTTCTCTGGGAGAGAAGCCCGGGACCACCCGTGTATGAGCGTCGTGTAGGTTTTGATATTAGGCTTCACGCCGACTGCTTCCATTTCGCTGATTGTTTTCGTTGCTCTCTGCACACACACAGTTTATACAATCCATCATCGAGGATGCAATTGTCCTAAACGCATACATAACTAACACATTTTCAGAAGAAAAGACATGCAGTAAGATGTTGATATGAAAATGAGGTCCTGACCTTCTTCCTACAAAATACATAAAAGATCTTGTGGTTTGAATAACGGCTTAATTATCACAAAATCACGATCTTAGGCTGACATGTCACAAAATGCACGACCTTTGACTTAGTTGCATCCTTAACCAAACTTTTGAATAATTTAAAGACACACAATTTTATATATCTCAATTGCAATTGAGACACCGGACAATATGGGGCTGCCCAGATATTACAAACGACGTCATTAAATTCATGACTTCTGTTGCAATTATCCAAAAGTTGATTAAAAATGCAATTAAGTAAAAGTTTGTGACTTTTTACACAAGTCAGCGGGACATAGCAACGTTGTTTGTACATTGGCAGAGCCCAAACTGTCTGGTATATCAATAGCAAGTGAAATGCTAAAGGCTTTATTTGTTTAAAAAAATCATCCACAAGCCTGATGAAAAACGCAACTAAGTCAAAAGTCGTGGTTTTTAGGGCAACTATCCCTAGAATAAATTACCACACACCCCCTCCAAAAAAAAAAAAAAATTTACCTAACACCCCCTAGAGAGACCAAAAATATCGGCTGACTAACAAGTAATGCAAAATTACAAAATAATCAATCGATACAGAACACGAGAACACAATAAGTGAAATGATTTTGCATTTTTTGATCAATGAAACAATTGCTTTGATCTTTTTTAGGGGATAATTGGTAATTGTTATGCAAACTACCGGTTCTTTTGGTAATTGGGACGAAACTCAAAGGGGTTTCAGTAGCACACCTTTCGACCAAATACAAGTATACATGAGATGGAGAGCTTATATACATACCAGCATGTCTCCAGCCTTGCAACAAGCATTAATGAAGGAAGTGTAGGTATGGATATCGGGTTGCACACCTTCTTGCCTCATTTGCTGCATCAAATCTGCAGCCTCCCAGACATCACCACGACGAGCCCATCTGCATCAAAAGAATTATGAAATACGACACTAACACAAAGAGGAAGGGGAAAATAAATATAAACTAATCTATACCCATCGATTAGAATGTTGTAGATAAAAGTGTTCCTGATGATATTTTGAGCGCTCATCTCTTTCGTGACTGCTAAAGCACTTTGCATTCTGCCTGCTTTACAGCATGCCTTGAGTAAGGCCTCATACGTATAGATATCAAGTTCAAGCCCATCGTTTTTTAGCTTAGAGAAGTATTCAAATGCTTTTCCAGTATCACCCACTGATGCATAACCCTGCATAATCGTTGTGTATGTGTGCTCGTTGGGACTAATCCCAGCCAGCAGCATCTCGTCTATAATGTTCACGGCCTTGTCCATCTGCAGATAATAAAAAAGATAAATAATTAGTTATACAAATAAAAGAAAGGGTAAATTTACGAAAATTCCCCTCAAAGTTTACACAAATTACCAAAAAAGAGAACTCATGGTTTGAATGATTAACAAGTATTCCCAAAAACGATAAAAAAATGGTTCTAATTGAAGAATAATACAAAATCACGAAACAACACAAATATGAGAAATCACAATAAGTGAAAACAATTTTGCATTCCTCGATCTATCAAACAAAAATTTTAGTTTTTTAGGGGTAATTTGGTAATTAACCAAAACGATGTTATGCTTTTGGTAGCTTGGACAAACTTCAAGGGGGTGTTCATAGTTTACCCTGGAAAGAATTTGAGTTCCCATGTTTAAATATTTCCACACAAGTTCACATGTTTATATAAGAACCAAATAATTGTCGATTCAAGTATGACACCTGTTTCCATGAACAATGTACCTGATGCTTTTCGACAAGGCCAAGAATCAATGCATTGTAAGTCTGGACAGTGGGAATGCATCCACTTCTCCTCATCATATCAAAAACATTAAGGGCGCCTTTCATATTTCCAGCTTTTGCAAAAGCATGAATTATGGGCATAAATGATCTCGAGGTTGGTCTAAGCCTCTCCTTTTTCATTTCGTCAACAGTACGAATTGCACGTTCCATGTTGCCCATCCCACAGAATGCTCTTATTATATTATTGTAAAGAATGGCATCGGGCTTCAGACCATCCCTGATTACATCTTCGAAAATTGAGAAGGCATTTGCCCAATCTTTTAATTTTATAAAACCGTTGATCAACATGGAATACGTCTTCATGTTATGTTTTATTCCAGCTTGTTTCATCATGTCACTAACTTCCAATGCTTTATGAACTTTTCCCATCTGTAAAGGTGAAAAAACAAACATGATCAAGGTTTGAAATTTCGCTGAAATTTCGCCGAAATTTCGGAAATTTGAGGGTACCGATATGGAAATTCACTTGAACGATTATTTTTCCAAAATTTCGGTCAATTTTCGGGAAAATATCGGAAATTTCGGGAAATTTCGGTTACTATATCGATATCGTTCCAGGGTAATTCAAAATGTGTAGATTATCGAGAAATATCGTAGAAATTTCGGTAATTTATCGGTCAAAATTTCGGGAAATATTTTTTTTTTTTTTTTCAATTTTCAATCCTCGGGACTTGGTACCATTATTGCTTAGACCAAGATGGTCTTTCTTCTTTTACATTTGAGGCTCATAGGACATCATTTTGGTATTAGTTGTGTAATATTCAATAATTATGAACAATTGTTGTATCGTTTTATATTTCTTACGTATGTTTTCTTGATATGTTTGTTGTAAGATTCTCATTTTATTGAGATTTTAAGTTCAATTAATGTATTAAGACTAGTAATAATATTGTCTAAAATTTCATGTTAAATTTCCATCATTTTAATGAAATTTCCGTGAATTTTCTATTTTTTACCGATATCGATATTCGATATCGATATTTCCACCGATATATCCATAAATTCAGGGTACCGATATTTCCGTCGATACCGATATTTTCATCCTTGAACATGATGTCCAAGCTAGTCAAACTTTAAACAAGAAAAGTATTGTTAACTAGAGGTCGATATCACTATTAGATTCTTTAGTATATTATACGAGTACACTAATACAGGGAAAATGATTTTTTAGTCCTATAAGTTTGTCCCGTTATGCATTCAGGCTACTTCACTTTTTCGTACTGAATTTCGTCTTGTTAACTTTCAAAATGCAACTTTTTAGTCATTTGATCGGCTACAACCAGTTTTGAAAATCCAAAATTTTAAAAATATTTAAAAAATTGAAAAAAATGTCACAGCTCAATGCTGGTTGCTGCCGTGGTAGCCGGTCAAAGACTAAAAATGACAAAGCAGTTGGAAATGAAAGTTAACATCCTGAAACCAAACTTATAGGATTTAAAAAAACCTTTTCCCACTAATATATATTGGATATCACATAAAATTGGCTTATGAAAATGTGCAGAGATATATTTATTCCATCTCAGCGAACAAACAATTGGATTATGGCATTATGCAAAGTACATCATAGCTACCTTGGTATAAAGATTGATGAGACATCCATAGGTAATTACCGTAGGCGTAAAGCCACATTCCTGTAGCAACAACAAATGGCTGTAAGTTAGCAGTATTTGATGCAAACTGACAGAATCACAAGTTCTGTCTTTATAACAGAGCTTTAGAATTTCACTCTTTCACAAAAAATTTGAAGGGCTAAGTAAATTCTCTTAGACACAACAAAATGACATTACAAAGTGGGAAGCATCATACATAGCACTAAATTTGTGGGGATGATTCAGAATTTCAGTTTATTATTTATTTTTGTAGTTATTTAAGAGTTCTAATTGATTGCTAAAACAAAAAAAAAAAATACATCCACCAATCTATAAAACAGTTTCACCATGCAAACAATATGCATTTTGCGTGTATTTTTAATCAGTATTAGTTGATTCATTAAAACCTATTAATTTGTCAAGTGTTAGTTGTTCCGTTCAAAAGTATTAGTTGTTATACTATGATTTGATAGTTCACTAAAACCTATTAGTTTGTCAGTGTTACTTGTTCCATTCAAAAGTATTATTTGTTATACTATGATGTGATAGTTGCAAACCAATTGTACGATAGAATTGTTTGACATAAAATAAAACCAATCCAAGAAGAAAAGAGCAAAGCACTATATCCTATATTAATAATGACATCCCTCGTGTCAAAAGTCTCCTATAAAAGGACTTCACATTCCTTGATACTTGTAGTAATACAAAAACATATAAAACTATTAACTTAGAAGAATGACCTTAAAAGTCAACGACAATTGAAGTAATTCAATAAGCATTTACCTTTAATCTGCCAAACACCATCATACATTTGTCTTCTTTCAAGATCATGGTATAACCATCCATCATGGTATGGTATATGTCAATTGGAGCATCGATACCCTCTTCTTCCATCTCTCTTACCAGTGCTTCAGCACGGGTTAAGTTACGCGTTTGACTGAAATTATGACAAATACGCCAAATGATCGCACAGTGAGAAGAAAAAGCAGATATATTCTTTGAAAGAGACACACCAGCTCACACAAATGCCGGAATTATATGCAAGACAAACATATGATATTTCAGAAAAGTGGTTTTGCAGAATATATTAACTACAATTGAAAATACTTCCATAACCTCATAATTAACTCACCAATTAGCATAAATTATGCTCCCATATATGATTGCATTTAAGGCCAGAATTCTCTCTTTCGCATCCTTAAACCAAAGTTCGGCAGCTCTTTACAAACAGTGGAAAACAGTGTCAAAAAGGAGAATATAGTCAAAGATAAGTTCAGAACAGGGAAAAACATAAATTCATAAATCTAGAAATCAACTGCTCACTTGGAGACACAATATGCTAATCATCTAAAGAGCAAAGAAAGAAGAAGGTGGCAGAAACAGGGGGTTATTGCATTCAAGTAGGTTAGACAACTAACATCTTTACATAATGGAAGTTTCGAACTGGCATTTCTATTGAAAGAAGGTTGAAATGACTAAGAACTGGAACTACACGTCTGAATATGAACAAGCTTTTTTTTTTTTTTTTTTCATTTTGGAGGTGCACAATTGTAAGTATCATCAAATCTTACACAGGTTTATGAAAAAAGCAACAGACTAAAACAATAAGAACAAGAAAGTAGTCCGTGTACCCTGCTATCTCAAATAAATGAATGTAGCTCACTATTCCAACAATCTACCTCCACCATTTATATTGATTCATTTGCTTCCTACACGAGAAAGTGACGGAGAAAAAAAACTATTAAACTTGTGCATTCCAGCTTGGAGGAGCACTTAACATAATGTAAATCACAAGGGCCAGACAATTAGGTTTCCTTGACGGGAGTGAAACAATGAGGTTTAGCTAACTTAATGATTAACTCGAAAACACTGGGCATAAAGGTCACTGAAACAAAAATAAAACAAGAATGTCATTCTTAACCGGACTTACTCCACATTCCCAATTCTGGCAAATCCTCCCACAATAATATTGTATGTCACCAAACTCAACTCAATTCCCTCGTCCCTCATCTTCCTAACGCATAACAATGCTTCTTCCATGTCTCTTCCTATGGCATAAGCATGAATGAGGCTGCACATTAAAAACTTCATTTATTTTTATAATTTAAAACATTAAGACTTGATAGTTAACAAATGAGAAAAATGCAAAACCATTTTTCAATTCCAAGATTCAACAAGATATACAATGTGTATCAGATTCCTTTGAATGGCAATAGCAAAAGTTATAAACTTCAGCTACATGTAACCACAGGAAACAATAATTTTTGAAACAGCAATCATAATGTGATAAGATATACTTTGTATATACATGTAATGACGGTTCAATTCCTCGGGCCCGCATCTTCTCGAACGTTTCACGAGCACGATGCATGTCTCCTCGCCTTGCATAATAGTTCACCATCAATCCAAACTCTTTTCTGGAAGGCTACAAACAAATAACAATCAATAATAGAGAATAGAACTAAAGAAGGTGTTACGAATATAACCTAGGGAGCCCTAACTTAACCCAAATCAATGGTTAAAGGTCAATCATTGACTCCCACATGTATACCCATCTACAAGTCTTGTGGATAAGAACTGAAATCGTAACAGAAAATTGTCTTATTCCTCAAAAGGAAGAGCAGACTTGGGATGATATAAAGTGGAAGATAGAACCTTGCACAAGACTATAAACGCATATTTGGTATTAAATCTCAACATAGCTCTAGCATTATGAGAAAGCCTTTATTAGTTCCCATCATTGTTCTTTAATCTGCAAGCATGTAAGCTAAACACCACATAAAAGAAGAATTTATATACTTAATGCATTGAACTCATTCTCTTATCACTAAATATTAAACTATAAACTCATTAATTTACTTAGTCCATGGAGCATGTAATGTCAAAAACCAAAAACGAACCTTCTTAATCCTCTCAAAAGCTCGAACGACGGCTTGCCAATTCTCAGGTTGCGATTCCAGAACCTTCTGCAACCCCTTTCTTGAACCGTCCCTCTCTTCATGCCACTTAGACCTATTCTCTTCTTTGCCCTCTACCCACCTTGCCCTCTCTGCGTATTTCCCCTTGATTCTAATTCCATTATCTAATTGCACAGTTAATACCCTCCCATGGAACTCCACCCCATCAAACTCCACCGCCTTCATGGCAGCCTTTTCAGCAGTATCCCCGCTATATATCACAAACCCAAATCCCATGTTCCTCTCTAGCTCGTCGTGGCCCTTTATCAGAATCACGTTCTTTATGGGCCCAAATTGCCTGAAAAACTCAGCTACTTCAATTTTCTTTATCCAAAGTGGTAGGTTGCCCACAAAGATCTTGCCCTTTTCCCTAAATTCCACTTCCTTTTCATTTTCCTCTGAACTTTCTAAATCCTCATCTTCGACTTCACTTTCTTGCGGTGTTTCTTGCAATGGTGGTGAAGGGGGAGGCGGCGGAGGTGAAAGCTTGCTCGACAGCCAAAGTTTATTGCTGAGAGAATCATGGGACGGTGAATTTGTGACGGGGGGGCTATAATTGGAGTTCACAAATTTCTTGAGGGGGTTTTCTGGGAGGTGCGAGGAGTATGAAGTGGAAGTTTTCAGAGGCTTGTGAGTGATGGGGCGGCGGAAGTCGGCGGAGTTGGTGGACGGTTTTTTAGTATTGTCTTGTGATGAGTTGGACGCGAGAATGATGGAGGCGGAGGAAGTGCTGGTGGCGTTGTGGTGGTGTTTGCCGGCGACAGTGGCGGCGGAGATAGGTGGTGGAGTGTGGAGACATTGGACGGTGGAGGAAATGGAGAAGATATCCATAGTTTAATTTTATCAGATATCTTATGTCATATGAAAACTGAAATTGGTTTTATGCCAATACAAACATGATTCGTCCCGATTGGACAAACAAAATTAGTCCATCATTACTCGCAACAATTTTTTTAGATGATCATAGAACCGGATAAGTGCGTAATTATTAGAATATTTATACATTAATTTTTAGTATATTTTTTGGCATTTGTTTTTTATAATTTTAATACACTAATCTCTTTTTACGATTTAAAGAGAAAATGTGTTTTTTTTTTTCTCTTTCTCCACACATTTTTATGCAAAATTTAGGATATAAAATAGCTCATGAGAATAAGAGGACATTCTATTTTTATTTCATTTTCTATCTTGTTTTCATTATTGATGAGTTTTTTATATTTAAACTCACCTATTAAATACTCACTCTGTCCCTTTATCATATTTTTTTTATTTGTAAAAAAAAATTTAAAAAAAAAAATTATTATGAAATGGAGATTTTTTTTTTTCTTGGTAGTAGTCTTTTAGTAGGTAGCTTGTGCACTAGAAAAAATGTGCAATCAAAACATATTTTGAATAATATAATTTTTAAAAGTTGGAGAGGATTGTGCATTGAAAAAATACATTGAGTTGCAAGTAAAAATAATTGGTATTATTAAAAAATACACATAAACTATATAATGAATTTAGTACACACATGACTTGGTGTTTCCTTTTCTTAAAGAAATAATCATTTATCTTTTATTCTTAAAGATATTAAGAGATTAATCTACACTCATTTTTTTCAACAACACATTATGGAGTCTTTGAGGCTTGAGCACATAGTTTTAAAAAAGATATAATAAAGTAAATTTCTGTGTATATATATAAACATTGCGAAATAAAATTTAATAAAAGAATTATTTTTTAAATGTGAAAAGTGTTGATGAGATATTTTAATAATAAAAAAAAAGCAATGTGCTGTGAAAATATGGGAACACTTTTAACTTTTTTTTAAATAATATTATTAACTCGTTTATGGAATATTTGATATAATATTATTAAAAAAAATAGGTCTTATATGCATGAACCACTTTTCATTAAGCCTGTAAGAATGAGTTCCCAAAATTAAATTTTGTATCATAAAAATAGGCCACTAAAATTAAAAATAAATAGTGTTTTATTATAAGATTTATCATAAAAATACTTGTGAAATTAATTTATATTATGAATACTTTTTAATAAAAAAAATAAAAATAAGCTCACAAAATTAAATCTTTTATCATTAAAAATAGGCCCAATTTCACAAGGACGCCTGCGTGTAATGTCTTTTTTCAGTTTATTTAAGCCCAACCTACCAAAATACAAACCCTAACTAAAAAAAATTAAAAAACAAATTTCTCTTGTGCTACGCTTTGGATTGACAAAACGAGAAAAGACGAACTCTTTCTCGCAGTAATTTTTCCACTTTCTCTCGCACTAGCACCTCCATCTGCTGCCTCGACGGACTCCCATTTTCTGCCGAAATTTCACCTTTTTAGGGTAAGTTCTTGTTTTATCGTTTTCCCTTTATGTTTTATTGGAATTCTACGGTTTTTTGTGGTGAATAGAAAATTATTAACTGCGACACGATTATGTAAGTGCAAATATGTATTGTCGATTACGAGATTGAGGGTTTGTGGTAATGCATTTTGTATTAATCTGAATTTGTTTTGAAAATTCTCCCATTCTCCAAATTTGCCTGTCGTAATTGTGGCACTATGTGTTTGTGTGATCTTCCATAGCAGTTTCAGCTTGAAAAATGAGTGGTGCTGGAGAGAAACCATCATCCACGAAAACTCCAGCTGATTTTCTCAAATCAATACGTGGACGACCTGTTGTGGTCAAATTGAACTCAGGGGTTGACTATAGAGGTGACTCAGTTTACTCCTTTTTTTTTTTCTTTCCTTTCCCATATTTTTGCTCTGTTTGTCTAATTGTGTACTTTTATTTAAAGTTTCGTGTTTTACATAGAAGGTGTTTTGCTGAGCTTATAGGCTCTTTAAAACAATGTATAAGCTGTTTAGTAGTAACTCTTTTAAAATGTTCGGTATGATAAGATGTTTAATAGCTTATGAGATCTTGCTATAATCATATTACCCTCACCCCTACCCCCACTCGCACCACCCTGACCCGGGACTGCTCCCCAACCTCTACTTCAACATAAAAGTAAAAATTATAGTATTTATTTTTATTAAAATTTAATTTTTTAAAAAATTATGATTAATTATCAAAAAACTTATAAGTTGTATTAGTCAAACATCTTAATTAATTAAAATCTTATAAATTTATTAATCAATTTATAAGATATTTAAAATATGTTTAGCCAAGCAACCTCTTAATTATGAATTCATTGGCACTTGTATGGTGAATGTTTACCTCATCTAGTTTTGTGTACCTTTTTCCCTTTTCTTTACTTTCTTGTGTGCCTTCACTTTTCTCAAATAATTTTATACTCTGCAGCTCTTGGATAAATACTGCCAGATTTATTCTTGTTATTTAGGATCAGAAATTTCTCTTGGGTCTTGATTATTGGCTGAAATACGGGCTGCTGTGTTGGATATGAATCACTAACTTTCCTATTCTTATGAATGATTGAATAGGCATGTTACGCAAACTTAATTCCGTCAATGTTGACAGAGACTATAAATCTGTAGAAGTGTTTTACCTCTTAAACAAATAAATTAAACTTCTGAAATTTCCCAATTTAAGAATATTAGGGGCCAGTTAATTTTTTAATATAGTCCTGGTTTTTATTGTGGAAGTTTTTTGTGCTCCAGAGGAACTGTAGGAATATTGCTTTTTTAAGTATTTTGGCATCTGCATATGAGCAATTGGTTCGATATGCGTGATAATATAGGATGAGTGATGCTGTTCTGATATGGTGGTTGGACGTTGGATCAGTCATGTTGTCGAGTCAGGTCAGGAAATTCTTCCAGATAAAAGTGAGTTTGGATTGCAATTGGATTTTATTGATTTATACATGCTGCTTGTCCACAATTGGGTGACCTTTCTGCTCCCACCACTTTGTCTTCACTGTTGGGTACCATGATCTTGTAATCAACAAAAGGAAATTGTTCTTGGAACTAATGGGACGCTTGGTTCAAATTATTCATTCGGAATATATGATAACGAGAATCACTGAATAGTGAATTATGATAAGAATGATACTTACATTGTTAGTGTTTTGCTCTAATCTTTGAAAAAATCTTGGAAAAGTAGAGGCAAAAAGTGATTGTTGGTTGAGGAATAGTGGTATTGGGGACAAATGATTGCAGGATGGGAAACATTTAGCTGAATTGGGGGTAAGGATTAACTTATTCTTAGTTATTACGTTGTACGCAATATGATGAAGGTGAATCAATCGATCATTTATTATTTTCATTAACCAACACATTTATCTATTGCTTATTCTCATTATCATTCTAATTGAAGACTTTTGAACCTAGTGCCCCGTAAATGAATCCATCAAAGTGGAGACTACTTTGAGAAGGTCTGGTTTGAAATTCTACCTTGAGATTGTTAATATAAGTAAATAATGTTTGCCTTACTGCATATAATAATCTAATAATCTAAACATGACAGTAAGAGCTTAAGTTTCTTGTGCCATGTTTATCATGTAGGTATTCTTGCATGCCTGGATGGATACATGAACATTGCGATGGAACAAACAGAGGAGTATGTGAATGGGCAGCTGAAGAACAAATACGGAGACGCCTTCATTCGAGGAAACAATGGTAAGCAATAGTCAGAAAATGGGGCTTTCAATCCTACATCTCCGTACTAATAACCTTAATTTTAGATGTATTGCTTAATCAGTTACCTGAATGCAGTTCTCTATATCAGCACATCAAAGGGAACCCTGGCCGAAGGAGCTTAGCAGTGTGATCTGGCGACAAAACTGCTATATCACGTAACAATGTCTCATCCAGAAAAACATGTATTTGTAATAGGTATGCAACAATACATCTGATTTCAGTGTGGGTGTGATTGAATCCGCTTTTCTTATTTTGAAGTATAAAATGGTGATTATTGACTTAAAAAGAGAGTTTACAGTTCATGGAAATTTTATTCTTTCCTAAAAATATATTTATTGAAGATAAGACAATAAGGTAAATTACAAAAACTACCTGCAGGTTTATCTTAATTACTTTGTAAAAAGTATCTTCTTGTTTGATAATTATTATTTACTATCTTAAAAGTCTAAGCTTTTATTTGATTAATTAAAAGAAATTATTTGCCTGTATGCATTAATGGATTATTTCGTAATTTTGCATTACTAGTCTGAAATGAAATTCTAAAAAAAAGAGGTAGATACCCATACAAGAGTCTGCATATATACAAATGTGTTTTTTAGATAAATATATTATTATAATATACTAATTAGAGAATGTTTTATATGCTCTCATTGACTAAAATTTTAAAAAATTAATAGATATATTCTCCTCATTTTTTCACCGTATTTATTACGGTAACAAAAAAGGGTTACACAAATGGTTTTTTTAGATGACTTACGTATAGGTTTAAAAAAATCACTATATTTACAAATAAGTGTTGTGCAGAAAAAAAATAGTTTTTTTTTTAGATATATTCTCCTCATTTTTTCACCGTATTTATTACGGTAACAAAAAAGGGTTACACAAATGGTTTTTTTTTTTTAGGTGACTTACATATAGGTTTAAAAAAGTCACTATATTTACAAATAAGTGTTGTGTAGAAAAAGAATGTGCTTCTGTGCAAATATTTTAAACTTATTTGTAAATATAGGGTTCATTTGGTTCGTTAGATAAGCTAAGATAAATTAAATTATCTTATCTAATTTGATGTTTGGTTTAATGAACAAAAGCTCAAGATTAATAAAAAGCCTAAAATTAAAATTCAATTATTTTATAAATGTAAGATAATATTATCGATTATTATCTTTACTAAATTACTCCTCTTATATTGAAAAAGAGAATCATAATTCATTTTATTTTTGTTTATGATATAGAGGGTAAAATTGTCAATTGCATATATTTTTATTATTAATCTTACAATCCAAACATTCAAAATGAAATTATTTTACACTACTAATTATCTTAATTCATCAGCCCAAATATACTATTTAACTCTTAGATAATAATTTCTAATCTTGTCTAATCTATCTTGAGATATTTATCGTATCAATTGAACCAAATGAACTCATAGTGATTTTCTTGAACTTATATGTAAATCATCCCATCGGTGAAATTCTCTGATAATTTTATGTTTTTTTGCTTTTAATATCAATAGTTTTTATTGCCGTATTTAAACATTATTGATATTGTGCTATAAATATTAATTATTTGGTCCAAAAATATAATCATTATTTGAGGGAAAATTACAAAATAGTTCACAAAATTGACATTAATTACAAATTGGTTCTGTGCAGAATTTTTTTTTGCTTCTGTGCAGAAAAAAATGTGCTCCTGTGCAAATATTGTGAATCAATTTATAAATAGAGTGATTTTTTTAAACTTATATGTAAATCACCCATTTAATGTTGATTATGAAAACAGTGTCTGATTTGCCGAATTTGTTATCATATTGGAACACTTAAGTTAACATTTTGGCAAAAACTTGTTTGACATTTTTTTTTTGCTGAATATTTTAAAAATTCATCAAAATTTCAACATCTCTTTATTAAAAATAAGTATATATTTTAGCAAATCAGTTCCGAAAATACCATGTCGTAAATTTTTTTTAAAATATGCGAAGTACTTATCCTACCATTTTCATACTAATTTTAGGGCCTAAATGATCAAATTTGGTATCCAACAAAAATACAACCTATTAACAACAATTAATGATCAAATCATATATAATACATAGAAATCCTATAAAAAAAAAAAAAAGGAGGAATGAAGAAATGACTTACATATATATATTTAAATTCTTTTTGGATATCATATTTAGTTGCTCCTTCAAAAAGTCGATCAATGATATTATTGATTGTCCATAAAAAAAAATAAAAAAAATTAATAATAATGTTGTTGAAAAGTGATCTTTCTAAGAGTAAAATTCTATTTTTTTCGTGAAAAAAAAAAAAGTGTAAAGAATAAACAAGTAATCAACTAGCTTGATTTTTTAACTTTTTTTAATTAATAAAGGAGACCCCGGCTTCTAACCTCGGGTCAAGAGTTGGGCCCAAGTATAAACTTTTGAGGTTAGCCCAGATTGAGACCTATATTTGAGCCCAAACAGAGTTTGGCCCCAAGTGATTGTTTTTTTTTGTTAGTCAAGGATGAAAAAGTTATTTTCAGCTCAAATTAAAATTATCACCATCAAAGTATGATACGGATTTCGTCCGATACAAAAAGGTCTTATACGTATAAACACAATTTTCTGTATCACGTGTGTATAAATCATCTGGTACAGAAGGAGGATACTTGGTTCACACGTCCTACCGTACCGAATATATGTAATTGAAGGATGAGTTGAATTGATAAAAAGGATATGAAAGTTTAGGATATATACATAGTCACAATCACATCACATAATTTCACACACTAACAATTATAAACACAAGACAAGTGGGTGAGCCTTAATCCCCCATTATTAATTTTGTCTATCATTACACAATCCAAGAAACCAATTATCTCTCTTCACCAAGTTCACATCCATCCTTCACTATCACCCCATTACCAGGCCTAATCCCACTTGATTGTATAATTTCAATTTGATTTGGTTTCATGTCCATTACAAATCTTTTTGTAAAATCAAAGCAAGGAAAGTGATGGGGGATTGCACGATTTTTTTTTTTTTTTTTAGTGATCCAAATAATAAAAGAATTTATTTTTTTAATATTAACTTTATCATGCAATTCAAAACATATTACTTTTTTATTATAATAATATTACTTTCTGAATAGTCACTTTAAGTTTTAGAGTAGACAGTAAATTCTTTCAGGTAATTGTTTATGCACACTGGAAAAAGGAATTAAAAAAAAAAAAAAAACCACTTTGGATTTCATGACATCAATTCTTTCCATTACTGCCCTTTTTGGATAAACCTTTATATTTTTTTAATATTTTTTTTTATAGAAGTCATAGTAGATTGCAACTTTATATTGTCGTCGACAAAGTGCTGGAGTTTTCTTTTCCTAAAGGCCCATAACGCCACTTAGATATCCTAACCACTAACCAACGGGAAACGAATAAAAAGAGAAAAAAACAGAAGACATTATTTGTCGTACATCAACAAAAAAATATGATTTTTTTTATAACAAACAAATTGACACACATCCACGGTGAATATAAAAACATTTCCCTATATTCTATTGAGTGGTCGTACCAAGCATGCAAAAAAATACTCCCTCCGTCCCAAAGCAATTTGCAAGGAGGAAGGACACACAAATTAAGGCAAGGGGATCCACTATCTCCTTTTTTGTTTCTTCTAGCTGCTGGAGATTAACAGTTTTCAGCCTCTGGAAATTGGAAAAGAAAGAATAAAAATCTCACACTTTCAATTTGCAGACGATACAATATTTATGGGTAGAGCAAACTTAGAGAATGCAATTTTCCTGAAGCGATTTTTGAAGCTGTGGGAACTTACATCTGGCCTAAAGGTGAATCACAACAAATGTCTCCTATATGGAGTAAATGTGACCGATGTGAAGATGAATCAATTGGCAGCGATTTTGGGAGTGAATATTGGCAGAATTCCGTTCGTATATTTGGGCAACAAGGTGGGGACTGCAGGTAGAAAAATATCAGATTGGGGAATAGTGGTGAAAAAAATCCGAGACAGACTAAAAAAGTGGGAAACATTGAATCTCTCAATCGGAGGACGACTCACTTTACTCAATGCGGTGCTTTCTTCTATCCCAAATTATTATTTGTCCACCTTCCTAATTCCAAAACAAACTTTGAGTGAAATTGTTCGATTGCAAAGAAACTTCTTATGGGGTGGGGGGGGGGGGGGGGGGGGGTGGGAGAGCTTAAAAAAAATGGCATGGGTGAAGTGGAACGAAATTTGCAAACCAAAGTGCAAGGGAGGACTAGGGGTAGGGGTGGACCAAATACCGAAAATACCGGTATACCTTACTTATCATACCGAAAAATACCGAATTTATCGAAAATTTTGGTACGGTATGATACCATACCGATATTTTCGGTACGGTATCGGTATAGAATTTTAAAATTTTCTGTATACCGGTATATACCAAAATACCAAAATATTTTCGGTATAAACCGGTATACCGAAAATATTCCGGTATACCGATTATTTTCGGTATACCGAAAATATTTCGGTATCTCGGTATATACCATTTTGGTAATTTAATATTAAATTTATTTTTATTTAATTAAAATTATACTTCAATTATTTCGGTATGGACCGGTATGACGGTATATACCGGTATGGGCGGTATACCGACATAGTCGGTATTTCGGTATAGATCGGTATATATCAAAATATCGGTACGGTATGCGGTATGCATTTTTGGTATACCGAAATTTCGGTATACCGAAATTCGGTATACCAAAAATTTCGATACGGTATACGGTATGGGCGATACGGTATGGTATGATACGGTATGTCACCCCTAACTAGGGGTGAGGGATTTGGGGTTATTCAATAAAACATTATTAGGAAAATGGGTTTGGCATTTTTTTAACGAGAGAAACAGCCTTTGGGCGAGAGTGATTGAGTCAAAGTTTGGGGTTGAGTGGGCAGGGGGGTTATTGGGATCGAATTCGGTAAGAGGGAGGGCTCTTAGTGGGTGGTGGAACAATGTAGTTATAGCGGTGGGAGGGATACAGGGGGGCTGGATTTTTGAGGTACTTGAAAAAATGCTAGGAGACGGCAGTAGTACGTTGTTATGGGAAGAAAAGTGGGTAGGAGAGTTAAGTCTTAAAAATAGATTTCCTAGGCTTTTTCATCTAAGCCTTAATAAACGGGGGACGGTAAGGGAGATGGGTGAGTGGGTAGGTGGTGAGTGGCAATGGAAGTGGGGTTGGAGACGTAACCTTTATGATCGTGAAATAAACATACTTGATGAGTTAATGTCAGTTATTAACAGGAACCAGGTAAAGACTAATGGAGATGACATATGGAGATGGAAGTGGAGTACAAATGGAGTATACAAGACAAAGGAGGCATATGTCAGATTGGTGGAAGAGACACAAGCAGATGATTTAAATGAAGACACGAAGAAGGGATTCGGGCTTATTTGGAATAAGTACACCCCAAGCAAAATTTCAATACATGCTTGGAGGGTACTAAGAGAGAGCATCCCGACGAAATCCGAGCTGCTGCGTAGAGGAATCTTGCAACATAATGATAATACTTCTTGTACCGTTTGTGGTTCCCACATTGAAACGGTAAGACATATCCTATTTGAGTGCGATTGTGCGTATAATGTTTGGATGGACTGCACAAATTGGTTGCATTTAAACTCGGTGGGTGCCTCAAATCCCTTGATAAACTTACTACATTTTAGTAGTTATATCAATGGGAAGAGAGGTAGACTTATTATGGCTAGTATATGGATGTGCATTGCTTGGGTGATTTGGAAAGGAAGAAATGAAAAGATGTTCACGAACAAGGAGACTACTATAAACATGATGGTAGATGAAGTAAGGAATAGACTATGGAGTTGGATTGCAATCAAGGAAGAAAGTTGCTTCAACTTTAGCTTTCAGCAGTGACTAGAATTTTCACGGGTTGTACTAGGAGTATAAATGATGTATGTGAAGGAAAAATTAATATTCAAACTTTCTGTATGTAATCCTTTAGAGGTATTACTTATACCTCATCATTAATAAAAATCTTTATTTGCCGATTAAAAAAAAAAGTAGAATAAAGTAAAAAAAGTAGTGTTTTGAGTGTTAGTTTGGTAAAATTTTATGTAAAAAGTGAAAAAGTTAGTTGGATTGAGTGTAATGTGGGTCCAAAAAGTGAAAAAGTAATGACATTTTGTGTAAATATGTAGATATTGTGAGGATGGAGTTTATAAAAGAGTTTCCTTTTTTGGGTCTGCAAGTTCCTCTGGGACGTCCCGAAAAGGAAAACTTGTAAGTTCATCTGGGACAAATGGAATATTTCATAAATCATCCCAAAAAAAAATAAAATCAATCCTCCAAAGTAGAACTGTTATACGAATCGAGCGAGCTCGAATAGTGTCAGCTCAACTCGTTTCAGCTCGTTAAGAGAATGAGTTCAAAATTGAATCATGTCTCGAATTGAAAATCTTAAAAAATTATATAGTGGAGCTCTGACTACCTAATCTACCCACGTTTAACTTAATTTATACTCCGTCTTTCCATCGAATTATTTCTCACTTTCCTTTTTTGTTTGTCCACAACATTTTTTTTCATTTCTTTATTTGAAAACAACCTACACTCACAATAAAATTTTAGGCCCCATAATACTCTTTTTTTTTTCTTATTTTATCTATCATTTCAATATAATATTATTTTTCATTAAATCTCGTGCCCAAATAGAAATGAAAAAAAATTCATTGACGAAGGACGAAGGGAATATTATTTTGATAGTGCAGTCTGACATGATCATTTTCGTCAAAAGTGTAATTTTTTTTTTTTTTTTTTGAGCTGGGTCACAAGTGTAATTTTAGTTGTGATGTTGACCGTGCAAACAATTAGACGATAGCTAGCTTGAGTGTTCAAACTCTCTGGGTGTTTGATGCTTCATATTTGATTCAGTTGGAGTGTTTCTTGAAATTTGTGTGAATAATCGTGGAGTGAACAACATAAATGTTCTATTTCTAAAAAAAATTGAGTGTTGATATATGAAAAATTGTCACTCTATATTTTTTTTTTCTCCTTCTCCTTCTATTGGGCAATATCTCACGAATTTTATCTCATCTATTGTTTTGTACTTAGAGATGGCAAAATGACCCGTCCCGTAGTCGGTCCGCCTTGACCTGCTCCATTTGGGACAGCCCCTCCCTGCCCTGCGCATGGGGCACGGCTGTCATGAGTTTGTACTTTTATTGCTCTGCCCCGCCCCATCCTGTCCCATTGTATATATTAAATAAATATATAAAATCTTATAATATATAAATACATTATATATAATATTTTATAACATATAAAATAAAATTAGTATCCTACATTTATAATATATTAAATAAATTTAAAATTATATTATTTATTTATTGTAACTCTAATGTAAAATTATTTTTGTTGAATATATTTTGATAAATTTATTGCATTAATTTTATTTTAAAATAATTTTTTATTTGTCTAAAAAATATATTATATTATATTTTGGTATAAAATTATATATAATATGGGCAGGATGAGGCAGACATGGGGCGCAATGATCTACCCCGCAGTGGGGCATGGGGCAGGGCGGGGCAGAGGCGCGAGGCAGACATGGGTTCTTAGATACCCGCCCTGCCCTGCCCCATTGCCATCCCTATTTGTACTTCTTTCGTCCCATAACAACGTGCAAGAAGGGAGGGGCATACAAATTTTTTTAAAATGGAATAAAGTAAAAAAAAAAAGTATTTTGAGGAGTAATTTAATAAAATTTTATGTAAAAAGTAAAAAAATAGTTAGATTGAGTGTAATGTGGGCCAAAAAAGTAAAAAAGTAATTATATTTTGTGTAAATATGTAGATATTGTGAGGGCGAAATTTATAAAATGATTTTCTTTTTTGGGTCGTATCGGAGAGACTGTTATTTAGGGGCTTGTTGTAGCCTCCAGGGGAGTTAATTTTGAAATTCTTCAATGCTAATGAGAATATAATTTTTTTTATTTACGATTTATTTTTATATATGTCGAGTGCGTATTTGTTTTTGTGGTGATTATATTATTAATATTGTGTTCCAGTTTTAAAAAACATATTGATAAAAAGAAAATTGACATGAAAAATTAATTGAGTGTAATCAAATAGGAGTAATAATTAACTTATTTAAAAGAAAAAATAATGTTGTGTACATTTTTTATTTTCATCAATAATTATTATTATTATTATTATTATTAT
>JAPKLY010000005.1:3252329-3341259 GCA_026898435.1 Prunella vulgaris
TATATATTTAAGTATCACATATTCTTGATTTTGGCTCTCAAAATTGAATAATTGCTGACATCGGAAATCATGTTCATGTAAAACTTACTCTTAGTTGTATGCTCGGATATGTTAGAGGTAAGATTATCACCATGGTAATTAAATGATTGGTGAAAAAAAATTCACCATGCTCTAACTTTTAAAAGAAATGAAAAAATTATTGGTGGAGAAACGAATGTAGAAATATAAAATATTAATTAAAATAGTTATAATTACTTTGTTTAAAATAAATCATAAATTAATGATTGTCATATTCTCATTCTTATTTTTTTTAAAAGCTCCCTAATTTTCCTCATGAGCAAATATCGTGCAACACAAAACCTGATCCATTTCGATTGCATGATAATTGAAGTTTTCAATAAAATCAAGATGAAACATATTTCTAACTTTTCTTTTCTAAAAATGTGTAAATATCTTGGTTATTTTATTAAGGGTAAGTCTCTTGTGCACCAGTTACACGGTGCAACTCAAATTCATTTTTTAAAAGTTACACAATTTATTACTGAAAAGTTGCACAAATTATTATTAAAAAGTTACACTATGAAAAGATACACTTTTCAATAATAACATATGTAATTTTTTAGTAATATTTTGTGTAATTTTTAAAAAATGAACTTGAGTTGCACCGTGTACCTGATGCATGTATACAAGAGTAATCCTTTTATTAAATGTTTATCATATGAAAACCAAAGCAAATTTATGATTAATTTTTGTCACAATTAATAAATTAAAAAGGAAAATCGTGCAACTAGCAGCCAAAAACTTTCTTTTGCTAGGATGGATTTAGTTGGTGACCTTTTATTATAATAATCACAAAAGACAAGAAACACACACACTTATTTGCTTTTCTAAATAATCTTTTTGTACATGGTTGTTGAGATAGAGATGTATGCCTGTTAGAGTGTTTAAAATAACATATTTAATATTTTAATTAGGGATTAAAGATTTATAAGGCCCGTAACTTTACTTCATTTTGAATTTAGTTCTATAAATTACATATTTTGATTTTTGTCCTGTAAGTTTGAAAATATTTTGATTTTGGTCCTTTTACAAACATACAGGACCAAAATCAAAATATTTTGGTCCTGTATGTTTGTAAAAGGACCAAAATCAAAATATTTTCAAACTTACAGGATCAAAATTAAAATGTATAATTCATGTGGATCAAATTCAAATTTGTGACAAGTTATAGGACTAAAAAAGTTCAAATCCCTTTTAATTATTTAAGCAAAATATTTTGACCTACTTACTAAAACCCATCTATCAACCCCAGTTAATAATAATAATAATAATAATAATAATAATAATAATAATAATAATAATAATAATAATAATAATAATAATAAAATAGAGAAGATATTTTTATTTTCAGAATCACATTTCTTAATATGGGAATATACACACGAGGGTTAGAGGAATAACCCTGGGAGCAATTATTCTAAATTAAACGAGAGTATTTCTATTAAAACAACATATTAAGCACTAGGTAAATTGCACAATGACCCCATGAAAAATTTGTACCCATGAATTTGATCTTTTTATAATATAAATGATCCCATAAAATTTTTTCGTTAAAAAACTAATGGATTAAAGTGGGATCAAATTTGTTGAGCACAAATTTTTGTGGAACTAAATACACAATTATTTTTACGGATGTGACTAAATATGCTAAAATAGCAATAAAAATGTGAGACTAGATCTATTAAGTATAAATTCTCATAAAACTAATTAAAAGTGCAATTTACTTTTAAGTATGATATTGAAATAAATTTAGAAATAACAATTTCATTTTAGGCACATTCAATCATTCTCACATATCAATCAAATGAAATAATAAAATAATTATAAGAGGGACCTAACCAAGTATGAAGCACTAATTTCCTCATTGGCTAACTGCAAATCCACTTGAAGAGTATATTTTTATCATAACCATCTCTTTCCCAATTTATAAAAAAATATCATGTAATTATGTAACTTGCATATACAATAATGCAAAATAGTTTTAGGGATCATTTTTTAGGAATTAGAATTATGGTGGGATGATGAAGAACCTATAGAATTTTAACAAGAATTCAAAAGCTAAAAGTTGATTCGCTTAGCAAGTAATTAGAATCCTATGCTAGGTTGTGATAAGTGATTAGTGTCATAATCACCATGTGATAATAATTTATTGTGACTTGTAATGAATATGAGGGGGGCCCATTAATCCCACCATAGTTAATTAGGGACCTATAAATAGATTATTTTTTATGATACTAAAAGGGCCTATTTTAAACAAGAGACAAAAGAGGTTGGGGAGAAGTTTGGCTTGGTAGCTTTTGAATCTGAATGGCCCATTCATTTTCTTTTTTTCCCCAAAAACAATTACAATTATTAAATTGTGTTTCTAATCTCAAATCGAGCAATTTTCAGAATGTGCAAAGAGGGACAAATGTGCAAAAAATTATAAAATTGCACACCTAAAAGCACACTCAGAACGAATGTACAAATATTTTAAAAATTGTACACTTGTCCCTCTTTGTAATAAACCTAAAAAAATGCTCCTCTTTCTAATAGCCCCCAAGAAGTAAAAATATTCTTTTGAATGGCACTCACAACTCACAAGCAGTTGAAACTGAAAATTTTGTTTAAGATTGAATATTGAAATGTTACTGTGTTGCCTAATGTACAGTGAATCAGCAAATTAATTTACGATAGTATTGCTCTTTTCGTTGTGCCATACAATCATGACATAAACCTAGAGACTTAAAGTAGGATACTTGGAGCAATATGCAACTTTTACATAATTGGACCAAGAATAATTATTTGTACATACAATTTAAACAATACAAAGTTCTATAGTGAATTTTTTTAATGGTGGTTTGCTTCAAATGATTGAAATTGATAAATTGGAATAAGTTTGGATTGGATTGCAATGTTGAAATTAAATTATTTAGAATATGATGTATGTATGGATTAAGTAAAGTTCATCTGTATATGGGGCACGATGCACTCACTCAACAGTTGAAATTATTTATACTGAATTATTAAATCTTATTATACTGAAAAGTGAGAGTTGATTACACTGAAGTAATAAGATTTAATAAGTTAATGTAAACAACTTCAAATGTTGAGTGAGTGCACCGTGCACCATTGCATATGAGATGTTTGCGTATGAATTATAGGATTGTCTTTTTTTAATAGGACTATCTAATTCAAATTTTATATTTGGATTAAGGCATTAAGTGGGATATACTCCGTATTAATATCATAATTGTCTCATATCATACAACAAGATTTTAAGTTGGAAGATAATATAACAATTTTTAATACTATGATAATTTAATCCCAACATCCCACATTGATCAAATAGCCTCTGTCTAGAGGAAGTATAAGGGATTTATGATCTAGACCAGGGGCGGATCCAGAAATTAGTAGTAGGGTGGACTAAAAAAATAAATGTTTCGACATATTAAAAATATTTATATAACAAAGTATTTCGATGTTCACATAAGTTGTGCCCTACGAGATTTCAAAGCATAAAATTCATTAATAACTGAGTTTATGTCTATATCCTTAGCAAAATCTCTCTCAAAATATACATTCATCTTTAACAAGTCAAATAATAACATAAAAAAATCATAAACAAAATATGCTAAATGTATTTTAAAAAATAATTATCTTGAATGATGTGGGTGAAAGATTTTAAGAAAACTCTAGTCCCCAAAATTCCAAAAAATTGCTCCTTTTTGTTAATATTCTACAATACTTTATGCTTTAAGAATTAAATATAATTATTAAAAAAAAAAAAAAAGGATTGAATTACCCAGCAGCGAAATGCACCAAAGAGACGACGCACACACGAGTCACGCTGGAAGAAAAAGGAAAGGTATATTCAAAACTTTAGAAATTCTTATATATGTGCATTGGATATTTGGGCTAATGAGTCTATTAGTAAGTTATAGTAATTTTAATTTATACTGGGCATAGTAATTCTAATTAATATATATAATGGACATTAAGGGTTAGCAATTAAATTTAAAATTTTGGGTTGAGCTGCAACTATTATATTAATTATAAGTATGTATACATATAGGGGTAGAGTAGGTATTGTGTGAAAGCGGTTCATATCATGAACCACTTTTTAACAAAGCAAAAAAGATAAATTCATAAATATAAATATTATATCACAAAGTGGTTTATATCATGAAAATTGTTTATATAATACTTTACCATAGAGGTAACTTTGGGCTTGCACTGAGCTAAAACCCAGTGCAGCCTCTATGTGAATCCGTCCGTGATCTAGACCTCTTTTTTTTCATGAGTTTGGATCAATTGAATCAAATACAATATTACTAAAATTTTATCTTAATCCTATATAATCTATTGAAGAAAACAAAGAAACTCAAGTATTATGTTGATATGGACTCCATAATGAACAGATGGACCACTAAACTCCATTCATGATGCATATCATTACTAAACTCCATAAATAACAAGATTGTATGAAATAAAATCATTCTTGGATGAAATCTTGTTCTTACTTTTCTCCACTTGCAACTTGGCCATCCCCTTTAACCCAAGAATCCCGGTTTGAAGATGAGGTTCTTCATTTCAGAGTTAGAATATATATGAGTTAACAATACCCTAAAGCCAAAAGCAAAGTTGATGCTTCCCTATATTCCATCTTCTTATAAAATGTAGTATATCATTTCAGTTTAAATTACAAACTATTTTATACTTATGATGTTATTTTACTTTTTATCGTCAATTTAGAATTAAAATTGGACCATGTTAATAATATTAGAACTAAATCAAATAAAATTTTAGTTTTGGCATTAAATTACTTTTTACCATTAATTTAGAATTTAAATTGGACCATGTTAATAATATTAGAACTAAATCAAATAAAAAATTAATTTTGGCATTAAATCTATTTTGTCTGAAATGATCTGTTATTCAAACTCATATTACTTTGTTCAGAGAAGTTCTCCTCTCCATTGAGCAATAGAGTGGTGTGATGAACATTTTGCAAATATACAAGTTCTTTAGATGTTAAACACAATGATACGAGTCCAAATAAAGAATGGGTGTCTCAAAAAGTTGCTATATTTGTTATGGAAGCTCAAAAGCAGAGAATAGATTAATCAAGAAAAGATTAAACATCACCCAACTTTTGCACTTCCCTTAATATTTTTGCTACATTTACAGCTATTTTTTGATGGATCAGACTAATATAACTAACTCCATTCAGACCAACTATACAGCTTCTTACACTGCAGTATATGCTTTATAATTCTTTTCTCTTTACCCCTCCTAACCAACGTGCATCCACCCTAAAAACAAGTTTTTACTTGGAAAATTTACACTTTCAAAGTATGAACTTCACTTCCAACAGATTCAGTCATGTTTTCTCCAGTCTTTCGACTAAGAGTGCCATCTACCTCGGCATCAAAGCTCGAGTGGACACTGTACAGAACATACACGAGTACTGCAAGGCCTGAGAAGAATCCAAATCGAACATAGCATTGTTTCTGCAGTGCCCCCAACAAGAATATGTTGAGGAAGATAGATACGCAAGGAATCCATGGCATCAATGGGACCCCCCAGACCTCGGGCTTTCGGGCTTGTGGGACCAAAAAATGAAATAAGTGCAGAACAGCAATGGACACTGCTATGCAGGCTCCGAGCATGAACGCCCTAGGCTTTCCTGCTGGTGCAAAGTGCCAGAGGAGTGTGAACATGAGAGCTGAGAGTGAGAAGCTGAACAAGAAGGATAGGGTGGGCCATGGGTTGGTCGTCCCGATGGTCACATAGCGCCTATAAATTACTGCATTTCCCACCATGTAGAAGACGAACAGAGTCCCAATTGACACAAGGTCCAGCAGGATATTTAGATCGGTAAATAGTGCGACTGCTGCTGTGAATATCCCTGAAAAGCACCCACTTGGTGTAAATATATGGACAAATTAAGACAAGAAGATAAATAGTTATGGACCTTAAGGAACAAAACAGTTGGGGTGTTTCTTCCATGATGTAAAGGGCCATTTTCAATACAAGCACAAATCTGGCTTTGACCAAAGCTAGAATATTTTAGCATAGAAACAGACTTTTAAAAGTCAAATCCCGAGTCCAACGAATAAATTCAGGCACTGAATTCGCGAATCCGACCATCCTAAAATAACCAAGTTTCTAAGCCATAGAATCAAGAATAATTTGAATTTCCTTCTGAAGTCAAAAGAGAGCACTTTTGACAGGATCCTTTTGAGCCCACTTTTTTTTTATCATAAAAGATCATGATCATATTTATCAAGGTATATTATGACATAATCTCACACGCTTGTGGTTTCATGTCAATATCAACAAAGGGACAAAGCAATAGTTTCATCCACTAGTTCAAGGAGAATTAGGAAAACATGTATTGCAGAAATCTGAGGCTGATGTTACTTAGGATAAAAAAATATAAAAAAAACTGGGGTATACCACAAAAAACAATTCAAAATATTATTCTTGAGAATTTTTAACCATGAAACATAGGCCCCACAAAAGCAACGAGAGACCGTTTTCAGTTTCTTGAGAACGACGATAAAAATGATGAATCACAAACCTTCCCTCTCAACTGAAAGGGATCGAATCAGACCTCATTCAACAATGAACATATTTCACAACACAAACAAGCAAACATCATTGTTATTGCACATCATGCTTTCCAAATAAATTGACAAGTCCCCGAGTCCTGCAAATCTTGACAAACGACCTAAATATTGACCCACACGACCACACCCCCTAAATAAATATTTGTCATTATCAACCTTTGCACCACATCATAAGATGATCACCTCAAATAAAAACTGATTACAATCTTAAGCTCCTTTATCCACTAGAGTAATTCTAACATTTTCCCGGTTGTTATATTCAAGTCTTCAATCCCTTAAGTTCAAGATTGACATCCCTAAAGTATCAGAACAATTTCATCCCACTTAACATGGAAAGAAAAATCAATAGAGAGAGAATCATAATATTGCCTAAAAATGTTAGTGAGAGAGGGGCATACCAAGGAAAGCGGATGCATTGACAGGGGTGGAGGTGGAGTGGTGGACCTTGGCGAACCAAGATGGGACCACGCACGACCGTCCGATCACGCACATGTACCGAGCTTGGCCCAGCATGGATACCAACAGCGACGTCAAAATACCGAAACTGGCCCCCACTCCGATCACATTGGACACCCACTTTAACCCTGGGGGTCCATCACTGAAGGCCTCTGAAAACGGCGCATCAGCATCAATCTGTTCCACGAGATAAATCACACTAATTATATGGCGTTCTCGAGGGTTGTACCTTACGAATTAAATTTTGTACCCGGAAAAATGGAAATTCAGTGGGATTGATCATAAACTGGTATTACAAAATCTGATTTACCATGTCATAGGGGAGGAGTGCAGACATTGAAGCGGCCATCAAACAGTACAGAACAGTGACGATGATCACTGATCCCGATACCCCAATCGGAATATTCTTCACAGGGTCTTTAACCTCCTCAGCCATGGTGGAGACGGCGTCGTACCCGATGTAGCTCACGTACACCACGGCTGCCCCATTGAACACACCGGAAACTCCGAAAGGGAAGAACCCGTCGGGATTTTTCGGGTTCTCGGGTTCTGTGAAGTTCTTCCAATCCCCTCTCCAAAACCCCATCATTATCACGAATGCTATGAATAAAATGTGCAGAGCAGTCAACCCCATGTTTAGCCATGAACTTTCCCTCGTACTGTAAAATTAAGAAAAAAACTCAGAGGTGAATGGAGATAATGGGATTAATTTTGCTAGAATTAATAATGTGCAGTTTCCAAAACCTGTGGCAAATTACAAGTGTGATAAGTAGAACCACGGCCACCGCGATGGGGTCAACTTCATTGTAACCTTTCGGTAAGCCATGGATCGTGAATCGCAGCTGCGTATGAGCTGATATGCCCAGAGCAGTGCCTAAATACGAAGTGAAACCCCTGGCCACCGCCGCATTTGACAGCACGTAGTCAACTATCAAATTTGCGCCGGTTAAGAAGGCCAGGAATTCGCCAAAAGTGACGCGGATGTAGCTGAAGGCTCCGCCGGCGACGGGCATGTCGACGGCGAACTCGGTGTAACAGAAAGCAGACAGAAGAGCGCAGAGGCCGGCAATGGCGTAGGAGACGACGACGGCGGGGCCAGCGTAGAGGTGGCTGGCGCTGCCGGTGGTGACAAATACTCCGGCGCCGACCATTCCGCCGACTCCAAACCCGATGAGATCGTGCCACCCGAGGGTCCGCTTCATCTCCGAGCCGGAACGGGCCCGGACCGCGCTCGTTTCATCTGAGGAAGTTGAGACGGAGCAAGCGCGGCGGGTGAGGCGGTGGGGGGTGTCGGAGAGTGCCCAGATATAGGATTTGAAGCTGGAGAAAGAGGAGAAATGACTTTCCATCTTCTCTCTGTCTCTGCACACCTCTCTGTTCACTTTACTCCGATTTTTGTGCGTAGGAATGGAGTTAATGCGTGTGTGCAAAAGATCATGAATTGGTGATGGTGATGATGATGGCGCATATACATATGTGTATATATCCGTGTACGTATAATGCCTGTGTTCAGAGGGAGGGGTGGGGTGGGATGGGGGGAGGGGTTTTAAATAATACTTTGCCTTAAATAAAAGGGGCTGTTACAAGATGGGGGGTTACTGTTATTGTTTACTACCTCCGTCTCAAGAAAGTTTGCGGTATTTTTCTGGGCACAGGTTTTAAAAAAAAGTGTAATGAGTAGAATATGTATAGTGTATATTATGAGGTGAAAATTTAAAGAAATATTTTTATTTTGAGAGTATGCAAATTTTTGTGGGACAAACTAAAAAGGAAAGTATGCAAACTTTTGTGGGACTGAGGTAGTATGATTTTTTATTATTTTTTCAGTTATAAAAAAAATTTAGGTGAGACACCACTGTCTATAGGGGGAGGATTGGATAATTGTAATAAATAAAAAAAGAATAAGAATGAAATGTGTATTTAATAAAAGTTATAGGTCTTAAATGGCTTTTTTTATTCAAATATTGTAAAAAAAAATTCGTTTATCAATGTAAGGTGAGTTTTTGAGGTACTTGCATTATAAGCAAGAGCTTCACCTTAAATAGCGCCTTAAAGAAGGGCGCCACCACAAACGGCGCACTTTGACTGTCGGCTGGGACCCACTGAAGGGCTCCATCTCCACTGGCGCCCTCAGTATAAAACTTTTTTTTCAACCACCCTCCTCCGACGGAACACAATACACTCCATGTCATCATCATCATCACAACACACCTCATATCATCACATTAACATATGTATACATTAACATTAAAAAACGTTTACATATATATACATTAACATATATAAAAAAAAATTAATAATTAAAACGTTTCGAATATGTTTGAGTAATAATTTTATTATGTGATTTATTATTTAGATATATATAATACTATGTAGGTATTGATATTAAATTTATTTATGGGGGTGATGAAGAAGAAGCCGTTACAGAGGCATGTTTTCTCCTGGAATTTTGACAACGGTTGAGAATTTATTTTGCCATTTCAAATTATGAAATTAATTAATTGTAATTATGTGGTTATTTAAAGAATATATATAAAAAATTTAACATATGTAGAAAATATTAATATATATATGTATGTATGCACAAAAAAAAAATATGTAGAAAGAAAGGGTCAACTAAAGAAAGGGGTTGGTTTCAAAAAAAAAATTTAAAAAAAAAGATAAATGAAAGGGATAGGTAATATATATGTAAAATTCCTGACAGATAATATTTTTTGTTTCAAAAATATATATGTTTGAGGTGATTGGCGCCCTTCAGTGGGTCCCAGCTGTCAGTCAAAGGGCGTCGTTTGTGGTGGCGCCCTTCTTTAAGGGCGCCGTTTGAGGTGACGCTTTTGCTTATAATGCAAATACCCAAAAAACTCATCATACATTGGTAAACGAATTTTTTTTTGCAATATTTGAATAAAAAAGCCGGTCTTAAATAGTTGAATTATGATAGAATTTTTAATTTTTAGGAATCAAAGTCATAGTAGAGTTATTTGAACATTATGATTTTGATTATTATTACTCATCTTTCAAAAGAATCAACTAAACAATCAAATTGACCCTTACTTTCCAGATAAAAATAGAATCTATCAGTCCCATATGGGTAAATGGTCAAGTAAATGGTCAAATTGCCACCCTTCCTTTAGGAGAAAAATACTATGATGGCTTCGTTGCTTTTCTATTTGAAAAAAAATTCTTTTTTTTTTCTTTGATTCAGAAATCCCAAAGTTTATTTTTGATCCAACCAAAAAGAAATAATTTGATCTATGGGCAGCATCATTGTGGTAAAGGTCGTAATGCCAGAGGAATCATTACCTCAAGGCATAGAGGGGGAGGTCATAAGCGTCTATACCGTAAAATCAATTTTCGACGGAATGAAAAAGACATATATGGTAGAATCGTAACCATAGAATACAACCCTAATCGAAATGCATACATTTGTCTCATACACTATGGGGATGGTGAGAAGAGATATATTTTACATCCCAGAGGGGCTATAATTGGAGATACCATTGATCCTGCTTTCGTCAAATCGTCAAAAATTCCTAGTCTTGATTTCGGGTTTCCCGGCGTATCAGAACTTTTTTCGATTTATTACGTGCAAGAAAATCGAATTAAAATAAAGTAGTGGACAAAAAAAGAAAACTTATTCGACTAACTTTCCATTTTTCGAAGATACTCAAAAAAAATAGGGGAAGTGATCCAGCCGCACCTTCCAGTATGGCTACCTTGTTACGACTTCACTCCAGTCACTAGCCCTGACTTCGGCATCCCCCCCTTGCGGTCCTTATGAACATAAGGGAGGAGACGTATGAGGTAAAAATCTCACGTACGGTTCTGGAACGGAGATTCTCTTAATTGAATGGCGACCGTAACGGATGTCAGCTCAAGCTTATCGCCAAATGTCTCTTCTATTACGAAGACCACCCGGTCGTGAAGCTTATCCGGGGGATGTTTTTTATTTGCATTCACGCCTTTTGGAAAGAGCCGCTAAGTCAAGTTCTAGTTTAGGCGAAGGGAGTATGACCGCCTTACCAATAGTTGGCCCCTGAGTTTTGGTTAGAGCTGACAAATGTATCGAGTTAGATCTGCCCATTTTTTAATCTACCCTATAAAAATTGAGTCCAATCCAGTTTAAATGTCGGGTAGACTGGCTCAAAATTACCAACTTTTATATGTTAATGGGCCAATCGGGCTGGATCGGTCCATTTTTTATGGAGCCTATAAAAATTGAGTCCAGTCCAGGCCAAACTTACCAACTTTTACGTGTTAACGGCCAATCGGGCCGCTCCATCAGGTCAAGACATATTCACCGGCCGGTCCATCAAGTCAAGGCATGTTTGTAAGAAAAATACATTTTATTCTATAATAACACATGTTTGTCCGTATAATAATATAAATTGAGGAGCAAATATGGGTTACTATTAGAGAAAATGTGTATTACAATCTTATAAAATTGATATTTGACATATATTCATTTGTTTTTATAGAATAAATATTTTTTAACATAATATAAGGGTATAATGTGTGTTACTATAAGAAAAATATTGATTTTTCTTAAATATTTATTTATTTATTTGTGTAAAAATAATTATTTTTTATATAATAACACATACAAAATAGTAAGAAAGTGTGTTAATATATGAATCAATATATCTAGATTTAAAGAGATGATGATTAAATTAAAAAATATATATTTATTTTTATAAAAGTACATTTTCTCTTACAGTAACACATATTTATCCATATTGTAACACACATTTGCCTATATTGTAACGTAAAATGAGGAGCAAATCTGTGTTACTATTAGTCTTATGAAATGTTATTTTTTTATATGTATTAATTTATTTTTGTATAATAAATAATTTTTTATATAATAAAAGAGCAAAATGTGTGTTATTATTAGAAAAAATATTATTTTTCATAAATATTTATTAAAAAATATATTTTCTTATAGTAACACACATTTTTCTATTAGAAAAAAAATATTATTTTTACAAAAATAAATGAATATATTTAAAAAATTAACATTTAATCTGATTGTAACACACATTTTGCCTAATAGTAACATGCATTTGTCCAAATTGTAACATACCTGGAAGCGAAAAAATCTGGGATTACAGCTGCGATAATTTTGAATTTTTTTTTACACACATCCGATCCGACCCGATTAAGGATCTGCAAATTTTTAATATGATATATTTTACACTGTGGAATGGTTTACGCGAGTATGCCTCTTTATTAAAATAAGAGAGTAATGGATTTTTATTTTTGTAAAGAAAAAAGGAAATTATGAAAAGTAATGGATAATTATGAAAATATAAAAGATAATTGTTTCAAAAAAGTATTTATTTATTAATTAATATATAGATCATTGTAATTTGCTATTTATGAAAAAAAAAATACTTATTGTATGACCATCTTAAATAAAAGTTGGAAACATAATATGAGAAAGATGGATTTGCTTAAGTATTTGTTCAAGATAGATAAATATTATCTTTGTCAGTGTAGTGTTTCTTAAAAATTTATAGGTATTCAATCGAGGGGATTTCACTTTAGTCACTTGAAGACACTGAAGAAGCATCGTCCTTGATTTTCTGAACTGATCTTGTTGGAATTTGTGCTTCTCGAAGAGAGCTTCGATTCGATATATTACTTGCCCAATTCCGATATTGGGTGAATGAGAAATTGGGATTTTAAGATTGTTGTAACAAAGGTGGATTATCCTGAGTATAATCCTAAGGATATCCTGATCTTGGGGATATCCTGATCCTGAGGGTAGTCCATCCTGATCCTGAGGATAGTTCATCCTGAGACTATCCTGATAATAGTCCTGGGTGGATCCTAAAGTAGTCCTGAGAATTTATCCTGGGAATAGTCCTAAAAATTGTCCTGAGTGGATCCTGAGAGGCTAAGGATACAGACTAATGATTCTGACTTCTGAGCGGCTGAGGATTCAGGCTAAGGATCCTGAGAGACGTTTTCAGGTCTGCTGAAATTTTAAAATCTCTATAGTTACAACACGTTTTGAAACTAAAAAACATGAGTTAATGCAATTAATTCGAACGTTTTTCGGTTACGGTCAAGACCATTACAGCTATTTATGGCCACACTCCAACAGTCTTTTTGAATACTATAAATAGTATTTTTATGTGTTGCAAGAAACATAAGAATAACACAATGATAACAAGAAATACAAACTTTGAGTGGAAAAAATATACAGATATTTTCTGGCAATTTGCCATATTTTTTTGCCCAATTATTCTGCTATTTTCCTTCATGCTCCGATAATTTTACGAACAATATCTCAGTTCGTTTAAGCAAGATATAGTGATATATCGTTGCTTTTTATCGTTGTATCCTGAGAAACAAGTGTCTCATATATACACTAAGCACCTAGAGTGAAGGGTATTATTTATTTTAAGGATATCGTGTTTTACACGAGCCTCGATATCATTATATTTTTAGCCACCATGGGCATATTTTCTACATATCTTTCCAGACTGATAAAAAAAGTCAAGATGAAGAGAAGCTAAAGAAATCATCACTAAACTCAATAGACTACAAAGGAGTCGGACTAACGTTTGTACTTTGGGAGGACGTAGAGTAAGAGTCAAGTAAGTATACAGTTGTATATTCTTTTTGGGTTAAATGACTTTTAAATGTTAATTTTAAAAAACTAGTAGTTAATATCTAGAGAATTTTAAAATTTGTGTTCTTTTTAAATTTTTTAGTAGTGTATATTTTAACTTTATGATGTAAGAGAAAATAAAAATAGACTAGATATTGGGTGGAGTAAAATTACCATAATATTTAATAGTATATTTTACGTCGATTTATAGATGGATATGGTTATTGGTTAGGATTTTAAAATCTATTTTTAAAAATTAAAACTAGAATAAGTAAAATAAAGTTGATGTGATTGATATTAAATTATGTGAAATAGGTGTATAATTATATAATAAAGAGTGGATGTATACTTTAGATGAGATGATACGTGTAAATCCAAATATATAGATAAGATCGAAAAAAAATTCATTTTCATCCCACGGACAAATCCTAAAATAAATACTCACTGAATTTCCTGATAAGGTGAATCCTTAAAATGGATATACAAAATAAATTTTAGAAAAAATAGCAACCTGAATTGCCCTAAATTTCCAGATAAGGTGAATCACTAAAATGCATAGACAAAGTTAATTTTAGAAAAGATAACAACTTGAATTAATGCCATAATTTAATAAAATTAAAATTTATGTGAATTTAATTATCTAACTATTATTATTATTTAATATTTAATAGATAGTAAATATGTATAATAATATGAGGTGTAAAACTAATTGAGAAAGTAATGAATTGTGGCAAGCAAGGGACACTTCGAAAAAAAAAAGGCCTTACTTTATGGGAGGAACTGGAATTGTGGTTCGTGTGGGCGCCTTTTCGGGCCCCATCCCAAAAGTACCTTTTGATGAACCCACCACAAGGGGCCCACAACTCCTTAAAACGAAATTGTTGTATAAAATTATAGATATTAAAGGGCTAGTCCTAACCTTATAGGGCTAGTCCTAACGGGTTTCGGGTTAAATGGGTCAGGGTCTTATCCGATTCGATTTAAACGGGTCTTTAATAATTGAGACCTAATCCTAACCCTAACGGGTCTCGGGCTAAACGGGTCTTAAACATGTTTCATCTACAAAATTTTTAAAATTAAAATTTCAACATAAAATTTAGAATAGTGGCAATAAAATGTTAATTAATCTAAATATTGTTCATAAATTTATTAAAATACATCAAAATAATTCAACATAATTATAAATCCAAATATCAAGACATAAATAAAGTTCAAACATCGATATGTAATAGTCTAAAAAAAACACGTCCAATACTTCATTAATAACATTAACATGTATGTGATTGTGATATGATCTTTTATAATTTTTAATTGGATTTTTAATTTTTCAATGGGTTTTTAATTTTAGTTGGGTTTTTAACACGTCCAGACTTTTAGTTGGGTTTTAAATTTTTCAATGGGTCTAGAATAAATTTATAAAAGTTCAGGCCCCAGTACTCATTGGCCACTGGCCATTTCAGTAACAATAACATTAATAATAAATTAATAATATATATTTAATTAAAAAATATATATATTTAGGCGGGCTGGCGGGCCAACCCGGTTAACCGGCGGGTTGGCCCGTTTAGCCCGCGGGCTAATAGGTCCGGGTCAAAAAAGCCCGGGTTTAAACGGGCCTACTAAAGCTCGACCCTAACCCTGTATTTTTTAGGGTTAAAAGGGCTGGCCCGTTTAGCCCGGCCCGATTTAACATCTCTAATAAAATATTGGAATAAATTATAATTTTGGTAATTTTTTTTTATTATTTTTAAATTGATGTAAAAAAATTGTATAATAGAGTAAAAAATTTTGAACAATAAAGTTTTTCTTTCTGCGTAATGTACCAATTTAAAATAATGATTAAAAATCGTACTCTCTATTCCATGTGAATTAGCACTCATTAAGTATATTTATTAATAAAAATATTTTTTTAAATAAAATAGTAATATAAGAATAAATGTGTGTAAAATCTTATAAATGTATATATAAAATGATTTTTTTATTTAATCATGTACAAATTAATGTGAAATGTCCAAATAAAAAAAAAATTGCAAATCTGGATGTAAAGCTCAATTGATTACATTAAAGGTGGTGCATTTCAACATTTGTATACTACCTTTCTCAACAAAAATGAATGATAACATTGTTTCTTCAGAAAAAAAAATAATAAAGATACTCAAACATAAAAAAATATACACTTTAATATATATTAATCGTAAAATTATTTTCATGTATAATGTATTGCACCGAGTTCGGTTACTAGTTTATCCTAATAGCACATAGCGCATTGATAATTATTTATGTCTGTAAGGACTACTGACGCATTTTTTTTATAATAATATATTTTTATTTTTATAGTAACATAAATAAAAGTGAATTTCTTTGTTTACAATAATTTTAAAAATAAAATAAAAATAATTGACCCCCTTAGAGAAACCAAAGAGTTTTTGTTCCTTGGTTAAATAGACTAATATTGTATGTAAAATATTTTATGAGTAAGTCTCTTGTGCACCAATTGTACCGTGCAATTCAAGTGTATTTTTAAAAAGTTACATTATTTATTAATGAAAAGTTACATAAATTATTATAAAAAGTTACACCATTTAAGATATATTTTTTAGTAATAATATGTGTGACTTTTCAGTAGTATTTTGTGTAATTTTTTAAAAATAAACTTGAACTGCACGGTGTACCTAATGCATACTTGAATAAGACATATTTTATAGGGTATCTTTTGAGTGTAATATATGTAAACAAAATTAATGAAGACGTGATAAATTTTTCTTTAATAATTCTCAACATAATATTTAAAGAGTGTGACTTGTATAAGTAATAATAAATTTAGGATTTTTCTGGAAAGATTATGATATTTGGTTTTCATATATGTCACGAGATGATCAAGTATTTTTTGGACTCATTGACATGAAATAAGTGACTTTAAAAAGCATACAAATTAAACCAATGCCCTTTACGCTTTGTGCTTTGCTTTAATTTTTGTCTATTTATTCACTAAATTACATCACTCTTTTTTTTTTTTTTAAATCTTATGTTATTTTTATTTTATTTCATGCATAGTGGTACAAGTGAATCGATATACTTAGGAGAAAGATAGAAATTTGTTGGAGGCCTTTTCATATAATGTGACGATTTTTTAGCAAATGATATTGGTAGCATATGAGTTATAGTTACTCACAAGTCACAACTATTGTATTCCAATTCTTGCACTCAATTGATTCATTGTGCTCAAGTAGAATATAATTTTTGAGACTTCATGATTTTCATTAATTATGCGTAGTTTTCCTATAATTGTTGAAATTATTGAATTAATATTGTTTATTAAGAGCAGTTTTTTTTAGAAAATCTATCAAATCACAAATTCTAGTGTGCATAACGTGCATTATATGCACTTGGATTTTTAAGCTAAAATTTAATATTAATTTTAATTTTTTCGAAACACATGCGAGTAATTGGAGTATTACTAATTGTTCTTAGTTTTTTATTGATTAATTTTTAAAGTATTACTAATTATCTTTTGGTGTAATATTAATATTTAATTGGATTTTTTTTTAATTTAAGTGCATACTAATTAAAAATTCATATTAAATGACAACTTAAATAATTGAAAATTGATTATGATTGCAGTGAACCTAGCATACGTCATTCTCGCATAAGATCAAAATAAGCCACATTAGTGTTGATATCACTTTTAGAACACCAAACTTCTTTTTGAGATGAAAAGGCATCCGCATGATAACAAAATCTAAAGTAATAAGTGCAAATGTATGATTTTAAAAAGTGCAACTATATAACACATTAATCGCATTAATTTTCCCTTAATTTTCGTTTTTTCCTTTTATTTTTTAAGAAATTGATATATTATGTGCGAAAGTAAAGTAGGTTATTGGTGCAGTGTAAAATGTTTTCAATTTAAATGTAATAAAATAGTTCACATTATTATATTTGTTCATCCCATTAAAATTTATGGAAGAAAGAGTACTACATTGTGAGATTGAGAAGTTCTGTTGTGAACCAATTTTACTATAAAATTAATTTACTATTAATAATTTATAATTTAAATAATTAATACCTTTATAATAAATAATCAATACACTTAACAAAACAACAAATATCATTCGAAATTAAATTATAGTAGAATTGTAAGCAAATCAAATAATTTTAACTCCATTTGATTTTTTTTTAATCTATTTATAATTGTTCCAATTCGAATTATAAAATTTTCAAACATGAATCCAAATTTCAAATACGAAAATGCCCGTATTTGTAAAATAGATTTAAAATTTTTGCACACATATATAATTTTTTTTTTAAGATTTTGAACCTATTTACAAATATGATTAGTTTTGTGAACCAATTTGTACATTTTTCATTCGAATTCAAATATATTTTTTTATTCGATTAGTATTCAAATATAAAAGTAAAAGTATGATCTTCGATATACGTAAATATTCAATCAAATATTCATTTCATATATCTTCATCTTTATAATATACTAGGATGTATACTCGCGAATTTCGCGGTATGAAACAAAAATACATATATTTAAAGAAAATTAAGAATATATATATATATATATATATAAATAATTTACACATGCATAACGCATACACAATATTGCGGTAAATAAATTAAGTAATTACAAATATGCCCACATGTACAACGCGTATACAATATTATGCTCTAGAACATATTTTTTCGAAATTATAAATAACTTACGGAATGTATGGCGTACACACAATAATTTTAATGCGAACCTGTAATTAAAATTGAACATACGAAAATAAATAAATAATATCGAAATATTAAGAACATGGAAAAAAATTACTAAAAAGGCAAATAAATTAAGTAATTAAAGAATATGTACAAATGCACAACACATACACAATATTATACTCTACAACATATTTTTTTCTCGAATTACAAATAACTTACGGTATGTATGGTGCAGACACAATGATTTTAATGTGAACCTGTAATTAAAATTGAACATAAAAAAATAAATAAACAATATTAGAAAATTAAAAACATGAAAAAAATATATTAAAAAGACAAATAAACAATTCAAACATCAAAATTTTAAATCAAATAGATGTACAATTGTAGCAATTAAACATTACCTTCAAAAGAAAACTACGAATATAAAAATTGTAGCAATTTTAGCAAAAAAAAAAACCGAACATAAAAAGATAAATAAACAATCCGAATATCGGAATACTATAAATAAGAACACATCAAAAAAAAAAAATAAGAAGAAGAAAGAGACACACGCAGAAATAAGGTTTGTTGATAGAATTTACTAATCGATGTTTGTTTATGTGGCTTTACAACAGATTAATTCTACCAAACAATAATCTTGTGATTTTATGTTCTTGGGGAGGGAGAGAGTTTAGAGAGAGAAATATTGCAGTAGGGATTGTATTAATTGTGTGAAATGTGAGAAATTGTCCAATAATTACAAGAGATGTCTTATTTATAGGTGTGCGAGTGTGAGACGGCACCTTACAGCCTACTTGGCTTCCGGTGTTGACGATCCTTACCCTCGTCTTGGTCTCTCACACTGCTTCCCATGTCATGCCTCGTCCTACTACCATGCCTTAGACTAGATGAGCCTCATTAAAAACCTCGCCGTAAACCACCCTTGTGGATAAACCGGACGAAGGGAAAAAGAGCGCGACATCGGGGTCCTATCGACTAACAGGCGAGCTCCTAGGCTCGGAGGTGGGCTTCAGTGGTTTGGGCGAGCTCTGGGGCGAGCTCCAGTGCCTTGCGTGGCTTACGAGCGTCGTGCGATGATGGACCTCGGCGAGGTCTTCATGGGGATAGGGGGCGAGCTCCAGAGTCTCCACGGGGATAGGGGCGAGCTCCTTTGGGCGAGTTGCGCAGGTGAGTTGCCCCCAAGTAGGCTAGCTCCACACTTCCATGGATCTGGGTGAGCCTTGGCGACCTGCCAAACCTCGGTGATTATACACATGCTAATTGTGTTAGTTCGCCAGACCAACATTTGCCCCCCAGCTCGCATGCACCATGACCTCGTCAAATGTGCAGGCGAGCTGGAGAACTTGAAACCCGGCGAAACTACCTTTGGGTGATTGCCAAGCTAGCAGGCGAGCTCGGCCAAGGCGGTTATTTCTGGCCGATGTGGTGCGGGAATCCAGGGGTCATTCACGCCTTTTGAGACCTCGGTTCCCGCCCACAATCATGTCTTCTTTCAAATTTCTTGCAAACAGGTCCCTGTACTTCGTGAATATCGCACCTCGCCCCGACGTCTATAAATAGGGGGAGGTGGATTCATTTCCTCACTTTCTGCATTTCGAATTCCCAGAGCTTTCCCGGCGACCGATTTTTCTTGTGTTCGACGGATTTTCGAAGGCTCTTCAAGGTAGGATTCGATCTTTCTTCCCTTTTCTTCTATCTTTTACTTGATTTTTCTTTCGTTTCTTCGGGATTATTTGAACTTTGGACCGCGGACTGTGTCGAGAACCCGTTTGGACTTCCTTGACTTTGGATTGTTGGACCGTGCCGAAAACCTCTTGGACTTCTAGCAGAAAATGTCGACACACTCCTCGAGTAGAACCCTCTGGGACCGGAACCCTGACAAACGGCCAATAATTGAGGATGAGCCACCTCGGGTTTCGTACGTGGAAATCAGCTCCAGCTCCGAGGCGACCTCGGTAGCTTATCGGGTCTCCGGCGAGCTGTGAAGCGAGCTGCCTAGCGAGCTGCATCCCGATCCGGAGGAAGGAGCCTCTAGCGCCGTATACCGCGAGGTGTGGGAGGAAGGTGGCGAGGTCGCACAAGAGGAAAGAGTTGCCAGTGGCAACAAAGGACCCGAAGAGGTCGATGAGGACATCGTCGAGGTCGGTGAGGAGGGTGGCAACCTGGAGGAAGTTACACTCGAATGGTTCCGTCGTATTGGTTTCCCGGAACCCCAGCTGGTTGAGCACCAGGTTCCCGCCCAGGCCGTTCATCCATTTGACTGGAACGAGTATGCAGCCGAGTATGCAGTGAGCTTCCCCTGCCCGGACCGGATACCCCCTACCAACCCCGCCGACTTGGAAGAAGTTACCCCGTCAGAATACAAGGCTGGCGAGGTGGTGAGCCTCGTTGATGAATGCGACCTGCCCATCATACGCAGGGAGTATCGTATCCCGCTGGACATCTTCATGTATGCCCCAACGAAGAGTGAGCGGGCCGACGCACCTCCTGAGGGGATGGCCGCATTAAACGTTGATGTCCTAAGGGCCGGGCTTACGCTGCCATTACACCCGATCATCGGCCAATACCTTGCCGACAATAACCTGGCCATCACCCAGCTTACCCCGAATGCATGGAGCAACCTTCTTGCCGCCCTGTCTGTCTTTGGACTGGAGGGCTATGAAAATGCGACGACCTCAGCGGACCTGGGCGAGCTCTTCGCCGTGACTAAGCGGGCGCAGGACGGTGCGGGGTATTATTATCTGAAAGCTCGCCCAGGGGAGAAATTTCTCGGGGACTTACCAAATAAAGTCCGTGACTGGAAGAAGCAGTTTTTCTTCATCGGTGGAGACTGGCGAGCTTCCAGCACGTACCATGGACGGGGTGACCGTATTCCCACTCCGGAGGGATACGGGGAAGCCAGCAGTAGGTCACCTATTTCGGTGTGCGTGGGTTGAATTAGATATACTAATTCTAATTTTCTCTCATTTTGCAGTCCCGAAGCGCCACAAATCCAGCAGGGGCAGGCCCAAGGTATCGGCGCAGTTCGACGTGGTGCGCGCCATCTGTTGCTTGAGAAGTGAGAAGGACAGGCAGGTCGCCCACCTGTGCGCGCACCATTGCCTGCGGCTCGCCGGGCTCCTTACACTGCCGCACCACCTCTATATCCAAGGTCCCGAGCTCCCAGGTTTAACTCTTTGAAGCTCGCCTATGGGGGGTGTAGCTCGCCTATGGGGGGGTGTAGCTCGCCCATCATGCTGACATTTGCAGTTTTTGTGCAGGTGGTAGCTTTGTCGCCATCCCAATCGCTGAGGTCCCCGAGGCCTACCAGATCATTAAAGAGCGCTTTGGAATGGGCCCACCTCGCCCCAACCGACTTGCCCCGCCGTCCGTGCTCGCGTTGGAGGCGAGCAAGAAGGCTGAGCTCGCCTCCAAGAAGGGCGAGGTAGGGGGGTCGGGGACCCAGAGGGAAAAAGTTAAAGCTTCCGAGAAGTCCAAGGCTACGGAGGTCGCTCGGACCGGCCGAGGTGGGGGGCGAGTTGTCGCCCCCTCCGAGCGAGGTCGCGGGAAGAAGGGATCCCAAAGGGGTGAAGGATCCCGAGCTGGCGAGGAGGATCCCCCAGCTCGCAAGAGGACTAAGTACACGGGCCTGGTCGACGAGGACTCCGACCGAGTTGAGAGGGTCTCGGCGAGGCCGGACAGGGGGGATCTACTCAATCCGCTGCCCCGCTGGCGACCACGCCTATTCGGAGCTCTCCCCCCTCGCCGTCTCCATTCGGGGTGCAAACCAATGATGACACGCTCCTTGGTTGGGACCCTGATCGAGCTCAGTAAGTAGTTCGCCTAGCTGACCTTCATTGCTTATTGTTTTCTGTTTTTCTAACATTTTCTATCTGTTTTGGTCTCGCAGTTATGCCCCAATCACCTTCCCGAACCACCACGAGGCCCTGCATGCCTTCGAGCGATCTCGCTCCCTCATGTTGATGCGAAATCTCCCTCCGGGCGTAGCCCGAAATGCTGTGAGTGAGATGCCAAGGCATTGGACGACCCCGTTGGTGGCGAGTATCAATAGCCAGGACCTGAAGGAGAACCTCCTCCTCTCGGCTCATCATGCGAGTAGATTGATGCTCGCCAATCAGAAGGCTCTCGAGCAGGTCGTTGAGTTGGAGGCAGGTCGCTCCGACAGGAATAAAAGAATGCTGGCGTTGGCGGACACTGCTGACAAGGCGAAAAAGCAGGCGCAGCTCGCCGAGGAAAGGGCCGAGGCATCACTGGCAGCCGAGCGGAGTGCCCTTCAGCAGCTCGAGGATGTTCAATGCCGGCTCGCCAGGCTCGAGCAGGAGGCGGAGGCGAGGATAAAGGATAAGGAAGAGGAGCTCGCTGCCCAGCTCGCCCAGGAGGTCGGCAGCCATGGGATTACGAAGAAGGACCTCGCACTGCTGCGGGGTTTGGTGAAGAGCTCTAACGCTGAGTGCGAGAGGCTAAGGGGCGAGCTGGAGGCGAAGGCTAATGAGGTTGCCGAGCTACGGAGTGTTACTTCCTCCTCGCCGGATCTGGCGGCCGTGAAGGCCGAGGCCTCTGACAGAGGATGCGTCCAATGTTATGCCGAGGTCTTACGAACTCTTTGGTGGGCTCGGGCCCATAAGGACGACGAGGTTGAGGCCGTGGTGGGTGACTTCAAAGCCTGCCTGGACCGGGTTCCCTTTCCTGATGGTGCCGAGCTGGACATCGGTGACCTCCCTGAGCTCGGCATCCCCCTCGACTTTGTGCCAGCACGATTCCAAATTATAAAAACAGTTGAGGTGCCGGAGCTGAACATTGGCGAGGAGGAGGTCGCTGGCGAGGAGGAGCAGGTTCCCCTTACTGTTGCGCAGCTCCAAGAAGCCTGCGGGGATGCTGTGCTGAACCTCAGTGAGTTCGACACCACCGGGCTCACTGGCAATATCACTCTAGAGGCTGAGCTCGCTCTCCCATCCAACCCGGTGGCCCCTGGCTCCAGCGAGGTGCCTGCTGATGCCCCTCCCGCTGCTCCAGATGCTTAAGCTTTTTCTTGCTTTCTTAGATTAGCTCTTTTATTTTTCAACTTGTAGTAGGTCGCCAGGCTCTATAGATCACCTAGAAGGAGCTCTATTTTTGTAGTCTTTTGCTTTTTGTTTAAGTAGATTTAGCTCGCCGGGCACGTGCAGCTCTCCCAGAAGGAGCTTTTTGCAGTTCAAATATGGCCAGCTGGTTGGCCTTTGTGGCCAGCATCGCTACTCATACTTAGGATTTTTTCAAGTATATTTTTTACTTGAAAATTTCTTAAGTATCTTTTGAATATAAGTCGAGCATTTTTGTCCAACTTTTATCGTTTAAGTCCTTGCGCATTTACGTTATAATTTTTTAAATAGCTCGTTCTTGTTTATTTTCCCGGTACATAATTGTTCGTCTTATTCTACTTTGAGAAGTGAATCGTTCGTTTTACGTCACTTGCGACTACGAATTGTACCTCTGTTTTGAGAGTGCGTGTTCTTCGTCTTATGCCACTTAGGGCCGCGAATTGTTCGTCTTAGACCACTTAGGGTGGCGAACTGCACTTCGATTGATTCACGTTGGGCCATTGGGTTTCATGAACCTTGCCTTAGACGTTTTTTTTTTGTCTTTTTCACGAATTTTTCTAAGTTATGGCAGTAGGTGCTTAGCAACCCTTTAAAAAGGGTACCTTCGCGACCTTGGGCACTTTGGCCTTTGCCTTCGAGCTATTTAATTACAACGCTTGGGACCTTGGTCCTCGCGCATTGCGGATTTATGAGTACGTGGGCGAGCTGGGCTTTGCGAGCTCCCTGGAGCAGTGGGCGACCTGGTGCAGCTCGCCTGGTTGGAGAGCTGCACAGGTCCAAACACTTGGAATTTTTCTGAACTTTTCTGACTTTTTATAGCAGCGTAATTTACATTGGTTGCCATCGACATTTCTGATGCAAACCTTCGACTAGTCTATTACAGGATCCTAGTCTATTGGTAGAACTTTTTTAGATGTGCCGCGCTCCATGTGTATGACGAAGTTTTGCCTTCCGCTTCTTCTAGGTCATAAGTACCGTTTGGCCAGGCTGCGGTGACCCGGAACGGTCCTTCCCAGTTTGAACCGAATACACCCGGTGGGGCCATCAATTTCTTTTTTAACACCAGGTCTCCGACTTTGAATTTTCGGTCTCGGACCTGAGAGTTGTAATACTTTTCTGCTCTGCGCTTGTAGGTGGCATTCTTCATTTTTGACGAAGCTCTGGTTTCTTCGATAAGATCCTTCTCTACTTCCAGGGCTTCATCATTCTTCTCTTCATCACACCCCATCACCTTCCAAGTCTTTTTCTGGACTTCAACCGGGACTACGACTTTAGTCCCGAAGGCTAGGGCAAACAGGGTCTCCCCGGTGCTGGCCCTATAGGAAGTTCTATAAGACCATAGGACCTCCGGGAGTTCGTCTGCCCAGCTCTCTTTCTTTTCTTTGAGGCGGAGCTTCAATATGTGTTTCAGAATCTTGTTCACCGCCTCGACCTGGCCGTTCGACTGAGGATGATATGGAGTTGAGTAGTGCTTCTTGATGTTCCATGAACTGCAGAAGTCCCTCAACTTCTGTCCGTCGAACTGCCTTCCATTATCAGTGATGATCGACTGCAGAAGCCCGAATCTGCAGATCAGGTTCTTCCATATGAAGCTGATCATCCTCTCTTGGGTTATTGTTGTGAGAGCTTCGGCCTCAGCCCACTTAGTGTAGTAGTCTACTGCTACAACAACGAACTTTACACCGCCTCTACCAGGTGGAAATGGGCCGATCAAGTCAATTCCCCATTTTGTGAAAGGCCACGGGCTGAAAATCGACTTCAATTGGTTAGCTGGGGAGTGGATGTTCGGTGCAAAAAGTTAGCACTTTCTGCACATTCGAGCGAAGCTGATGGCATCTTTACGAAGAGTGGGCCAGTAGTAGCCCTGCCTGATTGTCTTGTATGCCAATGCTTGCCCCCCAGCGTGACTCCCACAAATCCCTTCGTGAATTTCTTCTAACACTTCGGACCCCTGCTTCTTAGTTAGGCACTTGAGTAGGGGTAGAGAGAATCCACGTTTATAGAGTTGGTCATCCAGCAGCGTATATCTGGCAGCTTGCTTTGCTAGCCGGCTGGCTTCCCAGGTGTCTACGGGGGTTGTTCCGTCTGTCAAATATTTTTGGATTGGGGTGCACCAATCTTCACCATCTTCGCTATCCTCCTGCCCCCCACTCGAGGTTTGATTTACCTTGTAATCGGACGTCGAGGAGTTTTTCAGTGTGGTGATCACAACCTCCGTGAATTTGGCTTCGCCGTTGCTAGTAGCTAGCCGGGCTAGAGCATCTGCTTGTGTGTTTTCTAGCTGCGGTATCTGATTGATGTAAACCTGCGTAAACATCGAAATCAGATGCGCGGCTATCTTCTGGTAGGTCATCATCTGCAGGTTCTTTGCCTCGTATTCCCCCCGGACTTGGGATATTATTAGCTGGGAATCTCTAAAAACTTGAAGATTGGTTGCCCCCACAGCTAATGATAGCCTAAGTCCTGCTATCAACGCTTCATACTCCGCCTCGTTGTTGGTTGCTCGAAAGTCAAACCGGATTGCGGAGGTGAAGACTTGTCTATCTGGGCTGATCAGGACCACACCGACGCCTGCTGCTACGCTGGTTGATGATCCGTCCACGTAGAGATGCCACAGAGCTATACGCCCCTTCGTCGGATCTTGTGGGAAAGTTAGCTCGACGATGAAGTCGGCAAGTGCTTGTCCCTTGACCGCTGTTCGGGGTGCGTAGGTTATACCGTATTGGCTGATCTCTAGTGACCATTTCAGCAGGCATCCGGCGGTGTCTGGGCGCTGTAGTATTGACGTAGTGGGAACGTTGTCAGTACCTCTACCGGGTGGTCAAAGAAGTAAGGCCTCAATTTCCTAACACTCATTACTAGTGCGTAAGCCAGCTTCTCTGTTGGGGTGTACCGCAACTCAGCTTCGTGTAGGACTTGACTCACGTAGTACACTGGTAGGTGTGTTTTCGCCTCTTCTCGGACCAGGATGAAACTGGTGGCCACCTCCGATGTGGCTAGGTACAGATACAGCTTCTCTCCAGGTATCGGCTTTGACAGGATCTGCGTATCTGCCAAGTACGTTTTGATGTCCTCGAAGGCTCATTGGCATTCACTTGTCCAAACGAAGTAGTTTTTGAGGTGGAGCTTGTTGGCTTTGGCCGCCTCTTTGTACCTCCGTGTGTTTGCCTTAATTGCCTCGAAGAACGGACGATTTCAGTCGCCGGACCTGGAGATGAATCTGTTCAGGGCTGCCATGCACCCAGTCAACCTCTGAATTTTCTAGACGGAATCGGGTATACCTATCTCGATTATGCATTGGACCTGTGTTGGGTTGACCTCAATTCCACGCTGGCTAACTAGGTGTCCCAGGAACTTTCCGGAATGTACGCCGAAGCTGGTCTTCTTGGGGTTTAACTTCATGTTGTAGTGGCGCAGTATGTCGAAGGTCTGTTTTAGGTGGTCCAGGTGGTCCTCCTTTCTCAGACTCTTGACAACTATGTCATCCACGTACACTTCCATGGATTCGCCAATGTGTTGGTTAAACATTTTGTTCACCAATCTTTGGTAGGTGGCTCCGGCGTTGATGAGTCCGAATGACATCCTTTCCCAGCAATACATATTCTTGTTGGTGTAGAACGCGGTATGTTTCTGGTCATCTGGGTGTAGAGCTATCTGGTGATAGCCCGCAAAAGCATCCATGAATGTCATCATCTCATGGCCTGCGGTGCTATCAACCAGCTGGTCAATGTGAGGTAGTGGGAAGTTGTCCTTCGGGCATGCTTTGTTCAGGTCCGTGAAGTCAATGCAGAGTCTCCACATCCCATTGTGTTTCTTTACCAAGACGGGGTTCGCGACCCACTGTGGACACAATGCTTCTTTGATGAGTTTGTTGTCTAACAACTTCTCCACCTCAACAGTTAGAGCTGCGTACTTGTCTGGTCCATACTTCCTCCGCTTTTGGCGTACGGGTCTCCTCGTTGGATCTATGTTAAGTTTGTGGCAAGCATGTTCCAACGGGATCCCCGTCATGTCTTCGTGGGACCAGGCAAACACGTCCAGGTTGGTCATTAAGAACAGCTCCATCCTCGACCGGTACGGTTCAGGTAACTCAGAACCAATAAAAAGTTCTAAGTCCCTTTCCTGGTCCACCGGGAGTGCCGTCAATTCTTCCATGGGGGTGGCTTTTCTCTTTTGACTTTTCCACCTCGGGTCGCTGATGAACTCGTCCCACTTCTCTTGTGACATCTGCACAGGCTCGTGACCTATGCGCGGTTCGAGGTCATCGGGTTGGCTTTCAGCTTGGGCGGGCTCATCAGTTGTGAGCATCTCCGGTGGTTTGTTAACTTGGGATGGTGCGGTGACTTGGGGAGTTGGGTCAACGTCCATTGGCGCTGGTTCTTGACCTCCCGCAGGTCCCCCATATTGGGCTTCATCAACCACCTCCATGGGAGCAGGTTGCTGCTCCTGCGCAGGTACTGATCCCTGCGTAGGTCTCAACACTTGGGTTTTTTCCAAGTTCCCCATTGGTGTCAGTTGTGTGTCTTGCACAGGTCCAGTGCCTTGGTTGATTTCTGACAAATCATCTACATCCCTCATCTCAGTTTCGACCGAGATGACGTCTAGGATGTTTGGCCCGTCTGCAGGAATCTATACGTCCTCTTCGAGGATGTGGACCTGTGTAACAGACTTCTTGACCCGGCTATCTTTGATTTGAAGTAAACACTCTCGGACCTTTTTCTGGTCACCTTTTATAGTTCCGGCACCTTTTGGAGTTGGGAATTTTAAACAGTAGTAGTAGGTCGAACACGTCACTTTGAATTCATTAATAAACGGGCGACCAAGGAACCCGTTGTAGGAGGACTGCTGGTCAACAACTAGGAAATCTATGAGCCTAGTCAGTCTCCTTTCGGGATCCTCAGCCGATACAAGCTGGACGCTCAACCTGACACTACCTAGGGGGACGGTTACAGCTTCTCCGAACCCCACTATCCTAGCATTGCTAGGTTCATGATGTTGGCGGTTATCACCAACGAGTCGTTGTAGGGCATCAGTACCCCCTCCAGGTCCGCTGAGGAAAATGTCAGCTCATCAGTATGCTGTGAGACGGACCTGGGGCCGGAGCTGCCTTCCTGGACTTGGTTTATGGCCTGAATTTCGGCCTTCCTTTTTCTCCTGGATATGGAGGATCCCCCGTCCTGGAGACCTCTGGCGGCTCCGATCTCCTCCTCGAGAACTAAAAGTTCCTGGGTGGGTTCCATATTTTGCTGAGGTTGGGGAGGTGCCCTCCGCCTGTTCTGGGGACCAGGTTGGTCCGCTTCCTCGTCCTCATCATCAGAGGTAGCCCTTCTCTCGAACCTTGACCTTTTAGCTGGGGCCTTCTTCACAAACTCCGCCAGCTTACCATCCTCGTAGAATTTCCAGAGCTGTTTCAAGAGGTCTCGGCACTCGCTGGTGAAGTGGCCGATGGCTTGGTGGTAGGCGCAGAATTTATTAGGGTTGAGCTTCGTGCGGTCCTGGCGGATCCGCCTTGGCTCCTCCAGCATGGCCTTGCCCTTGACGGCGGTGAAGACTTGGTCAACAGAGATGGTTAGGACCTGGTTGAGCTTTTCTTTGAGCTCGTCTCTCTCGCCAAAGGCCTTTAAGTTCCGGGGAGCTTTGTAGGTGCCCCCGGACTTCTTCCCTTAGGGTTTCCTCTCTTCGTGGGCACCAACTTCTTTGAGCAGTGCTTCCTGCATGGCCGCGAATACCCCCGCCTTATGGCGGAATTCGGTGTAAGTGTTGGGACATGCGAGGTGAATCTCCTTCCAGAGGTCGGTGCCCCTCTTGAGTCCGGCCATTGCTGCGATGACCTTGGTGTCCTCGCTCACCGGCTCGTCTTCCAGCAGGATTTTATCGAACCTTTCCAGGTACTGCTGGTCGGTCTCGCTCTCGCCTTGATGGATGTTGGTGAGTGGGTATTTCTGGGTAAGGTAGGATTCAAACCTAGAGAAGTGGGCCAGGAATTCCCGCGAGAGTTGGCCAAATGAGCATATTGACCCCGGGGCGAGTGAAGAGAACCAGCGGTGAGCTCGATCCCCTAGGGTCAGTGGGAAGTTCCGGCACTGGGTGGAGTCGGTGGTGCCGACCGAAATCATGAAGTCCTCATACTTGGCTAGGTGGACTTTCGGGTCCGATTCGCCCTCGTACGCGGACATCACCGGGAACTGAATTTTCTTCTGGACCGGTGCGCGGAGGATGACAGGTGCCAATGGAGACGTGGGGAGAGTCGTGGCGTCAGGTCCGCCAGACTTGGCTGCTACTTGAGCTTGTAGCATTTCGACAGCCTTTCTCAGTGAGGCCAGCTCGTCATCACGGGTCACCTCCGGCGGAGGTTGCTCAAAGGTCGTGCTTCTCACGGACGCACGTCCCCGAGGTGCCTCACTCTGGGGTGACCTCTCAGTGGCAGGCTGGAATTGACGTCCGCCACGGAGGCCCAGCCGGTCAGTGGTGGGCCTTCTCAACCTTTCGTGGGCAGATCTGCGAGGTTGCTGATCGGAGTCTCCGTGAGACGCAGCTGGGGCCGCCGTACGCTCATTCTCCTCGTATCTCGGGCCCAGACGGCCTTGGAGGACTTCTCTCCTCTGTGATTGGTGGGTGCCAGATGCCCCGGTGTAGGCCGACTCCCTTCCGGTGTAAAGAGCGGGATCCTCCTCCACCATCCTGGCCTTACCGGTTCTCTCCCTACTCTGGCGAGCTTGTGCCGAGCTCGCCTCCTGCTCAGTGGGGAGGGCGCTGTAATCCCCCCTGGTTTGGGTGCCCTGGGTGGGCCTGGTCTGCTCCCGAGCCTCGGTAGCTGGAGCTCGCCTGGGTACCAGGGCGAGCTCGTCCTGCTGCCTCTGCTGCAACCTTTACAAGGTTGCGATAGTGCGTTGGAGCTCGTCGGGGTTGCTGGCCAGGTCCCTCAGGGCGGGGGCCAAGTCTTCCTGGGTCACCACAACTCGCGGAGGTCGCGGAGCTGGGGTGCTCTTCTGGGGAGGTGGTTGTGAGGTCTCCACCACCTGGCGTGAGGTTTCCGCCTCGGCCTGGTTTTAGTCACCTCTTTTGGACCTTCCGGCAGCTGCGGAGGTCTGTCCCTTGGCGGCTCGAGTGTTAGCCATTTTTGGATTTCGGAGGGGGTAACTCGCTGAAGGTTGTCGTGGTGGAGAGAGGTCGCCGGAGTGGTGGAGGTCGCCGGTGTGGTGGTCGTCCAGCTTGGGTGGAGCTGTGCAAGTTTTCGTCTAGCCTCGCGTGTGACGAATTATCCGAAATTTGGTTTATTCGTGTACACGCGCGCGTTTGAAAACTTTTTCCGTGCAGAATTTGTAAATCCGAAAATCTGGATTTTTATCCGGAAATTTGGGTTTTTGTTCGAAGGAATGAATATGTGTATGTGTATCTTCAAGTGTTCTTGAGTTTTATCAAAAACACCTTCAAATCTTCAAATCTTCAAACAAACCCTAATTTTTTGTTCTTTAAATTTTTTAATTTTTCAGATTCGCACCCTCCTTCTAGCACCAAATTGTTGATAGAATTTACTAATCGATGTTTGTTTATGTGGCTTTACAACGGATTAATTCTACCAAACAATAATCTTGTGATTTTATGTTCTTGGGGAGGGAGAGAGTTTAGAGAGAGAAATATTGCAGTAGGGATTGTATTAATTGTGTGAAATGTGAGAAATTGTCCAATAATTACAAGAGAGGTCTTATTTATAGGTGTGCGAGTGTGAGACGGCACCTTACGAGCCTACGTGGCTTCCGGTGTTGACGAGGGTTCCTTACCCTCGTCTTGGTCTCTCACACTGCTTCCCATGTCATGCCTCGTCCTACCACCATGCCTTAGACTAGATGTGCCTCATTAAAAACCTCGCCGTAAACCACCCTTGTGGATAAACCAGACGGAGGGAAAAAGAGTGAGCCATCGGGGTCCTATCGACTAACAGGCGAGCTCCTAGGCGAGCTCGGAGGTGGGCTTCAGTGGTTTGGGCGAGCTCCAGTGCCTTGCGTGGCTTACGAGCGTCGTGCGATGATGGACCTCGGCGAGGTCTTCATGGGGATAGGGGGCGAGCTCGGGGCGAGCTCCAGAGTCTCCACGGGGATAGGGGCAAGCTCCTTTGGGCGAGTTGCGCAGGTGAGTTGCCCCCAAGTGGGCGAGCTCCACACTTCCATGGATCTGGGTGAGCCTTGGCGACCTGCCAAACCTCGGTGATTATACACATGCTAATTGTGTTAGTTCGCCAGACCAACAAGGTTAAAAGATAAGAATAATAATTTTTATAGAGTTGAAATTTATAGAAGTATAGAAATTAAGATAAACAGTTGAGATTAAAAATTAGATATAAAAATTTAATATTATGAATATATTTATGAAATTTATATAGTGTAGTAAGATATATATAATATTAAAATGTAGGGTCAAGATTATAAGAGATTTATATAAGATATATATATAATATTAAAATGTAGGGTCAAGATAATAACACTTAAAATATAAGGTCGAGATTAATTTTTTTTTTATCAGAATTAATTAGAAGAGTTGAATTTTAAAATCGAGTATTCTGGTTGATTTCAAAACTTCGTCTTTACATAATATAAAGATGAAGACGAACTTATGAAAGTAACTAAAATTCCATATTTCAAAATCTCTCTATTCTCATCAACTCTAATATTAATAATTAATCTTTACTTTTCTTTTAAGTAATTTAATTTTACCTCTATATATTTTATTTGATAAATATATTAATAATATTAATCTTATATCTACTTTTTTAAATCCCAACCATTTATCTAATTATTTTATATATTTTAATTATATAATTTTTTTTTTCATCTAACCTTATTCCTTCTAGTCGTCTCTTGCATCTTGTTATTTATTTCATATTGTTCTTATTTATCGTATTTGATTAATAAAGAGTAAGTCTGTTGTGCGTCAGGTACACCGTGCAACTCAATTGTATTTAAAAAGTTATACCATTTATTACTGAAAAGTTACACCATTAAAAATACATTTTCAGTAATAATTTGTGTGACTTTTCAATAGTATTTTGTGTAACTTTTAAAAAATGTACTCGAATTGCATTGTGTATTTGGTGTACAAGAATAAGACATGAATAAATTGTTACTCCCCCCGTCCCGGTATAAGCTGCTCGTTATTATTGAACATATAGAATAAGGTAATAGTGAAAAAGTATAATTGATGTGATTAAAAAATGAAAAATTAATAAAAATAGTGTAAAAAGTAATAAAAATAATAATAAAAAGTAAATAGTATTTTCCAAAAATATTAAAAAGCAAATGAGAAACGTACAGTAATATGGAGATAATATAAATATATGTGCTTGACATTTTCTTAGAGTTGTCTATATACTGAATTACTGATACTGATTTTATATTTTAAAAATGCCACTTGATTTCTTGTGTTGATAAAATTTTAACACTGAAACAAAACAGAAAAGTAAATGAAATCCAATTATCTCCAATTTAAATGGAACCCAAGTTGCCATGGGACTAAATGTAAGCCAGTTCACCTGTTTTGCAGTCTCTCTCTCTCTCTATATATATATATATATATTCATCCTCTCTCTCTCTCTCTATATATATATATATATATTCACTCTGAGATGGTCAGATTATCTCCCACTCTTGTGCATATAGGTGAATTATTTACATGAGTGGAGGGATAAGTATGGGTGTCAGCTGCAAAATTCTGCTATAATCAGACTGCTGTTGGCTGCCTGCATGCTTTAGAACCAGCGTTCATGATAACTAGAATTGATATAAAAAAAGATTAAAATTGAAAAAATAAAATATTATAGATTAAATTTGAACTCGTCGTATATAAGTTACATGATGATCGTCTGTAATATTATCTCTAAATTCTTGTACGATTATTATATTTGGGAAGGGTATATATTAAATTTATTTTAATTTACTCATCCACCTATTAATTCTATTTACACTTGAATTAAATTAATGAATTATAATTGTTTTACATGAGAATATTCTCCAGAAAATGTCTGCCCCAGATTGTTACCACTCTTTGTAATCATTCTCAAAAGTATTATCAAGTATATATAAAGCCATGTGGAAGAATGGTAATATATAGTACTTGCATACTAGAGCTGTTCGACGAATTAAACTAGTTGTTTGTGAGCTTGGTTGGGTTTATTAAGATTCAACTCGACTCAACTTGATCCGATATGTTAAATAAGTCGAGTATAAAAAGTACTCGTTTACTTAACGAGCTCGGCTCGATTCGTGTAACGGCTTTAATTACGACTGTTTAACTATAATTATTTACTCAAAACAATTTAATTATTTAAAAATAGACTTAGAACTGTATGTAGGGGTGTAGCAAATACCGAAAATACCGGTATACCGCACTTATCATACCGAAAAATACCGAATTTATCGAAAATTTCGGTACGGTATGATACCATACCGATATTTTCGGTACGGTATCGATATAGAATTTTAAAATTTTCGGTATACCGAAATATTTTCGGTATAAACTGGTATATCGAAAATATTCCGGTATATCGATTATTTTCGGTATACCAAAAATATTTCGGTATCTCGGTATATACCATTTTGGTAATTTAATATTAAAATATAATATTAAATTTATTTTTATTTAATTAAAATTATACTTCAATTATTTCGGTATGAACCGGTATGACAGTATATACCGGTATGAGCGGTATACCGACATAGTCGGTATGGACCGGTATGAGCGGTATAGATCGGTATATATAGAAATATCGGTACGGTACGGTATATTAAAATTTTCGGTACGGTATGCGGTATGCATTTTTGGTATACCGAAATTGCGATACGGTATACAGTATGGACGGTACGGTATGCCACCCCTAACTGTATGCATACTACATCAGGTGTTTAAGGGATTTAATCCTCTAATTATTACAATTATTATATCCATATAGAATCTAATTTGCTTATTTTTAGAGTTGTTAAAAATGAGCCCCACATTAAAAAAATTATATATGATACAAATGTGAGACTAATTTATAGGCCCACTGAACTATTTCTTCTATTATCAAATTAATTTTGTGATAAATATTAGGTGTATAAGTAGTTAATTTCTTTCATGTTGGGCACACTCAATTTTTTAGATCATATCCAGTGCACCTAATAAATATGTAAAACAAAATACTCCTTTCTCTCTCACAAGAATTAACACACTTTTTTTATTTGGATGTTGCACACAAATTTGCACATTACTAAAAAGTAAAATATTGATTTACGTGTACACTCACAAACATATACACATATTTATCTATATGACACTACTTTATATATAAAATACATTTAAAAAAAAAAAAGAGGGGTATATAAAGTCTCTGTTTTTATCTGTTCTCCTGGTCTATTCTCATTTTGACATCATTTTTTTAAATCAAGGAAATGATGTAACTCTAATTACTTGATGCAAATTAATTCCTCCCTCCGTCCACGATAAATGGTCCACATTGTCTTAAATGATCGTCCACAATAAATGGTCCACTTACCTAAAATGAAAAACTTACAATCATTATTTTTATTTTTTATACACATATACTCACTTTTACACATCACATCAAATATTTTTTTAATAATTAAATATTTTTTATACTAATACACCCACTTTTATGCATTAACATCTCCTTTTTTTAATAACCGTGTACAGTAAGGGTAGTTCAATTTTCATGGACGGAGGAAGTATTTCATAATATTTGTGTCCATCCTAATAAAAGTAAATATGGAAAATGGTGAGAGCATGGGCTGGGATATTTTAGAATGCAAAAGAGGATAATGAAAGAAATTTGAAAGTAAAAGGGCTTACAGCAGCTCTGTGACTGTGCATACTACCAGTTGAGGGATGGGTCTAATCTTATCAACTTCTCAGCCAATCAGGACTCTACAAATTTTCCTTTCAAAAAAAAAACTCTACAAATTTTAGACACTATTTTTTTCCTTTTGAAGCCTGCAAAATTTAGACACTTGTTTCCACTGTTTCTGGAAATTTCTATTTTAGTCATGCTTCGTTTCGTACAAAATCCATCATGGGTGTGGGCTTGGGCTTCCAAATTAAAGGGTTACTGGGCCTCTGTTTTCCTTTTCTTTCTGGCCCAGGTTATTTGCACTACCTTTTTTTGTAAATACACTGCCCCAGATAAATGCACTACTTTTAGGAAAATACATTATTTTTTATTTAGTAATTTTTTTCTTCAAAATTTTATATTTTTTTGAACATATATAAAAATAAAAAAATATTCAAAATTTTTTGTTGAAAATTTGTAAAAATTCCAAAAAAAATATTTTCAAGGATAGTGTTTTTTCCAGAAAGACTAGTGTGAATAACCTGGGTCTTTCTTTCTTTATTTCGCATAATCTAGGACCATGCAACTTTCCGTTTTTCTTTTGTCTTCTAAATATTCGACTCTATTTTTATAAGATAAAAACTTATATAAAAAATTTTACGTAGAAATTTATAAAAATAGAATTAAGCAAAATAAAAATTCACGAACGCGTATAGCCATGCGCCCAGCCCCAACGGATTAACTCCCTCAGCTCAGATACACACGCCTTGGCCCCCAGGAATCAATTCCCTCGGATACACACGCCAACTACAACCCAAGTTATAATATTATTTTTTAATTATTATAAATTTAAAAATAAATTAAATAATATTATATAATTAATTTAAAATTTTGCTCTTAATTTATGTTAGTATAGTAACACACATTTACTCATATAGTAGCATACATTTGCCCATATAATAATATAAACTGGAGAGCAAATATATGTTACTATTAGAACAAATGTGTGTTACTATTAGAGCAAATGTGTGTTACTATCTTATAAAATATTGTTATTTTACATATATTCATTTATTTTTATAGAATAAATAATTTTTCACATAATGCAAGAGCAAAATGTGTGTTACTTTAAGAATAAATATTGATTATACACAAATATTTTATTTATTTTTATAGAAATAATTATTATTTCAATACAATAACATTTGTATTACATGAAACAATATACCTAGATTTAAAAGGATGATGAATAAATTAAGAAACACATATTTATTATCATAAAAATATATTTTGCTCATATAGTAACACACATTTGCCCATATAGTAACACAAAAATGAAGACAAATGTGTGTGACTATTAGAGCAAATGTATGTTATTATCTTATAAAATATTGTTATTTTACATATATTTATTTATTTTTATAAAATAAATATTTTTTCACATAATGCAAGACTAAAATGTGTGTTACTATATGAACAAATATTAATTTCTCACATATATTTATTTATTTTTATGGAAATAATTATATTTTTATATAATAACATATTAATTACATGAAACAATATACCTAGATTTAAAGGTAATGACGAATAAATTAAGAAACACATATTTATTCTCATAAAAATATATTTTGCCCATATAGTAACACAAATAGAGAGATAAATGTGTGTTACTATCAGAGCAAATGTGTGTTACTATCTTATTAAATGTTGTTATTTTACATATATTCATTTGTTTGTATAGAATAAATATTTTTTCACATAATGCAAAAGTAAAATGTTTGTTACTATAAGAACAAATATTAATTATTCACTAATATTTATTTATTTTTAAACAAATAATTATGTTTTTATTTAATAACATATGTATTAAATGAAACAATAAAACTAGATTTAAAGGGATGATGAATAAATTAAAAAATACATATTTATTCTCATAAAAATATTTTGCCCTTATAGTAACACGCATTTGTCCATATAGTAACATAAACTGAGAGACAAATGTGTGTTTCTATTAGAGTAAATATGTTTTACTGTAAAATCAAATATGTGTAAATATTTATTTATATTATTAATTGAATATATTTTAGTCAAACCAGTAATTTTTAGGAAATAAATTAAAATAAAGTTTAAAAATTAAAATAATTGCCAAAGGGGGGAATATTAGTTGTATGCCTGAGTGGAGAGGAAATACTTAATATGCATGTGTCCAGCGAGAAGGCTCGCATGATGGGAAGGGAATATTTAATATGCATGTGTCCTTAACAACGAGAAGTCGCGCGTGAGTATATTTATTTTCTAGTTTTATATTTAATAATTTTTATGATAGAAATTTCGACTAAGTGTTGTCTTTTTATAGAGATAATAATAGTTATAATGTGTTGTATTTTAATCCTGGCTCATTCATACAAGATTCATAATGGTTGTGGGCTTGGGCTTCGAATGACAAATTCAAAATTTTAACTACTTTTTAATGAAATTAGAGTTTTCACCAATTATTTCAAGTTTTCAACAAATCAACCTCAAACCTTTAGTCAAACTATAAGAACAACATATACCCTATGTTTTAAAAGTGGAAGCGGAAGTTGAACCGGACACTTTAATATTTTTGGTCGAACCGATTGGACCAGGTCTAGCCATTAGTAAAGCAATTGAGCTGACATGATATCATAATTAAATAATATATAATTATATACAAAAATTTAAAGACATCATAAATAGTTTTTCTCTAAAATAATAAATTATATGTATAAATTATGATAAAAATTAAATAAATATACATCTAATATTGTTATTTAAAGTTCAATTTTAACAATCTAAATTAAATGTCAATATTTTACTAAAATAAGTCCACTATACATCATAAAAATGTCAAATGTAAAATTAAGTTCATCAAATGTCTTAAAAATATTGAATGTATAGGAAGTTCATCAAATGTCTATGATTAACAACATAAAATTATTTAATTTGAAAGAATATCAAAATTAACACCACACTAAAATTTGATCTCATGATTCCAAGTCTAAATTTCGTTGATAACCTACTAGAAGGATTAGGAAATATTAGATTAAGAATTCGAGAAAGAATAAAGTTAGAAAACGCGATTCAGATGACATATAATAAAAAAATTGAATTTAATAAAAAAAGTTAATATGCATGTGTCCTTAACGCGATTGAGTTTCATTAAAAGTTATAAATTGCAAAAAAAAAAATCAAAATTTTTAACAAATAAATCAAAAGCGTCGAGTTGGCCGGTCCAACCAGAGACCGGTCCGACCCGCTTTTGACCGCTTTTTAGGCGTTTCAAAGGAAGAGCTGTCCAACGCTTTTGAACCGTTCGGCATGTTGTCCGAGCAGCGGTCCGAAGGGCCGGTCCAACCCACTTTTTAAAACATAGTATATACTGGCATGTTAACGAATCAAATCAACATTTAACATACACAAGATTAAGCATCACTTTTATCACGAATCAATATACATGGCCTAAATTAAAATTCTATCTTCCTCCTGCTACTCTCTACATGATTAGAGCTGCCAAAACGGGCCGATTTTAAGGACATGACGGACTTCAAAATTATAAATCCAAAAAGAACTGGGCCAAAGTGGCTCGGTCAGGTTTTGGCCCAATTTTTATTGGCCGTCCTGGTCTAGTATGATTTCTTTTTTCAAAAAAATTTAAATATTTTTTATACGATACTTCTATTATGAACCTTTTCTATGTTTTATAAGTTATACTATTTTTATTTCAAAAAAATTTCTTCGATTTTATGTTCTTTTGAATACTTTTAATAAGTATTTTATTTGTATCAATATGATCTAGAAATATGAGCATCTTCATTGAAACTTTCTCAAAATATATTTTTAATCAAAAAATATTATCTCAATTAATTTGTATTATTAAAAGTACGAATTAGATAAGATTGACAATATTTTATTCAAAATCTTGATAATATTAATTTATTTAATTAGAAGTTCTTATGTTTGTTAGTATGAATTATAATTCAAACTTATTAGAAGGATGTTGAATTAGTTGTTTAATTTTTTTTTAATGAATTTGAATTTATAAAGGATTGTTTGAAAATTATTATTTGAATTTATTTTTGTGAATTGTAGTTTATTAAGGTTTGTTGAAATATTGTTGTTTAAATATTATATAGAAATTTGAATTTTATTTTAATTATTAAATTATTTTTGACAAATTAAATAAAATTTTATGACTATTTGAGTAGTATTTATATACAAAATTATCAATTAATAAGATAAATATAAAAATCAAATGTAATTGTGATATTTTAAAAATTAAAAAAATTAGGAGTTCCCCCTTCATAAAAAAGGAGTTACAAATTCATAGAGAGTAAATTATTATGCATTATTAAAAAAAAAAAGTGATTTGTGGACTAAACTTCAAGTTTTCAGCATAGCAAACAATCAAACATGCAACATTATCAAATTTTCTTGAACTTAATTTTCAAATTTCCCTATTTTTACAAAGCCAAAGTATATTAAATTTTAGGACACGCATATTCTCCCCTCATTTTTAATTACTTTACCCCTACACTTAAATTTTTCATTCCAAAATATATTTTAAAGACCAAAATACCTTTTTGTTATATTTTTCTAATCTACAAATGGATCAATTCGTCCTCATGTTCTTCGTATGAAAACCCTATTCATGATTTTTGATTTTTTTTTGAAAAATTACAGGGGGTGAACTGAAAATTTAGGATGGTGAAGTGAAAAAGGGAGTGATGTAATTAAAAATGGGGTAGAATATCCGTGCCTTAAATTTTATGGAAAGAGTAAGTCTCTTGTGCACCAGTTACACCGTGCACCTCAAGTGTATTTTTAAACAGTTACACTATTTATTATTGAAAAGTTATACTCCCTCCGTCCCAACATTTTCTTCATAGGTGGAGTTTCACGCATATTAAGAAAAAGTGAAGTATGTGAGTGTGAAGTTATATAATAAAATATAAAAAAATGTACCTTATTGACTTTTGTGAGTGTGAGTTGTTTCCTTTTTTGGAGTGTGAAGAAAGAGTTGGGACGTCCATATAAGGAAAGTGTGAAGTTTATCTTGGGACAGAGGGAGTACAAATTATTACATGAAAAGTTATACTATTAAATATATATTTTTCAATAATAATATGTGTAACTTTTCAGTAGTATTTTGTGTAACTTTTTAAAAATGAATTTGAGTTACACGGTGTAATTGGTGTATATAAGACTAAGTCTTATGAAAATCAATTAGCTCTAATTGAGAAGAGAAAGTCCAAAGATTTAGACAACATAACTCGGGCCCGGATTACATTTGGTTCTCATGATACACAGATTTACTAGTGGTTTTTATTTTTTTTACTCAAATTGACGGCTCTAATTTTAAATTACAAAAATCAAATTTTCTATTACAGTTGGTCAAAAAAAAAAAAAGATTTTTCTAGAATTTTTCTATAAAAAAATTATTTTAAAAATGGAGTATTTGATATTCTAGGAGAAGATTCTCAGTTTGAAAGGAAATTATAAATATAGAAAATATAACTAACCTTTTTATCTGGGACACAATTATAAATATATACGCTGTGTATACGTTAATTTCCTTTGATATGAGGAATAATTTTGTAAAAATTTTATATTTCCATATTATATATATATAGATATATAGATTTCCCAAGGCCATTTATTTTCTTCCATAGTTGATTTTGCTGCTCTGTAGACTCAATATTTTTCGTTGGTTTTTGTCTTCATCAATCTTTTGCAATGGAAAATCACTCTGCTGATCAGGTAATTTTAGTTATTGTTATTATTATTCTTATAATTAATTTCGCATAATTCCATAAATTTTATCGCAGTTCTATTATACTTTTTGTTTTTAAAAACTGGAAAAAAAAAATCTGTTGCAGACCATGATTCTGTCCATAAAAATTAGTTGCTGCGAAGGGTGCCCAAAAATACTGAAGAAGAAATTATTTAAAATGCAAGGTACTGTATTTTTTTCCTATCATATGATTTATATATAGCTTTTTGATCAACTATGAGGTTAGAACTAATTATGTCGTGAAGTCATATGTTTGGATATTTTTTGCCCGACAAAAAAAAATAGAAAACAATTAAAATTATTGTGTTTGGAATTTATAAGTATGTTGTAATGAATATCTTTTTGGTTCTCACTACGTAACACAATAAAAATAATTTCTGCAAATTTGAAATATATTTAAAAAAATCTTTCTAATGGAACTTTCAATTATTAGAGTATCGTCATGTCCGGCAAAAATTCAAAAATAATTTTGTTATATATTATGACTTGATTGAAGGTAAAAAGAATATAAATATATAATTAATATATGTATGCAATCTTTATATTTTGAGAAAAGAATATGGTATCTTTATACTCTCTCTCAAGCACAATCATGCCCTCTTTTGTCACACAATGGATATAATTTTTTTGGTGTATGTAAATAGCAAACAAATTTTAATTAAATATTTGAATTTATTTTTGACATGCGTTGCCCCCTTATTTTTAATGATAGCAAATCTATGTAAATTAAAGGAAAAAAATGAAGTGACATGATATATTTAGTTTTGTAATGAACAAGTGAAGTGTTCTCAACTTGAAATAAGAGTCAATCCACACTGATATATTTGTTCAAAGGATAACATTACTTATTCTAAAAAATGACAAATCTACACAATTTAGTGACTCTCAAATTTTGAGTTTTGGTATGTAGTTGTAATTTGACTAAGTTTTTTTTTTTTTTTTTTTTCTGTCATAACTATGATCCATTTCCAAAGGGGTGGAATCAGTCTCCATAGACACAGAAAACGACCTTGTATACGTCAGAGGGACAATAAACCCAACAACTCTACTCAACAACGTCGCAAAACTGGGAAAGGCAGTGCAACTTCAGCCAACTGATGAACACAATCACAAAAGAAACGACGACTTCACAGCTCGAAAAAGGGGCAAAATGCATAAGAATTGCTGCTGCAAAGATGGTCGTCACGCATTTAAGAAGAAAGCTGAAGAAGAGCATAAATCTGAAATTTATGAATATCCCACAGTTAACGAGAGAGTTTGCAGAGATATTTTCTGCGAATCCCACGCGTTCCTGCATAAAATCAAAGAAAAGGTCCCGCCTGAGAAGTCCAACCCATTTGGCCTCGGATGGTTGCCCTTTTTTGGCGGGGTTGGCCCATATGGTGGTGGTTATGGAGGAGGTTCGTATCCGTATCGGATGTCACACCCCTACAGGTATGCTTCGCAGCCGAGGATGGGCCCACAATATCCATTTGGTTTTCAGTACAGGCAGTAGAACTCTTCCAGAAACACCATTCTTAAATATCTGGAAGAGGTTGAGGTTTCAGATACACCTGCTTAAGCTATATATCTAATTTGATTTCTCGATTATGCTAGTTTTTTCTTCAGACATTAATACATTTGGAATTGCTTGTTTTGTTTCATTCAAGTGTAGGTCACATGTACCTATAACATCGCCTGTTACACTAACTAGCGAAATAACATACGAGATAATAGGATAGGAAACATGATCAATTGATTACTTGCATATTCAGACAAACTCCAAACATATTATTGGAAAAGAAATCATGAAGAAACTGAGTTGTATACAACTGATGGAATCTGTTGAACCCCATGAAAAACATGAACTAGTCACCAACCTTTATAGAGGGACCAGGGCCTGAACAACTACTCATGCTAAAGAGCGTAGATTTATTTATTCTCAGGCTAGAAACCAGGAAATCACGACACATCAATGGACGAAATCCCACTTCATTTCTTGTTGGAGTCTTCTCCAGCCTTCTGGCAAAAGAGGAAATAGATTATGATAATGCTTTACTGAAATCACAGTAAAAAATGAATCAAAAGCCGAATGAAGTATATATGTTTTTGTATGCATAAAACTCAACAACTATGAGTACAATTTTGAGTATCGATATATATATATGCAGAACTTAAATTGAATGTTAAATAAAAGTTACTGTATCATATTACTATATACTTGGTCTCACTAGTTTAACGAAGAAAACTGAAATGAGGATTGAATCAACAAACATGTCTAAGAAAGAACAAGTTTGATTGATGTTTTTTCATGCAAGCTGTGTACAAAGCAAACTACATGAGAAGAATTGAAAGAACACCTAGGGTGGCAAAAGAGACTGGAAAACTGGATTTTCTAATTCATTTCAAGGAACAACAATTCCTTCTGTGAGAAGTACTCAAATTTCTGATAACATCGTCCACCTGTTTATAACAAATATATTTTGGGTTTGTTACTCATCAAACAGTTGCTATTTGCAAATTGGGAATAAGCCCAAGATGAAATTGAATATTTGTAACGAATTAAGGTTAAAGCCAATGGGCAGGAACATAATCAACATACGAGTGACATTGTTTGTATAATCAAGATTTGAACCAGACAAAAAGCAAGAATTTCAATTCGGGGATTTTGTCATTTCGCAGAGACAGTGAGCATTCTACAATTACAATCAAATCATTTCCACAAACATGGAAAGAAAAGTTTATAAGAGCAAGAACACAATCAAATCAGGCCAGAAGACGTCAGCAACGAACTCAAACGAAGAAATCTGAAATATACACATGACGAACCACAATATTCAACATGTATACGAAAATTATTCACCTTATCAGATTTCTCCTTCTCAGCTTTCTCCTGCTCCAGCTTCTTCTTCAGTTTCTCCTGCTTTTCCCTCTCCATTTTCTTCACTCGCATCCAACCAAGCAAAATTAATCATCACACGAAAATAAATCATCAAAATCGACCAAAAAATAGAAAAAAAACATCAGCAAAAACCTTAATATAGACAGTTTCCTTTGCGAGCTCTTCTTCATTGAGCATACGACCATCGCTCAAATACCGAAGGCTCGAGGCAGATGATCGCAAGTTGCCTTCCATTAAACCGAACAATCCACCGCGCGAAAGCACAGATCTCATCGCCATTTTTCTGCCTTTTTTTTTTCTTCCTCTTCTTCTTCTTCTTCTTCTTCTAATCAGGTGAAATTACAGTGATTATTGATTGCCAAATCAGCTTAACCTAGATTGAATTTCATTTCATATGCTATTTTCCATATGGGGGACAAAATTACCTTTTTCACCCTATTTCACAATTAAATATAAATGCAGGGACTATTCTGAAAATTTGCAAAACCCGCCTTTCACTTTTCCTTTTATTCCACATAAGCCCCTTATTTCCTCTTTCTCAACTCGCGTAGTCTCCATTCATCCTCTGCAGATCGAAATAAAGCTCAACTTCAATTGTTAACGAGCAAGTTCGATTACAGAGGAGAAGCATGTATCATCCGACAAGAGGTGGAGTCCGCGGCGGTCGCGATCGTAAGAGCTCTCTCCTTATCCATTTTCTTCCCTGATTTCTAGGGTTTCAACAACTTCTGATTGATAAAACCCTAGAATTACTATTTAAGTTGGTGATGTCCTTGTTTTTGGTCGTGAATTATGTGATTTCTCGAGAAAATTTGTGACTTTTTTGTTATTTGTGTGACATTATGCAATTCTTTTCCAAAATCATGGAACTTTTACAATTGCCGCACACTTTTGGGCGTTGACCTCATAGTTTTTTGTGAAGAAGTTAAAATTTTGTATATTTATTGATTTATCTCATAACTATGCCTGGGTTTATGATTTCACAGTATGTGTATAAACAAGTTTGTGGCCTGTAATTCACCTTTCTTAAATTAATTCGATTAGTGGAAACTGGAATGGTACAATATTCTGATTGTATTTCTGGATTTATAATTTTTTTACTTGAGATGATTTTTTGTTTACTGTGGTTACAGCAATTAAGTACAGTCAGGACATTAGTTAGGTTATCTTGTGTAGCTGTATCTTTATATTATTTGGATCAATTTAGGGAGATGATTCGAGTGCCCTAAGGATTTCAGCTAGTCTTGACAAAGTTCTACAAGATAAAAGTTACATTAAGGAGTTGAAACTTCGATGGGGTGGATGGGGACAGTTGTAACTATACACATCTTTCTGGCTGATTATTATGTGGTGGAAAATCAGGATTGTTGATTTAAGAAATTTGATGTCTAGTTTTTGAAGAAATAATAAGTGCTACACCATTGTGAAGTTAATGATAATCCTGATATAAGTTTGGGGATGGAGACATCATTGCTAAAACTACTCTGACCCGCTTCCACATATTCTCTCTCCTGGGTATTTTCTTTGTAATGGTGTGTTTTGCCCAGCATTTAGATATCTTTGGATCCAATAACTGATTATTCTCTGTCACATGCAGAATTTAACTGGGACGATGTTAAAGTTGATAAACATCGAGAAAATTACATGGGTCACAGTCTCAAGGCACCTGTTGGAAGATGGCAGAAAGGTAATGTCTTTCCTTCCCCTTCACTCCCTCGTTGTTGTGTGTGTCTCAGTTTATGCTATTGACTTATTGTCTTTGTGGTCTCTATTTGGAACATTAATTAAGATTTTCATACATTTTGGATGGTTTTTCTTGTTATATAAGCTGATACACATCCTGTAGTAAGCTCTTGATATCATATATGTATTTTTGGTTTGAATGGAATCTGTGACTGATGGTACTAGAGATCGAACCTCCATAAGATTATGACAGATATTGCATGCTGCACTGCAGTATCATTTGACAGGATGTTATCGACTGGAGTGAGATATTGGGAGAACTTAATATATATACACGTATGTATTTTTATGTTTCTCAGGTGACTTCATTGTCTCCAATAAGCATGTGTTAGAGGAAGTTGATCAATAATAACACTTGAATGAATATATTCTTCATTCATGAAAAAGTTGAAGCCCAGACTGTTTGATCAGTACTAAGTAGTTGTATAATTCAGAGACGAAATCAAGTGAGTAGGTTCTGCTGCTTCTACGAGAAATTGTAAAAGAGATTGTAGGGTTTTATTTTCTGCCTGAAAGGATGTTGATTTGCATTATAAAACTATTCCTGTCCTTATACTTAACTTTGCAGCATTCGGTTTGTGCACATTAATATACCACTCATGTACGACCATGCCATTTTACTTTGGCTGATTTGGAAATTATTTCATACTATTTCAATTAATATTCTTCCAGGAAAAGACCTCCATTGGTACTCCCGTGATAAAAAATCCGACAAATCGAATTCGGATGCTATGAAAGAAGAGATTAGAAGAATCAAGGAGGAAGAAGAACAAGCCATGAGGGAAGCTCTGGGATTAGCTCCAAAACGTAGTCAAAAACTTCAAGGTAATAGACTAGATAAACATGAATTTGCTGAACTCGTGAAGCGAGGTTCTACTGCAGAAGACTTGGGAGCTGGACATGCAGAAGCCGCTCATGTTCAAGGTGTTGGTTTTAAAAGGTATAATTCAAAACTTCATATTGAGTATTCTATTTAGAATACTCCCTCCAGCCTCCTGTCCATTTTTATTGACGTTTAAGGTTGTTTCACAATAACAATAAATACATGTATAATGTGACGTTATCTTTACGTAATTCTCTTGAGTAGTGCAAATTGTCAATTATTATAGGATAAAATTTCTCCTCTTGAAAGAGTTAAATTGGTCCGGAGGGAGTCAAACAATATGAAGAAGAAAACGATGATATGATTCTTTTGGAACTTTTGCAGGGGGCTACCCCCATCAGAAGATGCAAGCTTGCCTTCCAATGTGAAGTCTGAAGCAGTTGAGAAGGTGAACATCCCTGTTCCGGCAACAAAAACAAGGGATGATGAGAAAGAGTCGGAAGATGAAAGCAGCAGAAAGAAAAGAAAGCATGAGGAGAAGAAATGGAAACACGAGGATAAGAAACGTGAGAAACATGAAAGGCGTGAGAAGAGACATTCGCATGATTCAGATGATAAGAGGAAGCACAAGAAAAAGAGAAGACATGATTCAGATTCCGAATGAACCAAGATAAGTCGAAGAATGTAAAGAGGAACTGAAACGTGAGCCGCGCTCTGTGAATTATATATATTTGATGGGATCATTTGTGAGAACGAAATGGAGAGCTGGGGACACAGTTGGATGCATTGATGGTATCTTGTTGTGTTGTCGATGCCATTCTAGTTAAATTTGATTAGTGTATTCTATACAGTTGTCGGAGATGAATTCTCTTTGATTGAGGATTTTAGAGAATGATTAGACTTATCAGCCCTTTTTAATAATCCTCTTGCAAAAATATATTTTGTCAGGAAAAAAGAAAATAGAGTTATGCTTGTTCGAAGTATTTTTTTTGTCTGGAAAGTAATTTCTTTGGTTGTTTTGTTTAATAAAATCTACCAGAATTATAACAAAGATTTTTTATATATTTAATTGAATGTTTAATATTTTTAAAATATTGTATAACAAGTTTATCATCAACTAATTTTTTTATAAAATTTTACATTATATTTATAATTAATATCATCTTGTATTTTATTATTTTTTACTTGATTTTTGATGTTTTTAAGTTTGATAAAATATGATATACCATAATTTTTTATATGTTATCACTCCTGGTCCTAGGAGATGAGCCAGCTTCCTCCAAATTTTATTTTATACTGTGATAATATCAAAATAAATTATTTTACAATTTAATTTAAATCAAATTTAATATATTAGTCTGGACACGCGAACAAAAAAAAAAGAGTGTAAGTTAAATAATAAAATTAAAAAAAATGTACTTGAATTTTGCGAGTATAAATTTTTTTTAAAAAAATGTGTGAAAATAGAGTTGAGATGTTCAAATAAGACAAATATGAAAGTAGTCCAGTGATGGAGGGAGTATGGTTTTACACGAATCAAATATTTTTGGTTCGATTCGGTATTCATATTCGAAATTTTATGATTCGAATTTGATTACAAATATTCTATTAATATTCGAATACGAATACAAGATTATGATATTTGATTTAATATTCGTAAATATTCAATTACATATTTTTTATAAATATTATAATAATAATAGTTAGTATAATTATTACTATTATTTTAAGATTATAGACCATTAAAAATTTATGCTCAATAATAATAGATGTAAGCTAATTAGATGATAACCTGGATACCATATATATCTATCTCTCAAACTCTCGCTCAACTTAGAACTATAAATTAATCAGATGCTTTCGGTTCGATTCAGTACTTATATTTAAAATTTTATGATTCAAATTCGATAATAAATATTCGAGTTGATTATTGTTTAAATATAAATATAAAATTATTCGATTCGATTCGATTCATTTCTGATAAAATATTATATAAATTATTTTCATGATATAAATCATATTATATTTATAATATACTACCTCCGTTCCGGAACTATTTTCATAGTAGTTCCGGGCACGCGAACCAAGAAAAAGTAAATATGTGAGTGTAAAGTTAAATAATAAAATAAGAAAAAATGTATTTTGTTGATTTTTGTGAGAGAGAAAAATTTTCTTTTTTAGTGTGTGAAAGAAGAGTTGGGACGTCCAAATAAGGAAAGTGTGAAAGTAGTTTTTGGATTGAGGGAGTAAGTTTTATATTTATAAATTTATTTTATACCATACCTACTCTTCATATATATAACGTGTCGCTAAAATTTCAGGCCGTCCCATCAAACCCTGACTTTTGCGTATTTTGATTTTTGTGTAGAAATATTATTTTATTCACAATTTCTCTTCCACCGTCTGTCAATTATTCCCTAGCAATAGCATCAGAAGCGAGAGAAAGAGTCCCTCACTCCATCTCCGATTCCTACACCGCACCGAAAAAATTCGTCTTCCTCAAACCCCAATTCAATTTCGATCGTAATCAGATCGACAAGATTCTGGTCATTATTTTCATTCTAAAGCAATTGTAATTAAAAAATAAAAATAAAAATGGTGTCTGCAAACAGGGAGATGGTTGTGTACTGCTTCGACACACTGGTGGCGCACTATAACGGCGAGGAACCTCCTCCCCCCGCTTTCGATGAGGGTCAGCAGTATGGATTTCACCCCATCTCTTAAATTATTTGCATTTTTTTATGAATGATTGTGGGTAACCAAAATGATTATTGCATCTGTTTCCAATCTTTCCTATCGTCGTTTTGTAACAGTGTAAAATGAATTGAATCCAATACTGATGCTAGTGCTTTGCAGGGAGATACAATTTTTATTTATTTATAAATACCATCTGTATTTGGCTTGAGAAAAAATGATCTGTTAGACTGAAATATTATTATCAAATTTTTTTAAGTGTAATTTTGGGCATCCGGAGATTAATGTTGAACATGCCTACCGTTTCTTGAATTTTTTGTTGTTCAATATCTTTATTTGATGATGGGTTCATGGTTCCTTACCTTTTTCTTGTGTAGCTAACCAGTAACAAGAGCACATTTAATACTTTTAACTAATGGGCTCAGAGCTTACAATAAAATGAAATGTGTGATGTCCGTAACGAACCCATTTCGGGTTACACTCGAGAACAACCAGAATCCTTTGATATGTTGGTTTATGCTTTGTCCTCATCATACTTTTGTTTCAGCCCATTGTTTGTGACCTGGAAGAAAGTGATCAATGGAGGGGAGCCTCGATTACGTGGATGCATTGGGACTTTGGAAGCTCGCTGCATAGTTAATGGGTTCAAGGACTATGCTTTAACAAGGTACTAAATAGTATACTTTTGAAACTCGATATAATTAAGGAGTAGAATATCTTGGTACTCATTATACTAAGGCATGAGAGTAGAAATATATATATATATTATATTTCCTACTATCCTCTGCATGACTTTGAATAATCTATCGAGTGAGATGATTCAGTTGTGCACTGTGTATAAGATTGTGTTGTTGATACCTTAAACCACTGACATTGATCTGAATTTAGGTTGTGATTTTTCCTTGGATTTCTGTGTATATTAGTATTTCTTTTGTTTCTTTACATTCGTCATTGTTCATTCCAGTCTATAGTAAAAAGTAATTTGCTTTTGTGATCATGCTTCTCTTGACAAGTTTTATTGAATGGAAACTAGCTCCTCTTGTTAGTTGTTACTTTTTTAATATACATCTTTTGAATAATGTATCACATGTACATGATAATCTAGATTTTGTTTTTAATCTGTGTTGTCACAGCCAGCAATGTCAATTGTAATTTTTTATATGACGTATAATCTTTTTTCAGCGCCCTCAGGGACCGCCGGTTTCCCCCCATACAAGCTAAAGAACTGCCTCAGTTGGAGTGCACAGTTTCCATCTTGACTAATTATGAAACTGGACGGGACTACCTTGACTGGGAGGTCAGTGCTATAATGGATTTTGGTTAAAATGCATGTACACTAAGTCATGCTTGCAAACTACAGTGACTGGTATTTTTGTATTTCACCTGAAGGGACTGTTTTCGTTAGTTTGTAAGGAACCATATTTAAATAGATTAATATTTGAAATTTGAGCTAGTAATATATGGTATTGCCCTTTTTAATGGTTAGTTACCCCACCAACATCTGGAGTTCCCTGAATAATGTGATGGTGAAATGCTTGTACAATACTCCATGTAATTGTTTATCATGTTCGTGTTTAGGCAGGGGCCTTAGTTCTTGGTCTGAACTCTTAACTCTTAACTCTTATCAAATTCATGTTTATGCAGGTTGGGAAGCATGGAATAATTATTGAATTTACCGACCCTGACAACAATACAAGGCGAAGTGCCACCTACTTGCCTGAGGTTGCTGCTCATGAAGGTAACTTGTGCACCTGACCACCAAATTTTTTCACTTGTGAACTAATAACCATAACTTAAAACGTTGTATTTCTCTTTAGCCAAGACATAATCTTTTGCCAGTTGTTCCCTTTTGGTTTTGGTGGCATGGGTTTTTCGTAAGGGCTGATGTAGATAGATAAGATTTGTTGAATTCCCTATTATGATGCTACAGGCTGTTGCAGATGATATGGTCAAGGGTAAAAAGATCCAAGAAAATCAATAAGATTAATGGTTCAAAAAGTAAATTTTCTCTCACTAGATACTTTAAAATACTAGCAACACGAGTTCTAAGCCACTCCAGAGCCAAGAGCATGGAGGCTACCGACAATTGTCAAAACTTATTGATCTTTACGCAGCAAATCTTAAATGGATCCTATTTTTAAGTTTTTGTTAGACCATTTTGTAAATGGTTCAAAGACAGGATTGAGTTAAGACGAGCCAAGTTCACACTAGTGTTACTCAAAACAATATAATGAGGCATACAGGAATGCTAGTTTAATTATGTTCTGTTTGTCATACCAGGTTGGACAACGATTGAAGCAATCGACTCATTAATGAGAAAGGCAGGGTATAATGGCGCCATCACTGGACAATTACGAAAGCGTATTCAGCTCACCCGCTACCAAAGCACGCTATTTACCATGCACTACAGTGAATATGTTGCCTACGTTAAGACAACAAGAGGCACTGCTCCGACTATTAATGGAGCAAAGCCAGGCAATTATTGATTGGTTCTTTATCTTCCATTTGAACTACTAAACTATTCGATCTATAGGAAGGTAACTAACTCATATAAACATTCCGTCGGATGCAACTTATTCTATATCCGTCCTGCTCCAGTGATTTATTTACTTCCTATCTTTTCGATGTTACTTGCCAATTGAACAGAATTTGCAGTCAGAAGCTTCTCTGCGACAAGTAGAATGTTGTAAACTTGTTTCATTGTAATATATTTCCACTAATTGTATTTTTTGATTTGGTCCCTGGTTCACTTGTTTTATGTATAACTATATTATTTTGCTATTTGGTCGATTCCTTAAAAACTGTAGTCGTTGCATTTGGGGAGTTTGATAAGAATGATCAAAATTAGCTTTGTTTCATTTTTGTGTTTACCCGGGATGTTTGGTTGGCTCATTGGAAGGTGAGTAATGATACTCATTGGAAAGTGAGTAATGATAATTAAAATCATAGTATGCGTTTGAAATGATTCTATTATGACTTTAATTTCTAGAAACTAAAGAATTTACCGTAGTTTTGTTTTTTTGAGAGGAATGATTTTCATTCCATACTCATTCCATTTTTATACAATTTTCATTAATTACAATTATATCAAATAGTCATGAATGTTGTAATATTGTTAGAGGGTTTGCGTCTTTTCAAGACTGGTTCCACGCCTTTAAATAATTATGTAGTTCTTACAAACATCAAGAAAAATATATCTTTTTGTATGTTTTTTATGTTTGGTTGCATCGAAATGTTTTAAGGAAGATCCAAAATAAAGTTGAACTTTTGTTTTAAAAAATAATAGCTTTTTAGAAATTACATACCCCTTGAATATGTTTTCATGATTAAACAATAACTTTGAAAAGAAATAAATGTTACAAAATACCTATTTTTTCTCCCTCATCGCATTAATCCCGTCTCTTTTTTTTTTTTACGAGTCATAGGTCAATTTTTCTCCCCCTCTTGTTGTTGCCTTTCCTCCATTCAGTTTCTGATTATTCTTTTTTCCCACAAAATCGATGTATGAGTTTTCATTTTCTCTCCTCCTGCTGCCATCTCCATCTTGTTTTTTATATAAATTGTTCAATTTTTTTCAAAATTCTTGTAAATTTTTTGGAAGATTAGTGAAAATTTCTTGTAGATTGTTGTCCAATTTCTTCCATGAATATCATTTCTAGTTTTGTATCGATAGGTAATTGATTCCATTGTTGGGGATACTTGATTTGTGTTTTTTCCATTTTAGATTTCTGGTAATTAATTTATGTTTTTGGCTGTTGCTGTGATTGTTGAATTTGTTACTTTCTCATTGTCGTGAATAATTTGCAACTGCAGTGATTAATTATTGCTGTGGTTAATTTTATCATTTAAATCAAACATACTTCTAGTGAATGATTCATTGTTGTGGGTAATTTACCATTTTCTCAAATTTTTAGTTGTTGGGTTAATATGACAAGAGGTTGAAGAAGGTAGAGAAGAACAAAATAGAAAATTTCATAAATTTTTTGTTTTTTCTTGAAAATTACCTTATTGTATGCAAGTGTTGTCTTTAACCAGCGATGCAGAAACAAATCTAAGTGACGGTTTAAATGGCTATTGGCCGACCCAATTTTAATATAATCTTGAAAATTAGGTGTCTCGTGTGATGAGCACCATCTAGACGGACTATACGCCCACTAAGTACACTAGGTGCCTCCCAGGTTATTAGATGCCCATTTTATTTTATTTTTTTTAGTTGTAAAACAATGTCTTATAGACTATTATACTTAATCAATATGAAACATGTGTTTAGTAGTATAGTTAATTTTTGCTTGTCATTTAATTTTATTAGTTCATACATGTTGATTGGAGTTATATATAACAAAAAAAAAAAAGCAATTCACATTTAAATTGTTATTGAATGACTTTTTGAATATATTGACTTGCATCCGTTGAGAGAAATTCAAATTAGAAATTTGAATCATTCTCTCTTTCACTGTTTTGGGCCCCTTATCCTTCTTCAGTCTTCAGTCGAGTCCATACCTCGTACTAATGCTAATTGTTAAGATAACTATTATCCTTCCAAATGGTCACTCCTTGTAATTCTCATTTCTTATAAGTGAGTGTGTGATTAGTGCTACACTCATTATGACAAGATTAGACTTTGAGGTCTTCATTAATCTTTGATTTCATCTGTAATCTTGTCTCTTTATTGTAACTTTTTCTTCTAGTTGTAAATTTACTTGTTGTGAACTTAGGATATTATAGATGTAGACTTTAAATCTGCAGCTATACATATCTGACTTCGTCCAATTTTTATACTTGCAAAGTTAGTCTATAGACATGCATTCCTATGCTTTTCTATAATCAAAATCTATATAAAAAACATATCCTAACAATGAAGTTTATACCTTGAACCCAAGAGGAGGATGACACTAATCCATTGATAGGCCAACGCTGAACAAACTCTTCGTGTTGCTAATTTTCTCACGACATCAACCACCACCCCCACTCCATATTCAGCCATGTTCTCCAATAAAGTGTGAGTTGGGAAAGACGATTAGTAGGCTTTTGAGAAGGTCCAATTTGGAGGAGAATTATTGGATGAAATTTTAGGGAAATATGTATGATTAGAAGTTGTGGTAGCTGGTCACAGCCGAATGGTGGTGGCTCGGGGCGGCAGAGGTGGTTATTTCATCCACTACAGAAAGATTCAGATCACGAACATGTAGGGATTTTGTAATGTGACATGTAGGGATTTTGTAATGTGATCTGAAAGGGAGGAAAGGAAGAAGATCCAACCATCACTAATAGTGGTTGGTATATTTTTACTCGATTTACAATTAATAAAAGGCAAAATTTTGTACGGTATCATCTTATAGTATGAGATTGATCGAATTAAATAAGTGATAGAGTTACAATAAAATGTGACATTATTTCTAAGAAAAATGATAAGTCACTTTAAAAAAATATTATCATTTTATATTAAAACTTTATTACTTTTTAAATATTGTAACTTTTTAATTATTTAATGTCATATTTTAAATTTAAATGTGGACCAAATAATATGATCTCAAACTACGAGACGATCTCACCCAGAACTTAATCTTAATAAAATATTGTGCTTTGGAGGAGAGCTTCAAGTTAATATATTGCTCCCTTAAATTTGGATAAATACAAAATTGAATTTTAAAAATTATTTAAGCAAAGGAGAATAAAGGGAAAAACAAAAAGAGTCACAAGGAGAAACTCACCCAAGTTATTTTGGTGAAATGTTCTTCAACTGCCATATCTTTTATGCCATAAGTACCATCTCAAGTGTTATTGCTAGATACAACTTTAGAGAAAATTATGCATTAGCTTTTATTTTGCCTAATTTTGCTTTGTATTCTGAAGATTAATTTTTGGTATTTTCTTAGTTTGCCCATGCCTATTGTATACCTAAAAACAAGTATGCTGCGGTTTACTAATCATTAGAGCAAAGGACAAATTTTGTTTTAAAAAATATTTTTTTTAGTCATCTATATGCTCATACTAACATAAATACATTTCTATAAAGAAGAATTTATTTTTTATTTGTCCCACAGAAATAGATTAGTTATTATATTAAATTATGAATAATGTTGTTAATTTTTCATTTCCATATTTGTCCATCACTTGATATAATTTGTTATTTTTCTAATGTAAACTACTAGCAATTTTCTTGTGAAATGAAAAGACATAAATGCTACTCCCTCCGTCCACCAATCTTTTTTCCATTTGTAGAGTGACACGAGATTTAATGAAAATTAATATTATATTAAAATGATAGATAAAGTAAGAAAAAAGTGAAAGCATTGTGGGACCCAAATTTTTATTTGTGAGTGAGTTGTTTTTTAAATAAAAAAATGGAAAAATATTTTGTGGACAAACAAAAAAAGAAAGTAAAAATAATTTGGTGGAGGGAACACAAAAGAAGGATCCTTATACTTCTAGTACAAGTTTAAGATTCTCTATCCATTCTTGATAGTTGAAGCTCAAACACTATCTCTTTAATTGTAAACCAACTCAATAATCTTCTTCTTCACTTCTTCCACCGTCTTTGGCTATTTGTTCATCCTTGAAATTTGTTGCATTTTTTCTCTTTCATATTGCCCATAAAATGCATATTCAAATACTGACTACAAATTTCTTTAATTTCTTCCTTTGAATAAAATTGTTAAATGTTGTATATTTATCATGGAATTTGTGGTTATAATGAAAATCATCCGAAACTAATTTACACGTTCCATCCAAATTTTGTACGATAAATCACATCCAAAGATAACATGAATATTAATTTTTAAACCACACATAAACTTTTAAATTTTTTATATTTCATCTCATTTTCTTTTCAAATTTAGAACACATAGTCAGAGAAATATTTTTATTTGTAAAAAATACTTAAAATTAATTTTTATTGGACTGTCGATTGTTAATATTAACATGAGTAAGTCTCTTGTGCGTTAGATGTAACAAATAATTAAGTAATATTTCAAAAAAATTATATATATTATTATTATTGAAGAGTTACACTTATTTATATTGAAAAGTCACCCTTCCTAAAATAATATCAGGAAGACTTTTAAGTTAAAATAAGGGCAATTTTTCAATAATAATGCAGATGATTTTTTAAATATATACTTAAATTGTACGACTCAGCTAAGTACATTCAAGACATACTATTAAAAGAGTAAATGAAAATAAAAATTTAAATATCTATCACAATTTATATCATATTACATAAATTTTGGGGAAACTAATTTTTTTCGTCCGGTAATTTTTTCTCTTTTTGATTTAGTTTTATTAATTTTTAAAATTTGATTCTTTTTCTATAACTTTACCTCTTTTTTATTTTGGTTAGCTTTCAAATTGATTTTTGTTCTGTAATTTATATATATTTTTATTTTCGCCCTATAATTTTATATTTTTTTACATGAATGGAGTGTCACAAGATAAAAAATAAAAAGTAAAACTACAGAATAAAAATTAAAATTTAAAAGTTAATAAAACTTAAAAAAAATGTAAACTTACAAAATAAAAATTAAAATTTGAAATTTAATAGAATCGAAATAAAAAATAGGCAAATACGGAAAATAATTATTTTCCCTAAATTTTACTGGGAATTACTACTGTTTTCCTTTTTTTGACGGTGGAATTACTAGTGTATAAACAAACAAATCTGGAGATGTGGCAAAATTGATAAATTGGACAGGAATTACTCTGCTGTCAACTCTACAGCAACTTTCACATTTTTCTTCACGCCAACGCCACGAACCCATCATCGGAGCTGTTTTTCGGCGACAATAATCTGCGATCGATCGTAAGTTACAAACCCCTTTCGCAATTTCGATGGTTATGGTTGTTGTCTCATCCATTATCGATTCCCGTTTTTCTTTTTGCAATTATCTTGACTTTTTCTTTTCTGGAAGAATTGTTATCTTCGTCGATGCGATGTGCAATTTGATCGTGTTTCATCGTCAATTGTTACTAATTTAGTGTCTATTTGGTCACTTAGTGTGTTAATGCCTATAGTTTCGTCCAATTTACTTTTTATGCTACATGAGTAATTCCGACAGTATGATTTAGGGTTACTATAATTTTTGGTTTTTTCTGTGTTACGTTCTGATCCAGGGTCACTCGAGCGGATACTCGTTGTTTCTGTACATTGCCCTGTTGAGATACAAGTTAAATTATAAAATTGTTGATTTACGATTTCTCTAAATTGTTGTTATCTTTTACCTGGCTGGGATGGAATTGTCTTTTATCTGATGAAAGATCTCATGATAGGTCTCGTGGCTTGTGTATGTAGTTCTCTTTGTTTCTTTCTCTCTGAGGGGTTTTTGTAGTGTTGGCTTTAAGTTAAACTTGAAATTATTTATTGGTGCTCTTTAATTTTCAGGTTGACAAGGTGCTCCTCGTTGGGGGAGTATTGGCTTTTTGAGAATGACTCCAAAAGGCTTGATTTATAGCTTTGTAGCGAAAGGGACTGTTGTGCTGGCAGAGCACACTCCTTATTCTGGAAACTTCAGCACGATTGCCGTACAATGCTTGCAAAAGCTTCCTTCTAACAGCAGCAAGTATACCTATTCGTGTGATGGCCACACTTTCAATTTTCTTCTTGATAGTGGATTTGGTAAGTGGTTTTCATTATGCTTGGTTATCATATGCACTTTCACTGCTTAAATAACATCTAGTAGCATCTTAAGTCTCGTTTGGCGTGTAGTTTTCCTTGTTGTTGCAGATGAATCAATGGGAAGAAGCGTGCCATTTGTCTTTCTAGAGAGAGTGAAGGATGACTTCAAGAAACGTTACGGTGCTAGCATCAAGAACGATGATCCACACCCTTTGGCCGATGATGCAGATGAAGATGATGAATTATTTGAAGATCGATTTAGCATTGCATACAATCTTGATCGAGAATTTGGGTGCGCCTTTAGTTTTGTGTAAAGATATGACAACTTTAATATCCTATTGCTCCACTGTAGTTATGGAATTCATATTCGTTTTGGATTACTAGGCCAAAGCTTAAAGAGCACATGCAATATTGTATGAGTCATCCAGAAGAAATGAATAAGCTATCCAAACTGAAGGCTCAAATAACAGAGGTCAAAGGGATAATGATGGACAACATTGAGAAGGTACACTTTTCAGTCTGTTGTACTCTAAAGCTAATAACAATTCATTGTGGATTTTTAGTGTGGCTGGAATAAAAAATTATAATGTTAGTTATACTCATCCTTTAATTGCAATCTGTCATTTTACTCCTTCGTCCTTTCTCTTCTTTGTTCGTTTTTATTTTGGTTCTCCTGTTGGCTACACTGGTTGGAGAATATTACTGAGATTCTCATGACAGCTAGTGAAGTTTTAGGTAAATGAGTTGATAGTTCTGCTCTGTCTCTATTTTCTGATGATCCAATAAATTCCACATTGTATTTTTTTTGTATCCCACCTCACACGAACGCGCACCACAAAATTAAGCAGGATACGTGTTCATACTAGCATGCACGCCTGCCCACTTGAAGATGCATCCAAGGAATAAATACTCTATTTAAAAATGATGATACTTTAATTACTTGGCAGTTAACATTTTAGTTAGGTTGTCAGTAGTCACTTTACTTTGTCGCTCAAGGACAAAAAATCAAAAGCACAAATTGTCTTATTGTCTATTGCTGGAAGAACCTTGCTGGTTCAGTCTGTTATCTCTGCAATACTTGTATAAACCATGCAAATATCAGGTATTCCGGAAGCCATATACCAGGATATAGATAGTAGGAACTCCGGATTTGTGTGGGGAACAAGGATAACAAAAATAAGAAACATTGATTGGCTTGGGATAAGGTGTGTAAACCAAAAAAAGGAATCTTTTTTAATCATGTCAACGGTTAGTGTCGCTTCTTGTTCTTTTGCAATAATGCCTTCAGTCAGTCAGCCCCACAAAGGATGCAGTGTTTGTTTGTTCTGCTCTCGTGCATACACAATTAGACATGCATGCATGCAAACACACTCTACTTGGATAGCAAGACTCAGTTTAATTTCTCTTAGAATATTAATGACATGCTAGTGATTTGTTTTGTGTCATTGTTTTAGTTAATGAATCAGTAGTCAGGTTCCATCACTATGAATCATTTTCTGATAATTAGATTGTCGTTTGGTTGTCATTTGTCTTGTAATGTAGTACCTTGTCGTTAGCGGATAAGAATCCAAAAGCCTAGATTATCTTAGTCGGCCCCACAAGATGATGCACTGCTAATTTTTTCTGCTCTCGTGCATAGACATTTACACGTGTATTCATGCTAGCTCACTTTTCATAAATAACAAGTGAATTAATTTTAGTCCAATATTCATGACATTTTTGTTTTTGGATAGTTACCATTTTAGTTAAGGAGTTGACAGTCAGGTTCCATTACAATCACTCATGTTCAGATAATTAATTCTTTGTTTGGTTTTCAAAATATTCGCAAAATTTTGTTGCTTACGTATAAAAATTAAACAGAGATTGTTTTAGTGTTCTCCACAAAACAATATACTTCCTTTTCCACTGTCGTGCATAGATAATTAGACGTACATGCATGCATGCAAGCGCACCCTTCATAAATAGCAAGCGGCTATTAATTTCAGTAAAAATATTAACGACATTTTACTAATTTGTTGGGCTGTTATCGCTTTAATAACGAGTCAAATTGTCAGGTTCCATCACTTTCAATCATTTTCTGATAATTAAATTGCGTTTGGTTGTCAACAGCCTTGATACATTGTTGCTTACTGACAAAATCAAAAGCCTAGATTCTCCAATTTACCCCAAAAAACGATAACTGCTTACTGTTCTCATGAATCAACAATTAGACAGGCATGCTTGCAAGCGACCATCGTGGATATAACTGTTGCTCCCTTGTTTATACTTGGCATTCGTCATTTCTCCTGCAAGCACAGTTAGCTAAATATTTTCTACAAGACAAGCAAGAGTCTAGAAACTTGATCATTTGCATTTTCCAATGTCTAGTCTGAACAAAAAGTTACCTTTCGGGGGCTTATTTCCCAAAAGAAAGTTAGGACGTGTTATTCTGAACCTTGTTATTGATTATTGCCGAGCATTTAACATCCCTGAGTCTAATGTTCCCATTGTTGGTGATTTTTGATGATTTGCTATATGTACACCGTTTTGAAACTTCTTGATCTCGTATAATGTTTTTCTTCATTCTTAATGTAATTGATGGAGCACCAAACATTCAGACTCTGTGTTCTCTTTCAGGTTTTGGATCGTGGTGAGAAAATCGAATTGCTGGTGGACAAGACTGAGAACCTTCAGTTCCAGGTGATGATTCTCTTTTAAACCTATGTGCTTCGGAAAATTACTTACATGTCCCTTGACCCTGGATGCTGATATGCATATGGAAATTATGTTCAGGCTGATAGCTTCCAACGACAAGGAAGGCAGCTACGGAGGCAGATGTGGTTGCAAAATCTTCGCATGAAGCTGATGGTTGGAGGTGCTATCCTTTGCCTCATCTGCCTTCTCTGGCTCATGTTTTCTTGAGATTTCTGAAGTTGGGGTTTTATTTTCGTATCTGGTGAATGGATATATTCGTCTTTATGTACAAAAAGCTGGTATTCTAAAACTGCTATGTATATCTCTTGTTCCCATGGTGACACTGAGATTTGGTTTATATTTTATGGTGGAGATTTAGCATTATTTATGATTTTGATTGCTTATTATTTAACTATTTCTAGGTGGTAATTGTGGTTAGGTTCGTATATTGTTTTTGATTAATTTCTTTTCTTCATGCTATTTGTGAATTAATTAATTTCTTAGGTTTTAGTCATTGAAATCATCCCCCAATACTATTATGCAGCCATTGCATAATCCAATAAACAATAATGAGCTTCAACATACTAATAAATGTAGCCCACCTCCGATGACACCTTCCACAGTCTTGGGACAAGACTTGGTTAAAAACACGTATCTATCCTTCTTAAATATACCACCTCCGTTCCAAGACTACTTTCATAATTGTGTCTTGGGCACGTGCACTAAAAAAAAAAGTATGTGAGTATAGATAAAGTGTATTTTATTAATTTTTGTGAGTGTTAAAAATTTCGCTTTTAGGTGTATGCAAGTAGAGTTGAGATATCTAGATAAGATAAGTGTGAAAATAGTATTGGGAACGGAGGGAGTGCATGTTTTAGAGAGGATTGATAACTTTATGAATTTTGGATATATTTATGTATATACAACTTTTATATCTAGAGAGCAAATAGTAGAAAGAAAGCTAGAAATCATAAGAAAATCAGGAGAAAGGGATTGAAACAACCTTGCCTTTTCACCATTTTTCTCTTTTTGGAGCGAGCCTTTCTACTATATTAATTGCTATAAAATCTCTCTCTCATCAACAAAACCATCAAATCATTAGTGCACAATTTTTTATTTTCAAATTTTATAATCATCATATATATATATATATATCATCATTATTAAGAATATTACTTGTGTGAATGAATTGTACTATGCAATTAGTTTTGAGTAATATCATCAGCATATACACATAATACTAGAATTGACACTTAAAAAAAAAACTGTACCAGTGATTTCTTGCAATTTCTTTTGTAAAAACACTCGACATTTTGAAAAACTGCACTTGGTTCATAAATCTATAATTTTTACTCTTCATCCCTAAAATAAAACTAAAAAATATTAAGTCAAATAAAATACCAAGTTACATTATCTTTTTTAAAATTTTGAACACACAAAGTTACTTAATATGCTTTACTCGATATTTCTATATATTTAATCAAATAAATATCAATCTTGGATAATATAATTTAAAAGAGTGTTAATTAAACCATGAAATACGAATATTAATGTGCAATTAAATAGTTGGATAAGGGAAAATTATATATATAATATATTTATATATATATATATATTCAAATCTTTTGGTAGGCCCTAAAGATATGTTGGTTAGGAATGTTGGTGGATCTGATGGGAATGAAGATAAAAAAAATAGATGAGGATGTAGAGTTGGATAGAATTTTGGTTAAGGATGAAGACGTAGAGTTGGATAGAATTTTATATCAAATCAATATGTTGCTATATTATTTTATTATTGTTAGTCAATGTTATAAATTATAATGACTGTAATAGTAAGTGATGTATTATTTTATTCTTAATATATTTATAGTATATTTTATTATATTTGTATACATTAAATATGAATAGTATAAAAAGGTGGATAAAATAAAAGTATTAAAAAGAATAAGTCATAAAATAAAAGTATATAAAAATATGACATGTAAGAAATATAAATGTGAATCATGCTTGAAAGCCGCTGCCACCCTTCCCCTCTGTACAGATATGTGAGCCTCATAGACCTCTTGTAATTCTAGCATGCACTATGCTCGTATCATGTATATGAATTTAAAATTCAATTTAAAAAAAATCATATCTCAAATATCCAAAAAAAAAAGTAATACACTAAAACCTTAAAAAATAATTAGGAATAATCCAATAAATAATCAGTAATATTCAATTGCAAAAAATAAAAAAATTAAAAAAAATATATATATATATATAAACAGTTCGGTGTATTAGTGTGTGATCTGGAAAAAAAAATTAAAATTAAACTTAAAAATCTATGTGTATTTCATGCATATGTTGTATACTAGAATTTAACTAACCGTGATTATTTCATATACAATTGATCAAGCGCAATTTTTGAAAGAGTAAGCCTGTTGTGCACCAAGTGCACTGTGCAACTCAAGTTTATTTTTAAAAAGTTACAAAAATATTATTGAAAAATCACACGTGTTATTACTGAATAATATATTTTTAAAAATATGCATTTTAGTAATAATACGTGTGACTATTCTTGTGTAATTTTTAAAAAAATACACATGAGTTGTAATATTTATACAAAACTAAGACCTTTTGAAAATATGGATAGATTGTTATCACTGAATATGGATATGTACAACTTTATGTCTGGGTAGAATTTGTAAGTGGGTAGCAACAAAAAGCTGGACAAATGGATTGAAGTTGTGAAAATGTGGAGAGCCTTTATTAATTAATTTCATATTATCTTTTTTGTTCCACCATATTAATCTCTAACTCTCCTCAACAATTGATGTACAATTTCTTATTAATCACCATGCACATATGTTGTTGATTGAGGGGGTGGGGTTTAAACTAGTAATTTGCACATAGATGGAATCATGTGCTTATTAAAAGCCCCAACATAGTCTTTAATTTGTAGCTCTACACAATACAAATCCTCGCCGGCCATGGGTGATGCGGAATACAGTTATGTGAGTCTCAAAGACCTCTTGCAACATCAACCAATGCCCCATCAATCTGCTGAATCCTCCACACTCGAACCCCTCGATTCCAATCCTGTAGCTTTGAAGAAGACCAAAAAGAAAAAGAAGAAGAAAGGTATCATTCTTATATTTTGAAGAATTGAAAAAGTAAATTAATTCTAAATCTGTACCTGCGTGCAGGTTCTGTGCCGGATCTACGACTGATTGCTGGAGAGACCAACGGCGGAAAACACAGTAGAAGTGACGAACCGTTGATGTACTACGAGGCGGTGGGTGACGGGGAGGCGTTTGATGACTTAGAAGTGCTTTTTAAGGAGTGACTAAAATGTGGAGGGAAGAAATGACACTTAAATATAATTAATTAATTAGGCCATTTATGAATTACAACATAGAAGAAAAAGAAGAGAAGAAATAATTAAGTGCATCAACAAGTTGTTGCACTTGTGTGCCTGTCTTTTGTTAAGTGATCTTCAGAATTGTATATCATTCATCAGTTGCAGAATTAAATCATGAGGCAAGATTTGTAACACTGGAAATGTATTAACGCACACACATATATATTAAGTATTGTAACGAAATAAATTTTATGCACTTAAATTGCACGATACACGTAGTGCACTGAATAATATTAATTTTTAATTATTCGGAGTTTTGTATTAATCTATTTAATACTCCTCTTATCCATAATAAATGTGATAGTTTGTCATTTCGAATGTGAAATTTAAGTGTTACATTTTCTTTTTTGATATAATCCTATCCATTTTTCTTAACAACTATCCCTATTTTTCATCGAAATTATACCATTTTTCATTTGCTTAATTAAAGAAAGTTACTTATCTATATTTATCATTCTCTTGCACATTTTTTTTTCCTATATCATATTTCAGTCACTATCTCTATCTTTTTTAAAGGTGTGCAAAATGCAAATGTACATAACATTTTTTTTTTTGGTATGCCGATGGAGTATATATATGTTGATATATGCAACTAGCTAGTGCACGGTGTATTCACTTAATAGTTGATATTATAGAGAAAATATAAAAAATGGTCCTGTAACTTTGTTTGAGTCCATATTTAGTCCTTTATCTTTTTAATTTCTCGATTATAGTCCTTTTGTTATAAAAAAATGGTCATTTCCGCCGGAAATAAAAAAAATTGACCGGAATTTACAACTGTTCCAGGAGAAATATAAAAAAATGGTCCTGTAACTTTGTTTGAGTCCAGATTTAGTCCTTTATCTTTTTAATTTTTCGATTATAGTCCTTTTGTTATAAAAAATTATATATTAATTTTAAATTAAATTTTTTATAAAATATTGAAGATTATATAATTTTATTTAAAAATACTTATTTTTTATTTTAAATATGAATATTCTAAAAAATGTATTTAGTATTTAATAATTATTTAATAAATAATAAAACATAATTATAAATATATATATATTAAGCTTCTAATGCTATTACAAATAAATTTTAAAGTTTAATTTTGGAAATTTTAATTCGTACGAAAAAGTTGATTTTTTTAAATTTCAATTCATATGAACATGTTGATTAATTTTTTTCAAAAATAAATGATTATTCGTATTTAAATATTATAACGTGGTTAAATATATATGACTATTAATATTAATGGTTAATATTAACATAAATGGTTAATATTTCTCTATTTTTGTTTTTATTAGAAATTATTTTTGTTCCCTCGATATTTAATTATAAGTTAATTTTGGAAATATTAATAGTCAATGGAATTACTCATTGTTTCGTAATATTTTGAAATTTTTAATTCATAGGAATATGTTGATTATTTTTTTTTTGAAACTAAATAATTTAATTTGAAATTTTCTTTTTTGAAAATAAATAAATAATTTAATTTGAGATTAATAATATATATAATTTTAAAATGAGTAATTAGTGGGATTTAGTTGACCGAGATTTATGGATGGCGGTTAATATTCTTTAACTATTAAAAGATTTTTTAAAGATGAAAAATAAAAATATTTAGAAATATGGAGTGATGGAATAGATGGAGAAATTTGTGAATTAAAAAAAAGATGGATGAAGAAGTAACGGGCAACGGTTATTCATATTTTATTTTAAAAAATATAAAATTAATAGAAAATTAGAAAGTTATGTATGAAGCATTGTATTAAGCCACGTAAAATTTTATATATTCATAAATAAATAATAGGAGATTTTAATATTATTTAAATATGAATAATCATATTTAAAATAAAAAATAAGTATTTTTTAAATAAAATTGTATAATCTTTAATATTTTATAAAAAAATTTAATTTAAAATTAATATATAATTTTTTATAACAAAAGGACTATAATCGTGAAATTAAAAAGATAAAAGACTAAATCTGGACTCAAATAAAGTTACATGACCATTTTTTATATTTTCTCTTGGAACAGGTGTAAATTCTGGCAAATTTTTGTAATTTTCGGCGGAAAGGACCATTTTTTATAACAAAAGGACTATAATCGAGAAATTAAAAAGATAGGGGACTAAATCTGGACTCAAATAAAGTTACAGAACTATTTTTTATATTTTCTCTGATATTATATATATATACTGAAAAAATGTTTTAGTGAAAAAATATACAACTTTTATATCTAAAGAGCAAATAGTAGAAAGAAAGCAAGAAATCGTAAGAAAATCAGGAGAAATGGATTGAAACAACCTTGCCAATTTTCACCATTTTTCTCTTTTTGGAGCGAGCCTTTCTACCATATTAATTACAATAAAATCTCTCTCTCTCTCTCTCTCTCTCTCTCATTAACAAAACCATCAAACCATTAGTGCACAATTTTTTATTTTCAAATTTTATAATCACCACACACACACATATATATATATATATATACCCATCATTATTAAGAATATTACTTGTGTGAATGAATTGTACTACGCAATTAGTTTTGAGTAATTAATATCATCAGCATATACTCATAATACTAGAATTGACACTTAAAAAAAAAAATTAACCAATGCTTTCTTGCAATTTCTTTTGTGAAAACATTTAACATTTTGAAAAATTGCAGTCGAATTACACTATGTACATGATTCATAAATCTATAATTTTTACTCTCCTTCATCCCTAAATAAAACTTAAAAAATATTAAGTCAAATAAAAGACCAAGTTACATTATTTTTTTAAACTTTTGAAAACACAAAGTTACTTAATATGCTTTACTCGATATTTCTATATATTTAATCAAATAAATATCAATCTGGGATAATATATGCATCAAAGTAATTTAAAAGAATGTTAGTCAAACCATGAAATAAGAATATTAATGTGCAATTAAATAGTTGGATAAGGGACAATAATATATATATATATATATATATATATATTCAAAGCTTTTGGTAGCCTTTAAAGATATGTTTGGTTAGAAATGGTGATGGATGTGATGGAAATAAAGATAAAAAAAGAAATAGATGAGGACATAGAGTACGATAGAATTTTGGTTAAGGATGAAGACGTAGAGTTGGATAGAATTTTGGTTAAGGATAAAGACGTAGAGTTGGATAGAATTTTATATCAAATTAATATGATGCTATATTATTTTATTATTGTTAGTAAATGCTATAAATTATAATGATTGTGATAGTAAGCGATGTATTATATTTTATTATTATTAATACATTTATAGTATATTTTATTATAGTACATACATGTATATATTACATATATATTTAGGTATAGTATATACATTAATGTGTATACATTTATAGCATATTTTATTATATTTGTGTATATTAAATATGAATAATATAAAAGTATTAAAGAGAATAAATCGATAAAATAGATGTATATATAATAGCCATTGGCAATGACACTACTTCCCGCGTTCGTGTGGAGGGTAAACTAAGTAATTTGCTGCCATGCACCCTTTCTTCTTCTCTATACAAATATGTGAGCCTTAGACACCTCTTGTAAGATCTAACAATGGCGGATCAACTCCAGAAAACTCGAGTTGAAGCCGATTCAAATCTTAGGTTCGGATGTGCGCGTGTGATTCAAGGATCAGTCCTGTACACATTTTTTTTTTTGAAAAATAAATAAATTATTTTACTTGTTGAATTTTAGTGTATAATTTTTTTTTTCTTTGCACCCGCGTAAAATTCTAGATCTATCCGTGCTTGCATGTTCTTTATAGGATCTATATGCGAAGAGAGACGAAGCGTATACGTGGCGGTGAAAGACATTGTAGAAGTGACGAACATGTATGAGAAGGGATGTGGTGGATATGATGACTTGGAAGTTCTTTCCATGGACATGAAAAGAATTTGGCGTCTAATTATATATAGAATAAGGCCATGTATGAAGAAGAAGAAGAAGTATCAAGTTGTATGTGTTATAATTGATAGTTGTATGACACTAATTAGTTGCTTTCTAATTCATGTATTTATGGAGCAAGATTTAGTAGCTAGATTGTATTCATGTAACATTCCTAAATATGTATATGCATATACACATACATTCGGAGAGAGATTGAGGGTTTAAAATTTGGAGAGACCGCACGTAAAAAGTAATTCTAAGCATGCACTATACTCATATCATGTACTCACTCCGTTTCCCAAATTTATTCCCATTTGTATGGGCACAAATTTTAAGAAAAGTGAGATAAAATAGATAAAGTAATGATGATAATGTAAAATAATTATGGGGTCCTCTAAAGAATAAAGTAATTATTTGTGAGTGTGATAATAAAATAATATTTTCTAAAAGAGGAATGAGAATAAATTTGGGGGACGGACGAAAATGGAAAGTGAGAATAAATTTAGGGGACGGAGGGAGTATATGAATTTAAAATTCAATATTTTTTTAAATAATTTCAAAATCTCAAAAGATAATCAGTAATATTCTAAAAAATAAGTAGGAATATTCCAATAAGTAATCAGTAATACTTCAATTGTAAAAATATATACAGTTCGGTGTATTAGTGTGTGATTTGAAAAAAAAAAATTAAAATCAAAATTAAACTTTAAAATCTATGTACATTTCATGCATATGGTGTATACTAGAATTTACCTAACCGTAATTATTTCATATACAATTGATCAAGCACAATTTTTGAAAGAGTAAGCCTATTGTGCACCAAGTGCACCGTGCAACTAAAGTTTATTTTAAAAAAGTTGAAAAAATATTAATGAAAAATCACACATGTTATTAATGAAAAACGTATTTTTAAAAATACATTTTTTAGTAATAACACATATAATTTTATAATAATAATTGATATAACTTTTAAAAAATAAGCTTGAGTTGTATGGTTTATACAAAACTAAGGATTTTAGAAAATATGGATAGGTTGTTATCACTGAATATGGATATGTACAACTTTATGTCTTTGGTAGAATTTGAAAGTAGCCAGCAACAAAAAGCTGGACAAATGGATTGAGGTTGTGAAAATGTGGATTGGCTTTTATTAATTAATTTCATATTCTCTTTTTTTTTAGGGAGTCTTTCCACCCTATTAATCTCCAACTCTCCTCAACAAAACTATTAATTGATGTACAATTTCTTATTAATCATCACATTTTTTTCTTTTGAAAGACAAAGTGAGATGCATATAGATATATGTTGCAATTGCGGGGGGAGGGGTTACACTAGTATTTAATTGCACATAGATGAAATCATGTGGGTTGGGGGCCCTCTTTAATTAATAAAATTAAAGAGGGCTTCAGTGAGGGGCAGAAAATTGTAATTTAAAGAGGGCCGAGACGAGGGAAACGTAACCCTCTTCAATTAACAAGGGCAAAACGGGAAGGACGAGCAAAAAACCCTCGCGAATTTGCGAGGGTTCGAACCCTCACCGGTTTAGCGAGCGCCTGCCCTCGCCAAGTATAAATCGGACCGAGACGAGGGCTTATCCCTCGCCGGTTTACGAGCGTTTACGCCCTCACCGGTTTTGCGAGCGGTCTGCCCTCGCTACACGTAAATCGAGATCGAGCCGACGGTCTACCCTCGCGGCTCAGCGAGCGTGCCCTCCCTTCGCCACTTAGCTAGCACGTTGCCCTCGCCAACTGCCAATATAAATACTTCGCGAATTCCTTCCAGAAAACTGAAAACCCCTCTTTTCTCCCCCATTTTCTGCCGCCGCGCCGTGGATTTGCAGCCGTCGCCGTCTGGTGCCGGAAAATATCTTCAATCGGTCGGGCTTTGCTCCTCAAGAGGTTAATTACATTTCTACGTCAATTTTTTCGTTTTAATCGGTTAAATTGTGTAAATTTTGTTTCAATATATATATTATTTGTGTGTATATGTATATGTATATATATTGTGCGTATATGTATGTATATGTGTATATAATTAATTAGGTTGTTAAAGTTAATTATTTGTTGAATTATTAGTAGTAATTATATAATTAGTTGTTTAATTAGTAGTTAATTAATTAATTAATTAGTTGTTTAATTATTAGTTAATTAATAATTTTATTTGTTGTTTAATTAACTAGTGGTTAATAATGTTAATATTTTGACATATTAGTAGTAATTATTATTTAATTATTGGTTGTTTATTTATTTAATTAGGCTAATTATTATTAATTATTATTTAATTAGTGTTTGTTAATAATTTGTATGATATTTATCAATTAATAATGTATGATATTTAGTTAATAATGTTATGATTCTATTAATTTTTATAAAAAAAATATTATTATTGTATTTATATATTATATTAATGTGTTTGCACTATGTATTTGATTTATATTTTAATTAATACTTTAATTTAATTGTAGGTACTTTATCGACGGTTGAGAAAAGGCTATACACTAAGTTGGAAGGATTACTTACAACTAATGTATGTACTTTAAATTAATTTATGCATATTTCATTATTATATTTATTTTAAATGCTCGATATTTATACATGTGATGATCGATGTTCGATCTAGGACTATTGTTAAGTTTATTTTGCATATATGTTCGATATTCTTACATGTAATTAGATGATCGATGTTCGATCTAGGAATATTGTTATGTCTTATTTAGATATGATTATATATGGACGGAGTTGGGGTTGATGAATTGTTGGTTATTGTTTGTTGTTAGATTGTGCGTTCCGACACGATGACAAATTCGCTGATAGATAGCGGGTTTTACCCGCCATTAAAAGGGTGGAAAAAACGCTGTTGAACATGGTGATATTAAAAGTGGCGCCGAACAACAGCGGTTTAAAACCGCTATTATATCTATATTTAATTAAGCGGGTAATACCCGCTGTTGTATATTAAAAACCGCTTTTATAAGTTATTAATTTTAAAATCTACTACTGCGGTTTACTTCGGATATAAGAGCGGGTATTACCCGCTATTAAAAGTAAAGAACATAGCGGGTAATAACCGCTTTCTTTTCTCAATCTTTTTTCAATATTTAATTATTGCAATTTTTTTTTAATAAAACCTGTAGTACGATTTTTATACTTTAATTAAAATAAAAAGAAATTTTAATATAAATAACATTTAATCTAAAAATTCAAAAGTTCATATCATTACTTGTCAATCATTACAATAATCTTTAAAATGCATTACATCAATATAAGTTCAACTACCAATAGTGTTCAATAACTAAATTAACTACTACATCATCATAATATAATCAAATATAGTCTTGAGCAGCACGTTTGATATTCTCTTGCAGTAACATATCTCTCCTCCATTCCTTCGTTCACAACTGATGAATGATACCTGTCGGAAACTAAATAACAAAAAATCCTATGCAAACAAATGTGAATCATACCTGTCGGAACATAGCAACATGAAAATTTTAACAACCCATTTGCAAGAAAAGGACCCTCCAGTCCAACACATGCAGCAAGCAGGACATCACCAATAATAAAAATCAAATTAAAGAAGCAAGCATTGTACCTTTCAAGTCCTATTAACATCATTAAATAAACAAAATAGAGCAGCATCATCAGTTAATTTCAAAATTCATAACTCTAACGAGGCTATACCTCACTATAACTTCTGTAAGTAACTTCGCCAATTTAATCTACTTTTGATAACATAATAGGGTTTTAAAAGTATCAACAAAATCAATATAAACTAGAGGAAAAATTATAAAACGATATAGCCCAAATTTATGAAGCATCCATACTGATTTGAAATGATAGGTAGTTATAAGATAAAGAATTGAAGAAACAACAAGTGACATAAATATGAACTAGGATAAGATGCCCCATCATAGACATATCAAACTTATGGACTTATTGCACAAAACCAAATAAAACTATTAAACTGAAGGGTTCATGGTGATGGTATAGAAACATCCTTACCCACCAATTGAGAAAATTGTGTCGCTCAAAGAATCTTTATCCAGAGGAGGTGATCTAATTTCTTTACTGTAGGAATTGGGCAGAACCACTAATATTTTCAGAAGGCTGCATCTCCGGATCTGCAATATTTTCTCATCATTAGATACTGTTTCACATCTGAAACATGCAGCATCAAGCATTAGCTATTGCAGAAAACTGCATAGCTTAGAGGGGAGACAAACATATACACTCGAACGAAAACTTCAATTAATGTCTTTCGAGTAACTTAACAAGTAGAATGATATCAAACAAATATTACAAAGTTCAAATAATCAGAGTAGTAGGAGCATAATATGATACTGAAACGACTGCAAAAAATAATTCCAGAACTTGACAACAGGAAATATAGGATCCTACTGGCATGTCTTTATACTTTTTCTCAAGTAACTCGAGGTCCTGCAAGACATGCATGCAATTTATACAGCAATAGGTCCAGAAATCGAGAAGAACAACTTTTCCTTCCAAGTCCTATCCAATTAAAGAACTATATCAGAAAATGGCATCTTATGGTTGATCAAGTCATGTTACTACTGCCTAACAATGCATGGACACATTAGAATTTAACAACCAACAGTGATTAGCCTCAACAAAATTCTTCCTAGATTAATCCATTATCATATGAGTGATGGATGAGCAATGTAAAAGTTATGTACATCAAGCCAGCAGAATTATTAGCATCTTATTAAAGTATTCCAAATTTACAATCAGCACAATATTTCTGAGTTCCACTTCTACTCACATACCCAGATTAAAAAAATTAAAATAATAACCATACATCAAGCCAGCAGAATTATTAGCATCTTATTAAAGTATTCCAAATTTACAATCAACACAATATTTCTGAGTTCCACTTCTACTCACATACCCAGATTAAAAAAATTAAAATAATAACCATATATCAGCTATGTTCCATATCAAAGCCTTACAATTTCAAACTAAAAATAGGACAGGATCTGATCATGATCACAGCTTTGCAGTAGAATAAGCTGGTGAGGGATTTGTGGGGGAAAACGAGAATAAATATAAATTAAATGGCGCAGCAAATCAGAGCAGCAAAATTTTTAACTCAAGTTTTACCCGCTGCAACTGAAGAGGAACCGTGTTCAGCCAGTCAAGCCTTGATGGAAACTCCGGCACGGTAGTCGCAGTCCCTCTTAAATTACATAAACAACAGACATGTTAATAGTATGGAAGGTAACTTGAGAAATGATTACAAAAGACAAATCATGCACAATATGCAAGTGAAATTGAGAAAGTTAACATGCTAGAGCAACTAATCAAAGATTATGTCACCCATACAATGAATCAAGAAATTAGAAATTATTATATACCTTTTTTCCAGATCAGACATGTAGTACACAAACTGTTGTAGTCTCTCATTACAAAAATTTTCTGCAACCATAACAAGGGAATATTATGAAACAATGACAAACATGCATTAATGTTTATGCAAAACATAGTATGGAGCAATGAGAAATGGATGTGAAAAAGAAACAGGAAATAGAAGGAAGATGCACAAAATTAATCATAAAGAATACAAGGAAAATGTTACAAACATATCAGCTGTTGATATTAAACCTTCTTTTGGTCCCAAAGAGCGGGCCACTAGCCCCAAGTTAAATTCCAGATGACTTTGGAGATGCATACTGCATGGCCTGAAAAAACATGAAAGCTTCCACATCCATAGTTAAATGAAATGAAGCAATAGGTGAATATATTCCCCAAGTTAAAGTTAATTAGGTGCAATGCTTTGGGAGTTCAACAGCACGGGGCAAACATAAGCATTTCCTTCTAACTAACCCACATATTCCAAGATTAATTGCGAAATCTTCCCACAATGCCTTCTCCCAACAATCCATTCAGTGATTTACATCCAAACTAAACCAAATGCATTTCATATATGGGCTACTGCTTCAAAGCCACAAAGCAAATTTAAAAAATAATAAAGAACAGCAGATAATATAGAAGCACATCTGCAAATTCTCAATGTTATGGTAAGCTATTCATTTCGTGATAAAGAAAGTAAGATTCATTCTTACATTGCTTAGTTCTTCTTCAAAATTGCTTTGGTTAATTAATTACAAAATGAATCATGACATTTTCATGTTTTTTTAATCACAACATATAAAATTTTGCATTTCACTACATGACCTGATCTCAAATTGTTGCAATTCCTGTTTTCCTAAAATCCCTGCTAATGTGACAGTGTGCCAAAATCTAAAGATTGTGATTAAATTAAAATAATAACAAAAGATCATGAATTATATATCTTGCAATTTTTTCCAAGATTTTTGGCTCAACATAAGCTGCCGGAAAATAATCATATATATGCTAACTGCCAGTGATTTACATCAAACTAAACCAAATGCATTTCATATATGCGCTATTATCTCAAAGCCACAAAGCAAATTTAAAAAATAAAAAAGAATAGCAGATAATATAGAAGCACATCTGCAAATTTAAAAAATAGCAAACCGTTTGCAAAAAATGTTGAGCCCACACTTGCAAAAAATAATTTTGAAACCCTAATAAAAGTTAATCACATTCAATTATACCTTCAGTTGACAGCGTGGCGTGACCGTGGACGGCAGGGGATGCGTGGCGTGGCCGTGGACGTGGACGTGGACGCAGGGGGTGCGTGGCGTGGCCGTGGACGGCAGGGGCAGCGCGGAGGCGAGGCCGTGTGTGTTTGATGTAGCGCACAGGCGTGGGAGGAGGCGGCGCGGAGGCGAGGCTGCGACTGTGTTTGATGTAGCGCACAGGCGTGGGAAGAGGCGGCGATGCCCAGCCGCTGAAAATCCGCCGCCGCCGGAGAAAATGAAGGAGCAACCCGCCTGGAGGAAACCAAGGAGAAATTTCAATTTTGGGAGGAGAAATTTCAGAGAGCGGGAAAATGAGAAAGGAGGAGGTGTACGTGTGCGTCTAATGTGAAATCTAACTAGGGTTTAAATTAAAATTGATAATTTAACTATTTAAATTAACAAATGCAATTGATGAACAATAGTTGGCTTTGTCCAAGTGGTCAGTGCTTTATTTACTATCAAAAAGGTCTAAGCACTATGCCAGAAAAGGGCTACGACAACGGGGATTCCCCGTTGTCGTAAGTGTTTTTCCACCGTTGTGGATCGTCTCGTTGTGGTAGGTCCAGACTTTTGACAACGGATTTCTCACCGTTGTCTTAAGTATTTATGACAACGGTGAATACCCGTTGTCTTTACTATTTATTAACCGTTGTCTTAAGCATATGACAACTGATAACTACCGTTGTGTTTACCTTTTACACCCGTTGTCTTAAGTATTTACGACAACGATGTATCACCGTTGTTATAGAATTTTAAAACCGTTGTGGTAAATACCTACGACAACGTGTTTTGTCCGTAATTTATACCTTTTATACCCGTTGTCTTAAGTATTTACGACAACGGAGAATAACCGTTGTTATAGAATTTTAAAACCGTTGTGGTAAATACCTACGACAACGCATTTTGTCCGTAATTTTTACTTTTTATACCCGTTGTCTTAAGTATTTACGACAACTGTGTATACCTGTTGTCTTAAATATAATCCGTTGTCAAAACTATATTCTACTCTTTTTTTTATTTCTGTTGTCGTAGCTTATTAATATTATATATAGATATTTTTCATGCCATAAATTAAGAACCAATAGGAATGTAATCATCATAAAATATCTCCACAATTCAAAAACCACATTAATTCATACATAGTTTTCGAACGACAATCGACAAATCTTCCAATTTTAATAACATGTTGCTAATCTTTCAACTTCAACATGTTCAAAATAATAAAAAAGCAATAGATCAACTTCAACTTCTGACCACTTCTAGTAAATTAGTTGTCCATGTATTCAGAAACACAGATAGTCCATTCCTCCCGCACATCATCAATTTCTTTTCTAGAGTAGTTCTTCTGTGGAAACTGTTAAAATACAAACAATAAAATGAGTAAAGGATGGTTAAAATCAACTGATGATGAATAATGATACACTTAACAAGAAGAACAATATTTGTCGTAAAATTCATAAAGCTATGCTTCTTCACAGGAAGCACATTACTTGCTGTAAAATTCATAAATAGATCACACGCAACTCAATCACAAGATAGTAAAAGCTTTTAATAAATGTCTAAGATATATCTTTCTATAGGCAGACAAGAGAATGCGGAATCATAGATTGAACAGGTTTTCAAATATTCTCTTGTAAGACCAATCATACAAAAATCTAAAACTATCTGCTCCTTCATAGAAAGCACTTGTGACGTATATAAACATATACCACATAACTCAATAATCAGATAAATTCTAAAGAACTAAACATAACAATATTATCAACATAAAACTATTCTTACCACTAATTGCATCGAATCTGCTTCCACAACTCAATCACACTCAATTATATCTTTCTTGATCTCAGGTTGTTACTATGTTTTCAGTTCTCTGTAATTTTTTAAGTATCAGGTTCCAATTCAAATTATAGTTGAATTGAAAAGCACCTGTATACAGCTGCAATATAAAGGCAAGTTATTTGTATCAAAGAAGCGTCTCACATGAAATGGTCAATTGAGAAGGTGAAGGCCATTTGTATCAAAGAAGCGTCTCACATGAAATGGTCAATTGAGAAGGTGAAGGCCGTACATGTACCCAATTATAATCATCTAAATTTTTCCTTACAAATATGGCAGAAAAAAACTAGGATTCAATCCGGAATCAGTAAACAAATTTCCCACCATATCCACGAAACAACAATCAGCAAAATAATTCAAACCATCAAGAATTTCTGTGATGGATAACTAGCAGAACTATATTACCGACTGTGAACCCCAATTCTTCATGACCACCAAAACCACTTGGTCGTGAATCCTTTCTCACCACAACCAGCACTAAGTATCTAGGATGAAAGAAAATATTTATAAGCATATATTGGCCAAGCTTCACGTGCCTTTCAATGTTCAGAGTTTATAACATCAGCCTGGTTTTAATGTATTCACCTTATTAAGATTCAAAAAATTTAAGCTGATCAGAGTGTAATTTTAGAAGAATCGGCAGAAGCGTTACATAAGCAGATGGTGTGGTTAAGAAATTCAGGAAACTTTAACAAAGACTTTTAAAGTAAATCACGTACCAAGTAATCAATGTATTGAGATAACTTATGAACTCCTTGCACATAATCGGTCGTGGCATCTTCACTAGTCTTGTTCATTCCAAGGTTAACCCCAAGGATTTGATGACCAACTTTTCCTCCATGTACAACATCATCTTCTGCTAGAGATGAACAACTTGATGTTTCTAACTTCCTTTTACCATGTTGTGCACCCAAACGCTTTGCAACAGCAACAATTCCTTCTCTATTGAAGCCACATTTATTTATAATAGCACTACCAAAATTTCTCAAAGGAGTTAGATAGGAGAATGCTAGTTCACTTACAAAATGTAAAGGTTTACATACTCCTTATTATTAGCACTCAAGTAAAACGAAATATCAATTATAATGTACAACCTTACCCTTCATTTCACAATCTAAATATAATTAATATTATTTCAAAATATAAGGTAAAATTGATTTGCAAAAAGAATTACTATTTATTTACCCATTATTTGTATAATAGTTATAGTGCATCACTTATACTATTATTTGTAAAAATGTAGTAATATATTTACTTGTAAAACTACTATTTATAACAACTAATATTATTATTAGTGATATCACTATAGGTGCAATTCATTATACATTCTCATATTAGAGATGAAACAAAATTTGAGAGATGAATATATACTTTTGTGAGGACTAGGGTGATAGCTAGAAAGATGATGCCAAATTAACTTTAATTATTATGGTAATAACCATTTCCCTATGGGAATGTGACTTTGAATTAGGTTGCCTGTACGTAATAGGTGCATAACATTATGTGAATAATTGAAAACTATTCTTTTTTGTTAGATTTTGACAAAGATATATAATTGTGAGCTAATTAATTATTTGTGCACATGGTTTACAAAATTATATGAAGCTTTGAAGTTTGAGAAAAGGAGGTCATACTGCCGACAATTAATGGTCGTTATTAATGAAGCCATTACAAATATAAAGTCATCCACCGAATCCATGGGAGTGAATCACATTCTAATATAATATTTTAAATAAATTCTGAGATATTACAGATTTTGTGATGATCACATCTCCGGTGAAAGCACATTACAAACTCATACGATTTTCCTTTTTAATGACTCAAACTATTTATTAATTAAAAAACATTTACAGCACAGGTACAAAGCAATTTGCCTGTACAAACTGACAGAATTAAACCAACACATCTAATCCTCAATTGCTCTCGCTGTCTTTTCATCAGTATAGCATGCACAGTTATCACAATTCTCTACTTATTTTCTTAATTAAACCAACCTTACCCTTCATTTCGCAATCTAAATTTGATAGCCTATTCATTCAATTCTTGTCTCGTCTCTGGAAAAGTATTATTGGTCTTCAAACTTTATATTATCGTCTACAAGTTCGACAAAAATGAGAAGGAGATTCCACATTTCAACCTTAGTGAAGATTTAATAACCAAATCCATTAAAATTCTTGTTATGTCAACTGTGATAATACTATGCTTTTAGGTTTTCCAATCCATATATAAGTAGCTATTTCATTTGGCAGTTATCTTTTAAAAGAAGTCACACATTAAAAAGTACCTGGAGAGCAGCCCGATCACCGAGGCTCCGGAAAAAGAAGGCAGCTGAGTTGATCGACGACATACAAATGAAAAATTCAGTGTCTATTATCCATCATGTATTGAAATGACTGAATTTTCAAAAGCTAAATCACGAGCCTAGAAATTGAGAAGTACCTTGACTACTAGACGATCAGCAAGTTCAGCAGGCACTCCACGGCAACACTTTGCAGCACTTTCTGATGACAACACGTCCCATATTCCATCGGAGGCAATTATAAGCCTTCCACCCGTACTTGTTAACTTCATTGCAATGAAGAAGTGTTGAGTGATTAAAAAAGTGTAAGGGCCATAAACTGAAGAGTTCTTATAACTACCTTCACTTGCTTGACATGAGGTATTGGAACGATAAATTCACCAACATCCATGTCCCCGATTGACCTGGAAAGACATAAACCCCCTGGCCAACAGTGTAGAGGACCAAACTATAAAGTAAAGCAAGAACTATCACATAACCGAGAAAATGTTGCCGTCGTTCCACAAGTTTTTCCTGATATTAAGGAGAAAAAAGGTCATCGGCTTCATTAGGCACATAACAAATGAGTTAAAAAATTGACAACTGAAAAAGACAAGCTCGGATCAATCTAGAGCTAACCAATTGTTAATTCCAGGTCCAGATCCCTTATCAAGATGATATGCAGGCGGACTCCCATCCAAACAAACTGTAAGAAAATGGAATTACGAAAAAAAAGGCAGAATTATTTAAGTTGATATTAGTTAATTATTACCAGTGCCTTTAGCGACAGCAGAGTCAATATAAATAATATCAACCAAGAAGCTTTCAGTTGCAGTTGTCAGCATCATCATCAACATGGAAACCAAAAACCTTCGGCTCATTTCTCTTGTTCCTATTTTCACTCCAAATTCTTTTAAAAAAAAAGAGTAGAATGCCACTAAATGCCGGAAATATGCAAAAAAAACTATGTATGTTTGTTACAACAACTCATCCAATTCATAAGGTATTCCACCTCCTCTAATTTCTCAATATTCTGAGTAAATTAGAGGAAGTTGACAAACCTTGGACCTGATCATAAGAACAATATCTGAACAATTGACCATAGAGCTAGAAATTATGCACACCATGAAGTCTACGATCAATCTAACACCATTTTCCCAGAACTATCAGTTACTTATAGTCCCTAATAATCAATAAAAGCTCATGTACATATATCATTTCTATCAGCTTTCAAAATTCAATCAAGAAAACATTACCAATCAGTTAAATGAAACATGAAATCAATAACAAACATATGAAATTATGAATACATACTCCAAAAACAGAGAACGGAGCTTTGACCCAACGAAGATGAGCAAAGGACAAACGGAGTCCAAAGTGAGAGAGCTCAGATGCGGAATCTGGGCGGTCAACACAGTAACAACGTCGCAAACATGGATGCACTGAACGGGCGGCGGAGGGAGGAAACCCAAGGACTCTGAATTGTGGCCGTGGGGCGCAGCGTCCCAGAGGAGATACGCGCACAACGACCTTAGCAGAAGCCCTTCGATCCAACGGAGGCGGCCTAGGAATACGGCGAGCCCTAGATCTGCTTTTGACGAAAAAGAGGGGAACCCACGAAATCTGAAATCCCAAATGAAAAAGAGGTGACACAGCCTCACATATGCACACCATAGAGGTAGATTGGTCGGAAAACCCACACGGATTGGCGATGCTCCATTGTAGGCGAAAGTCCTAAAATCGCCGAAGGAGGGAAATTTGAGGAACTTCTTGAAAACGGTAAGAGTAATTTGTGGAACACAGAATTACGAAGGAGAAGAACCTTTTAATTCAAAAAATAACCAAATGGATCCAAAAATTTGTAAATATTTGAAGAATCCAGTCGGATTTGGGGGTTGCACCGACGGTAAAGAGGGCAAATAGTGGTAATAGGGAAGAATCCATGAAGCTACGAACATAATGAGATGAAAAATATGATCAATTTTTTCTAAGTGTCCCTTTTATACTAAATACTAATTTATTAAAAAAAAATTAAATAATCTATGACAACGGGTAAAGACAACGGGGGATTAAACCCGTTGTCTTTCGGCGCCCTTTTGAAGTTACCACAACGGGTATTTTTAAGACAACGGGTAAAATCAATACCCGTTGTCTTTTCCCTATTTTTGGCATAGTGAAGGTTCAATTCTATTGTGGGGCACATTTTTTTATTCAATATTTAAATAGTCATTTAATTCTATAAATATTTTGATATTACTATTTAAACATAAATTATGGTATGTCCAAATGGTAATTGTGCACTTTATTTTTACTAAGGTCATGGGTTCGATTCTGTGGAGGGATTAATTTAAAGCGGTTTTTTAATTTTTAAAAGCGGTTATTTAACTATTTAAAAGTGGTTTTTAACCGCTGTGTTTTTAATTAAAGATATCATACTATTAACAGCGGTTTTTATTACCCGCTATGTTACAGCTCCGCCTTTTAACATATAATAGCGGGCACACTTTTAACAGCGGGTTTTTAAGCTTTAACAGCGGTTTAAAAAATACCCGCTGTTATATATATGATATTAAAAGTGAAATTTGTCATAGTGCGATTTGATTATTATAAATTAAATCAGAAATGGATGCACTAGGATCTTGATTGATTATTTGGTATAAGATAAATCTAAATGAAACTCTGTCGAATTTTTTTTAAAAATATTAATATTTGTTTAGAATTTGTATAGGAACGAATGCATGTAATTAAACTTTGATTGTTATTAATATGAAACAGATTGATATGAGTTATTCAAGTCGACGTTGGATGTATGGTCCGAGAACAATTAATGGCATGATATGTCCTGAATTTCTTAGTGGTCTTGAATCATTTATAGAATTCGCGACTAGTAACTCGGAATGGATGAGTGAGGGAAACATTAGGTGTCCATGCTCAAAATTTAGGTGTCGGAACCAGAGGTTTATAAAACCTGATGACGTGAAAGTACATTTGTATAGGAATGGGTTTATGGCCAATTATTATAATTGGTTTTTGCATGGTGAGCAAAGTTGGGGTCCTTTACCATACCATGCGTCGACATCTACATCACATGGGGTTGATGTCGACACTGAAGAACCTAGCTCGTATCAAAATATGATGACTGACTTAACTTCTGGACCCAATTTTAATTTTGGAAATGAGGAAGATGAGGAACCCCCTAATGAGCATGCTGCACGGTTTTATGACATGCTTCGTGCAGCGAATCAAGACTTGTTTCCCGGCTGTGAGTCTCATTCTCAGTTGTCATTTAATGCCCGTCTATTGAATATTAAAACTAAAAATAGACTATCTGAAAGGGGTTACAATCAAATTGTAGACTTGATTCGTGAGATCTGTCCTCCGGATAATATGGTTCCTAGAAAATTTTCTTATAGCAAACAACTGATGGGTGGGATGGGTCTTCCCATGGTGAGAATTGACTGTTGTTCTCAGAATTGTATGATATATTGGGGTGTTGATAGTGAACGTGATTGTTGTAAGGTTTGTGGTCTACCACGATATAAACCTAGCAGACGTGGTGTGGATGGTCGTTTGAAAAAGAGTACTCCTTTCAAAGAGATGTTCTACTTTCCCATTATTTCTCGACTGCAAAGATTGTATCAGTCCAAGGCCACTGCCAAGGATATGTCATGGCATGCAAGTTGCTCCGACGACGAGTCTGGTCTTATGCGTCATCCTGCAGACTCGATGGCTTGGAAACACCTAGATCGTTCATATCCTGACTTTGCTTCAGAGATACGGAACGTAAGGTTAGGCTTGAGCACTGATGGTTTTCAAGTGTTTGGACAATCAGGGAAACAATACTCATCATGGCCAGTGATGTTGACACCTTACAATCTGCCCCCATGGTTGTGCATGAAAGAACAATTCATGTTTCTCACAGTTCTAATAATTTACTCAATACTCACGGAATACGGTTATGTGAGTCTCAAAGACCTCTTGCAACATCAACCAATGCCCCATCAATCTGAACCAACCCGAGTCGAATCGAATTCAAATCCTGCTCTGAAGAAGAAAAAGAAGAAGAAGAAGATGAAGAAGAAGAAGAAGAAGAAGAATAAAGGTATATATCATCCTAAATATATTTTTTAGAATTGAAAAAGTAAATTAATTCTAAATATGTGCCTGCGTGCAGGTTCTGTGCTGGATCTACGACTAATTGCCGAAGAGAGCAAGGGTTTAGGCAGCGGCGGAAAACACAGTAGAAGTGATGAACCGTTGTGTACTACGAGGCGGCGGGTGGCGGGGAGGCGTTTGATGACTTAGAAGTGCTTTCTAAGGAGATGACTAAACTGTGGCGGCAAGATGTGGTACTTAAATATAATTAATTAATTAATTAGGTCATTTATGAATTACAACATAAAAGAGAAGAAATAATTAAGTGCATCAGCAAGTTGTTGCACGTGTGTGCGTGCTTTTTGTTAAGTGATCATCAGAATTGTATACCATTCATTAGTTGCAGATTAATTCATGAGGCAAGATTTGTCACACCGGAAATGTATTAACGCACGCACATATATATTAAGTCTTGTAACGAAAATAATTTAGATATGCACTTAAATTGCACGATGCACCTAGTGCACCGTATAGATTAGTTTTTAATTACTCGGAGTTTTGTCCTCTCATCCCAAAATAAATGTGATATTTTATCATTTTGGACGTTCAAATTTAAGTGTTAATTATCAACTATCCAATTTTTCATCGAAATTACACCATTGTTCATTTGCTTAATTAAAGAAAGTTACACATCTTATATGTATTTATCATTCTCCCTGTACATTTTTATTTTTCTATATCATATTTTAGTCACTAATTCTATTTTTTTAAAGGTGTGCAAAATGCAAATGCAATATTTTTTTTGGCATGTCGACGGAGTATATGTTGATTTTAAAGGCGAACAAGTGTATTTATTACATATAATTAATATTTGCTAATTTAATTTATTGTGAATTGAATGCAAGATATAGTCATAACAATTGCAGACAATTATCTATAACACATGGCGGTAGCATCATATGCAACTAGTGCAGATTCCATTTATAGTTGTCATTGTTTATATTGAAAATTTATATTGAAAAATATACACCGTTATCAGTATTTAGAATAATTCCACGCTTTTCAGTATAAATAGTCTCTATTATTGAATTAGTGCACCATGCACCAAGTGTACATGAGATTTATTCTAATTAATGAGGAAAATTTGTGTACTTTTTGTTTCCTCTATTAATGAGAAACGAAAAGATATATTTGTTAAGTTGTCCTGAAACCCTAATTTTGTCACAAGGCCGATCTCATGTTGGAGTATATTACAAATTAATCGGGATTAGTAGTATTATATTATAATTCATATTATTAATTTTTTTTCCAAAATTTTTATACTCCAAATTAATAATAATTTAATATTTTTTATTAAATATTTTAAAACAGATAAATATATCATGAATCAATTTAATATAATATATATATATATATATATATCCTTAAATTAACTCCAATTCCTGTAAATTAAAAAAAAGAAAAGAAAAAAGAATTCCAATTAATTAGTTGAGCGAGAACCCTTAACCAGGCTCTGGCAAATCGAACACTAATATTCCCCTTTAAATAAATGAGGCCTAGCTCTTCTATTTTAATAAATACAATTTTTTAAATATTTTAAATCTTAAGAAATTAGAACATATATACTACTATAATAGAATTATTAAGTAAACAATATAAAACATAAATATAACACAATTTAATTCTGTTTAATTATGTGTCTCTGATCTCCAAGATTTATAAGAAAATTACATTATGGAGGTATATATATTCAATTCGCCTTTGCACTCGGTGGTTATTTTCTATTTAAATATATTTATGGCAAAACTGATTCACACTTTGCCATTTCTATCCAATGCACTGGAGGTGAGCCTGTCTATTTTTGACGGAACATCAAATAGAAATACAGAATCCAATATATATATATATATATAAGTAGAGATGATTTTTAATTAATAATCTGTCACATGAATTATTGAATTAATTGAGAAGAAGTGTAATTTACATTTAATAGGGATGAATTAATTAAAGATATATAGGTAGCCGAATAAGGAAAAGAAATGGTGTCACATGCAGTATTTAAAATCATTCTCAGTCCAAGAGAAAATGGTGGATATGAGACTTAATTAAAAGTGGGAAGACGAAATTAATTAATAGCCCTCAAATCTACCATTAATTAGATGAGAAGAGATATATAATATTATCAGGAAAGTGCATTAATTAATGTTAGGCAAATCTACCCATTTTCTAATCCTTGTAGTGTATATTCAGTGTTGCTTCTCCTCTTTTAGTGAGTGAGCTAGCTAGGGTGCAGACTTGAGAGAGAATTGAATTGAGAAGCAATTGGTGTTGTGAGTGCAATCAGAAATCGATTTTGTGCCTTCTCCTAAATCATACATGCTCATCATCCTATAATTAGTGATGAAATTAAATTATTTGTTATGAAAGTGGTATAAATTAAAAAATTTAGGACAAAATTTGCAATGAATAATATATAATTCATCGCAAATATTAACTAAATTTTAAATCTCAATGCACAAATATTATTAATATCTATATTTTCTTTTATTTCTACTCGACTTAATTATAGACATTAATCATTTATAAAATAAGTTTTAACTTCTCATAATACAAAATAGAATTCTTCAAGCAATAATATAAAATTTAATCAATATATACTAGAAAAATTTTCAAATATTATTAAACAGCTACTCCATACTCCATTGCCCACTACTTTGATATCTTGCTGCATCGTGGACTTAATTGATTACTGATGTAGATAACAACTGATCCATGAAACCAGGTGAATTAGCTCACCTGACCATCGGGCTCCTCACTTGAGTGAGTGACCTGGGTTTGATTCTCTTTGGGAACGAATAGGAGGGAGATATAAGGTGGACTTGGAAATATGAGTGTATGGAGACTTGGTGTACTAACTACCAACCACTAATATTTACCGATAAAAAAAAATGATCCATGAATGGAGCTGCTTAACAATTTATCTGTTTGACTGAATCTGTTTCACTGGACTCATAAACTCTTTAAAATTATTTAAAAATTTGTAAATTATCTTATAGTGTTATCTTAGAATTTCTAACATATTTATAAAGCATGAACAACCCACATAAAAAGTGAAAAGGAGGCGCATGAGAATACATACCTCTATAGGTGTTAAATATATTTTCTTCAGTTCTCATTAATCATATCATATTTCTGCTTCTTGATTCCAACTTTGAGTCCCTACCAAGTAACACTAATATAGAATAAGTGTACAACATGTAAATATTAGTTCGCATACTTTTATTTTTAATTTGTTCCATAAAAAATTGTACACTCCCAAAATGAAAATATCCCTTTAAATTTTCACCCTTAAAATCTTTACATCACAATCTTCACCATACATATCCTACTCATTATACTCTTCCTTAAAAGTTGTGCCCCAAAAGTACCACAAATTTTTGGGGGACGGAGGTAGTATAACTTACCATTGGTTGCTCTAATAGTAGTATCACACATCACTATGAATAAGTGTAAATATTTATTTATTGAAATAATTAGCTACGAAATTTTATGTATATATATATTTTTTTGAAAAAAGACAAAGATATTACTTCCTCCGTTCCAAATGTGTTTTCACCTTTGGGATGACACAATTTTTAAGAAAAGTAGAATGTTGTGTAAATAATGAGATTAGTTGGATTGTGAGGATAAAGTTAAAGTAATAGTTTCCATTTATAGGGTGTGAAAACAATTGTGGAACAGACGGAAAAGAAAAGTGTGAAAACAATTATGGGACGGATGGAGTATTTAATTAGGAGCATGCCCAAGAATCAACATTACAACAGCAGCAACGTCGAAATTCCATTTAGTCAACTAACACATAATTAAGGCTCCTTAAACCAATCATTAATGGAGTTCCAACTGTTGATATAATTATTTGCCTTTAACCAAAAGAAAAAAGAGATACAAATTTTTAACACGATGTCTTGATCGTTCAGGATGCAACCTCTAAAGATGATCGAGTTTCTTAAGGACCAAATATGTCAAACTGTACAATGCCAAATTAGAGCCCAAACGTTTCTCCTTTTAGGATCCATGCAGCTACAATGATTGACGAAGTGATCCAATTTAGACATTATAGTTAACCAACCATAGATTTCCTCCCAGAATATCTGAATTTCCACACACTTGAAAAAGGGGTGATCAACATCTTGATCTTCGATGAACAAAAACTGTTGAAAAATTAATATTAAACGCACCTTGTTTTCAGAGATTAAGGATGGTAGGAATTAATCCTATATATCTTGAACGAGCCTCCAGAGACTTTAAGCAGGACGCTCCAAATAATTTTCAAATTATCCCTCAAAGGAAGTGAAGAGTCTGTGTATTCCTCAATATGATTATATGCCAACTTACATCCCAGAAGAAACTAGACTCCATCTTCAACGGTTGTCCTTTGAGGAAGTTAGATGGCTAGCGATACAAGTTATTAACTCGCTAAGTAGATTTTCTTCCCAAACAAATAGGTTTCTACACCATTTTCAAATTACATGTCGTTAAAATAGGTTTTTATTATATATGTTTTGTCATTAAAATATGTATTAGCAATTAAACATGAATTTATATATCGCTACTATGAGTTAGCTAGAAAGTATAATTTATCACAATTATAGGGATCGTATAATTTTGTTGCAAACATTAATTCACAGAATTTAGCAGTGAAATTTTCTATTTAATTTGTTGCTAATAAAAATATATATTAGCGATGAAACATGGTATTCACTGCTAATTCCAAAACTTTAACCACGCCATATAATAATCTGTCACATGAATTATTGAATTAAAGTCTTATAATTTTGTTGCTAACATAATATACATAATTTAGCTACAAAATTTTCTACTTTATCGATAAAATATATGGTATTTATCGATATTTTAAAAAATAATCATAAAATATAATAGTTTATCCCATTATAACAATGAAATCTTATAATTTTGTTACAAACATTAATTCATAAAATTTTTGTCCCTACTTTTTCTTTCTCTTTAGTGTTAATTTTTACATAAATGAAGCCTCTGTATTTTTTTAATAAATATTAAGAACTTGAAACATATTGTAAAAATCAAATAACAAAGAAATCACAAAATTTCACTTTCATAATGAGGTAAGGTTATTTTTGGTCTAGCTATATAAGACGAACAACACAATTAATTAATTAGAGAATCCTAATTAATTTAAATATATATCTCAAGTATTACACAAAAGGTAAATTATCATTAATTACAAATATAAACAATTACAAAACTAAAAGAATATCTATAAAAACAATTTCCCATAAATTTGAAGATAATTTTGCATTCACATGTTTTTACCCTCGAGCGCACACAAATAAAACGTTAATAAGAGCAGTCACATGTTTTTACCAGCTTCATTCACATGTTAATAAGAATCATGCTTATCACCCTTCCTCCCTCCCAATATATATAACTCACATCCAAGTCTAGAATTAATTAATTAATTAAAAGATCAATTAATAATTAATGGCCGACGCGAAACAGCCAGCTCTCCATTCTCGGGACGAAGATGAACCAAATCGTGCTTCGAAGAAATTGAGGGTACGTTCGCCATCATTTTCATCATGGCTCGGATCATTTGGAGATCAAGTCGAGAAGAAAGATGGCGCGTCTGAGGACTTGGAATCTATAACTCGAGACATGAAGGACATGGCTCTCAAGTCCAAAGTTAACAAGAAGTGATTTAGAAATTAATATTTAAGTTATATATGAGGGTTATGATGGATTTAATTTCAATTTCTCTTTAAATGATTGTATCTTATAATTAGTTGCTCTTAGCATGTAATTGAATTCATGAAATACTATTATCTTTATTTATTTTGTGCATGGGACTATATATGTTTTAATTTATTATTCTAACTCTTCCTAGTAAAAAGATTTCCATCAATATGATCGATCGTAATATGAAACACAATATTAATTAATTTTGTATCGAGCAATCCTTCCAAAAAAAAAATATATATCTTGTATTGTGCAGCAAGCAGCATTGTGGGATCGAAAAAATTTACAGTACACCACTTGTACTATTAAAATATTAATATTATTATTGTTGTGAAATATGATCGGAACTGAATCGAGCTCAATAAGACTTGATGGTTTTCAGAGCAATTGGAAGAACTCGCCGGATGAACACACTCAACAGAAATAATCAGGAAA
>JAPKLY010000005.1:3341269-3386444 GCA_026898435.1 Prunella vulgaris
TTCAGGATGAGTGTCAGGATCAGAACACTCCTGACTCAGGATCAAGTTTTCGCTCAGGCTCAGGATGCTTTCCTCAGGAATATTCCTCCGGATCCAATACTCAGGATCAGGATTTCTAACTAATTTTCAGTACTCAAACTCAACTTATCTTTACAATTAACAATTATTAATAGTACACAGTACATAAAAATGTACTAATACCTTCTATGAAGTAAGGGAATTTTTTTAGTAATTAATTAAGGATTTATGGCAAATAAAGGCAAATCGGGAAAAATATATATAGCACCCCCATTTTAAAAAAATTTACTTATTTTTTATATTTATTTATTTCATAAAAACTTGCATACCACATAAAGGTTTTGGGCACGTATGGATATGTGATGAGATTTATTTAGATTTGTTAACATTTCTTTTTTAAATAATAGATTTATAATCCATTAGTAACCAGAGCATATAATAGATTTATAATCCATTAGTAACCAGAGCATATTTATTTTTTCTTCGGCGAAAAAGTAAGCTATGGGATAAAAAAATTGGTTATTTACAAATTGATTTCAAAATTTCTGAACAGACTTTTTTTTAAACACAGAAATATATTTTTTTTAATTCAAAATAATTTTATAATAAATTTATTATGAACCGTTTTTATATAAAATATTATTTTATAAAAAAATAGAAAGATATACATCGCAATTAGATAATTAAATTGACTATACACGTAACAGTGGATTTAAATAATAAATATTCTGTAATACATACTAATTTACCACATATGATTGATACATATAAAAAAAAAAGATATATGTATTAATATAAAGAAAATATTTTTCTTGATATTTAGATACGAATAAACCATAAGATCATTTAAAAATAGTGTTCTTATATTTAAGATATTCACCCGAACACTATTTAATTGGGTAAACTATTTAATTGGGTAAATTGTACAAATGATCCCAAAAGAATTTGTGCTCATGAATTTGGTCATTTTTCTAACATGACCAAAAGATTTTTTCATTAAAAATAATAAATTAATGTGAGACCAAATCTGTTTAATACAAATTCTCATGAGACCATATATGCAATTTTTTTTAACGAATGAGACTTAATACTTAGACAAAAAAAACATGGGACCAGATCTGTTTAAGTAAGAATTCTCATGGAATCAAACGTGTTATTTATATATATATATATATATATATATATATATATATATTGTTTTCATAATATATAATTCGTCGGACTCAATTATAACTTTTAATTATTATTTTACACATATTATTTATAATCGTATGCATTTTAAATATAACAAATTTTTATGTACAAATATATATTTTAAAATTTTGTATTAATTATATCCTCAATTCTATAATCTTAAATATATACGTTGTGCGTTCCGTCTAAATTCAGACTTTACACATTATGATTTATATATGAATATAATATCCAACCCACATCCATATATACCTATACAATAATTATATTATATATATCCGTATAATATATAGCTAGCGCAATCTAACACAACTGCAACTAGTAGCTAGTATTTCAATTTATAATTATTAGTAGTATTTCAATTTTTAATTATTATATGATCCAAATTTGAGAATAAGAAGTAATTAAAAAGTGCTTCAATAGTTTAGACTGTTAAAGTTTAGTTAGGACGTAGGAGGGATTAATGTGGTGATTTTTTCCAAAAAAAAAAAGTTTTTAATGATCCCATTATTTTGATGTAGGTTTAAATTATTGGAGATAAGGATATTTGCCTAAAAGGGGAATTGTTTCTACTATAGATTCATATTTTTTAAGTAAATCTAAAATTAAAACGTACGTGAAGAAATTAAATGGTAGGTTTGGTTTGAAATTATAACATTTACACGTGGGACGTGACAGCTCTACGCACGTTCGGCCTAATTTGTGAATTTGCATGATTACACGTATTATGCTTTGAATATACACTCACGCAATTAGCTAGAACCGACTACTTAACATTAAATAACTAAAACACTAAATTGCAATGTACATTAATTGGTATATATACATAAGCATTTGGTTAATTAGCTTCACATGTTTTTCTCCTCTCACATGAAACATTATGAATCATGCTTAACATCTTTCCTCCCTCTCTCTCTCTCTCTCTCTCTATATATATATATATATATATATATAACTCACCCATGGCTAGCAAATACACTTATAATATATATATATATATATATAAGAGTCAAAAGACATCTTGAAAGATCAATCAATACATAGACAAACATTATTATGTTGCCTTAGTCCCCACCATTTTCACACAAATCGATTATATGGCATGAATTTCCGACATGCAGAAGATCGCGTTGTTAAAAAAGATATATAGTTCACGTACAGAAGCTTCCAAATGTCCGAGAATTGCATATGAAAACTTGGAATCTCTAACTCGAGACATGTACAATTCTTGCTGGTAGAAGACAGCTCTCGATCAAGCCAAAGTTGAGAAGAAGTAATTTAGAAAGAGTAGCTCTCCTATGTAGCACGTACACCGTGTAACTCAAGTGAGTTCATTTTAATAATATTATTTGATATTTTCACTGATAAATGCAGTCCTTTTTAACTAAATTAAGACATCAAGTTATGAGGATGGTGGTTTTTTTTTTTTTTAAGTTCTAATAGTTCTAAGATAATAGTTGATCTAATTGAATTCATACACTTATATAGAACCACTGTTTTTAGAATTGGACCGAACCGGCCGGTTCAACTGGGAACCGGTTCGGTTACACCCAAAAAACTATTTTTACGGTTGAACCAGTCAAACCCGGTCGAACCGGCTATATTTTAAAAAAAAAAATATTAATATTTTTTTACTTATTTTTATTTGTCTTCTTAATCCTAATCAAACCAAAAGTCAAAACCTTAATGTCCATAAAAAAATATTCTTAACTGTTGGAGAACTAAAAAGAAATTAAAGAAAACCTACTTTAATTGAGTTATTTTGTATTTTGTGGTATTAGTTTATGACTCTATTGTAATTATTTAATTTTATATGTGAATATTAATTATTTTATTTAACATAGAAAATATTAAAAAATAAGTATAAATTATTTTAACGGTTGAACCGCCAATCAAATCGGTTGGACCGGTTGAACCGTGAACCGGTGCTTTGTCCGATTTAATCATCGGTCCAGTTATGAAAATACTGTATAGAACAAGAGAAATCCGATTTCAATTATATGGACTGTTCCAAGTATAAGGATATAACTGATTTCTAGAAGCAGGAATTTCTTAACTAAGATCAAGTTATGCCATGCAAAACTAAATAGACAAAAATCTTAATTAACCCCTCAGTTTACAAATAAGTAATGTTTTTAAAAAAGTGGTGGAATTAAGTATATATTATACAAAGATAAGTTCGTCCTTAGTTAAATGCTTCCTCGCCATATCATGATTAATCAATCTTTTTCACCACATTTTCATAATTATAGCATTCCCTAATATCTAACTTTTCTATATTTTCTTACATTCTCCTTCCATTTTTCATACTCCCTCTGTCCCGCAGGAATTTGCACACTTTTCTTATTTGGACGTCCCACACAAATTTGCACACTACTAAAAAAGGAAATATTGATTTACGTGCACACTCACAAACATTTACACATATTTACCCATATACCACTACTTTATATATAAAACTATTTTTTCTTAAAAAATGTGCCGTCATGTAGGGTGCAAATTCCTACGGGACGGAGGGAGTGTTTTCTAAAAATTATGAGGGGAAAATCGATAGAAAATACGGGAAAAAAAAAAGAGTAAAACATTATTTAATTGTGAACAAGGATGTGATGCTAAAACATCACCTGTTGCGAAAGGAGGGAGTATTTCGAGATAAAATACACACACATGACAATATACCACCAAGTCTCGTATGATTCTAGTGTACATAATCTCAAATTTCGCACTCGTCACGCCACGTTTTAGTTATATTAGTTTGTATGTGTCAGTACATTAATTAGTCCGCATGCTTTGTTTTTACGTTTTCAATCAGATCTAGTTTGCACGTTTTAGTTATAATAATATATATGTTTCACTCATAAACTAGTTGCATGGTGTAAGTGATAAATATCTAAAACTAACAAATATATATTGTTTGAGCATTTTTTAGGTTATAAGTTCTCGAGTTTCTTATTGTTTTATTTATTTAATCTCTTGTAGGGTCTTATTTAGAATTTATTATATATCACACTGAACATATTATAAAATGTTTTATAACATACAAACAATCATTTTGACTTATTGTTTTTCGCCTTTTTTTTTTAAATGGAAATTGCTTTCACCAACCCAAAAAAGCAAAAAGTATCATTTAACAAGTGGGTTAAAAAAAATTAAATCAATTTCATCAGCCTGTCACACATAAGACATAACACTCTCTGGAATTAATTAAATTGAAGATAGAGAGTCATAACAATAAGCAAGATAGACTCATCATTACAACAGTAAATTAGACATATTCCTCCAACACCAGATAGCATTTTGCTCAAATGAACAATCAGGCATTTCATCAAACACCAGATAGGCTAAGGTAAGAAACACATGCCATCTTCAAAACACAGGTGATAAAAACCCTATGAATGTCTCCTAAAAATCCACAAAATGATCAACATGAATGCCTCCAATCTTTTGAAATTTCAAGTAGTATACAAGCTACCAATAATCATTACAAGAACAAACTCCATCCCTAAAATGATGAAACCGGCTACAATCTCTAACAACAATGTCCCGCTCGAAAATCTTCGAAAACAATTTAATCGCAACGTGACAGTCTCCACAAACCCGTAAATTCTTGACCACCCTGATCGGGGTCCCAGGCGGCGTATTGATCAGAGCAAAAGCGATGGCGATCTTCTCACTGTGATAAGACAATGCCGTCTCCTTCTCTTCTTCCTCTATATCAGCAAGCACACTCAATGTATGAGGTGCATACCCTTCTAATCTCAGTAACCTCGTCATCTCCGAAAGCATTTCATATATAGCAACCGTTTGGGAGTGAGAAGTATCCCCCATTACAAATTCATGCACACGATTGCCTAACTCAACAAGACTCTGCCCCGGGACTTTCTTTATGCCTTCTTTGAGCATAGATTTCCTCAGGGTATGAACATCCGACCAGCGCCTCTCAGACGCGTAAAGATTGGAAAGAAGCACGTAATCTCCACAATGTCGAGGGTCCAACTTCTTGAGCTCGTCTCTAGCAATCTTTGCGATGGTTAAGTTGCCGTTTACTGAGCATGAACCTAGTAAAGTCCTCCATATCACGGCATTAGGTTGTATTGGCATTTCGCAGATATAATCATATGCCTGCTGCACTTGACCTGCCCTACCAAGCAAATCAACCATACAACCATAATGTTCGATTTTAGGCACGATAGAATAGACCTTCATCATCTTATTGAAATAAGCAAAGCCCTCATCCACCAAACCACAATGACTGCAAGCGTAGAGCACCCCGACAAAAGTAATCTCAGTAGGAACCAATCTCCGCATCTCCATCTCCTCAAAAAGTTTAAGTGCTTCATCACCAAAACCATTTACAGCTAACCCCACGATCAATGACGTCCACGAGACGATACTCTTCTGTTCCAATTCATCAAAGACCTTTCTTGCTTCCATGATATTGCCACACTTAGCATAAAAGACCAAAAGGGCATTTGCAGCATGAAGATTCTTATCCAATCCCACCTTCATCATGTACACATGTGCCCTCCTCCCCAAAGCCAAAGCACCAAGTTCAGAGCATGCAGTGAACAAACTAACCAGAGTGAACCCATCTGGTTTAACATGATCAGAGCACATTTTTCGGTAAAGGGTCAACGCTTCGTTAGGCATACTGTTTACAGCATACCCGTTAATGACAGAGTTCCACGCCACAAGATCCTTATGAGGCATTTTCTCAAACATGTGAAGTGCACTCTCAGCCCTGCCACACGCACCATACAAATGAACCAAAGCATTCTGAGCAAACATCAACGACTCAAACCCATCTTTCAACGCAGCGCAGTGCACCTTCTCGCCCTCCCTCACGACCATCAACTTAGCAATGGCTTTGAGAAGAAAAGGATACGTATGTGTATCAGGTTGCACCGATCTCCTACGCATTTCCCGGTATATATCCAGAGCTAAATCTGGGTCTTCACTGTCAGCATATCCCCTGATCATTGTATCCCAAGTGAAAATATTTGGGTGCGGAATTTGATCGAACACTTTGCGAGCATATTGCATCGGCCCACAAAGAGAAACCAACGTAAAGATCAAGTGTTTCCCGATATGGAAACTGGAAAGAGGGACATCATGCCTGATGGAGAAGGCGTGGACTTGCTTCAATTTGGGAATAGAAGAGGCGCAGGAGTGCAACAGAGCAATGCATTTCTTGAGAATATACGATTTCTTGGCTTCAATTGCGGCGCAAGTGGTTACATCATTAAAGGGCTGCAAAGTGTTTGATGATGGACTGTGAGAGGAAGATGCGAATTCGGAGAAGAAACGTTGCTCCGATGGCATGTCAAAGCATAGTACAACAATTTTATATACAGTACACCTTTTACGCAAAGAATTTTTTCGGTAAAGTTTTTGGTTCCGACCGTATACCCTCCAATATTATAGTATAAATTTTTTATTGTAATATATCACTTTTTAACCCATCCACCCCACTCCTTCTCTTTCTCCATTTTTCAATTATAAAATAATTTTCCTAAATTATGCGTATCAATCTCTAAGTCTCTGCAATAATTTTATAGTTCCTATCAATATTTTATTTTTTTTCATTTTGTAATGTGGAATAATAAGTTGATAGAAGACGACAGCGGCAAATAAAAAAATATATATATTTAACAAGGGTGCTTTACATATTGGTTCAAAAAAATCACTATATTTATAAATTGGTTCATAAAAATTTGCACAGAAGTATTTTTTGTGTTTGCACAGAAGTGTTTTTTTTTTGCACATAAACCGTTTTGTAATTTGTGCAAATTTGTTGAACCAATTTGTACTTTTCTCATTTAACAATTATTTTTTATAGATGTATTAAAATTAATGTATATTTAATTTAAATTTTATTTTATAGAAATAGATGAAATAGATATTTGATATATTAATTAATTATTTTTTATAAAAATATGTAAAATAAATATTTGATAACGTATGTAGGTATATCTCATAAAATTGAAGGGGTATATAGGTAGGCCCAAAGTTTTTTACATATGCTTGTATTTATTACCCATGTGTTTGAGCGTGATGAAAGCCCAAGGAAGGGCCAAAGCATCAAATCAAGCCCAATTATATTTATATGAAAGAAGGCCCAACAACGATGAGGAAATATATTTTAAAGATCAAAATACTCTTTTGTTATGTTTTTCTAATTTATAAATGGATCAATTCACCCTCATGTTCTTCATATGAATACCCTATTCATGATTTTTGGGGATTTTTTTGAAAAATTAAAGGGGGTGAACTAAAAATTTAGGATGGTGAAATGAAAAAGGTGGTGAAGTAATTAAAAATGGGGGAAAATATCCGTGCCCAAATATTTTTTCTAAACATAAGAGTGTGTTAAATTAAATATCTCTTTCCTCCCACAAAAACTTTCTATCTTTTTCATTTTGATCAATCTCATCATATACTTAATATTTTATTTTTATAATTTTTTTTATAAATTTACATCACAGCTATTACCTAAAAGTATTTTTTTCTGTTAATCAAATCACTTGTACTATATCTATTAAAGAAAATTTTATATGAAATTATTCATGATATGAACTTTTTTTTTAATTCTTATGAATTACTATCTAATTTGCAATACTATTGAAACATTACATAGTTATGAGACTAATTTGGTTAGATTTGAATTGTTATGAGATTAAATTGAAACAGTACATAGTTATGAGACTAATTTGGTTAGATTTGAATTGTTATAAGACTAAATTGAAACATAGTTATGGGATTAATTTGGTTTGATTTGAATTGTTATGGGACTAAATTGAAATATTACATAGTCATGAGACCAAATCAAAAAAAGTGAAAAAGTTATGGGACGATTTTGATATTAATCTCTTGTAAATAATCTTCTCAGAGTTTTCAGAGCCATATTCAAGCTAAGAACTCTCAAATTCTTCTCCCAATTTTTTATGTTATTTTTATTATTTATATTTGTTACTCATTTATAATATATCCCTAATACTCAATTATTTATTGAAAATAGAAATAATAATGTGTTAATTATATGATGTTGTTGGTGCATCAAAGTGATACTTCCTAACTACTCCCTCCGTTCCGTAGGAATTTGCACCCTACTGGACGGCACATTTATTAAGAAAAATGTGTTTTATATATAAAGTAGTGGCATATAGGTAAATATATGTATATGTTTGTGAGTGTGCACGTAAATCAATGTTTCGTTTTTAGGTAGTGTGCAAATTTGTGTGGGACGTCCAAATAAAGAAAGTGTGCAAATTCCTGTGGGACAGAGGGAGTAATATTTTGGGGTTCAAGTTATTGGGTGGAAAGATGACATTGTACATCTCACTTTTATTTTCTCATGTTATTATATATTACTCCCTCTGTCCCACTATAAGTTGCTAATGTTGTCATTTTCGTCCGTCCCACTATGTGTTGCTCATTGCTTTTTTTATTTTTTTTGGAAACTACTATTCACTTTTTTATTATTATTTTCACTACTTTTTACACTATTTTCATTACTTTTTCACTTTTCTCTATCACATCACTTATATTTTTTCACTTTTTCTTCACACCACTTATACTTTTCATTTTTTCCTTAATTAGTGTGCCAAAAAACAACGAGCAACTTATAGCGGGATGGAGGAAGTATATTTTTTTAAATTATATTTTATTCTATTAATAATTATATATTTTTATATTTTATCTATTGAAATTGATTAAATATTTTTTTATAATTACTTTTTATTTAGTTAATATGATAAATTATTTTTATTAAAACAATTAAAAATTAAATAAAAAATAAAATTAACATGGATAGAGTATAAATTTTTTTATTCTTTTCTAAATTTTACACATGCCCTGACCTGTATTGAAGCTCCATTGCTGGTTGACTATGATTTTGACCTCTGGTCTCACCTTGAGTTCTGTGATGTTAGGTAGGGTATCTGATTTTTTGGGATTTGAACGGGCAGCACATTATAAATGCTGCTTTATTATATTAATCCCTAAGTCCCATAATTTTATTTCACACTTTCTTTTTTCGTCAGTTCAATAATTATTTTCACACTCTATAAATAAAAATTATTACTTTAATTTTATCTCCACAATCCAACTAATTTCATTATTTTAATAATATAACTTTACATAACACTCTACTTTTCTTAAAAATTGTGTCATCCCAAAGGTGAAAACACCTTTGGGACGGAGGGAGTACTATATACCCTTCCATAAAATATAAAAATTTTCTGTAATAGATAAAATTTTATATAAATTTCGAGCACACATATATTGAATATCTAAAATATCATAAATGAAGATAATTAAAATAAAGAAATATGTAAGGACTAGTTATAAAAAATAAAATATAATATTATAACCGAAATGAACACAATAAAATATAATTTTTCAATGCATGATAATACTTTTCGTGACAAAAAAAAGTATTATTATTTTTATTTATGGAGCTCGAACTGATCTCTAGAGTTTAAATTATACAAATTATAATTTTTAGCATAAACCTGTTTGATATTTTATATCTAACTGAATTCAAATAAATTTTTGTCAAGCCATATTAGATCAAATATTAAATAATTCAATTTAATACTCTGTCCTAATTATGATTATGAATATCTATTTCACAACTTCTCTAAATGAATGACTTCACAATTTTCTATTTATTTTAAGGTTAGTCTTTTATACATCAGGTGCACCGTGCAACTCAAATTCATTTTTTAAAAATTACACATGTTATTACTAAAAAGTATATTTTTCATAGTGTAAATTTTCATTAATAAATTTATATAACTTTTCAGTAATAAATAGTGTAACTTTTCAAAATACATTTGAATTGCACCTTCTAACTGGTGCACAGAAAACTTATTTTAATTAGAGTTATCCATCATTCTTTGGGAAACCTAATCTAATACGCTCTGTATGGCCCACAACGATAGGATAGGGCCAATCACTTGACGCGCCTAATACAACGGCTAATTCATAACCCGGCCCAAGTATTATAGGCTAAATTATTCACTTTATATTAGCGGACAACATTTCAATTATTGCAAACTATGTATTTAAAAATAATAATACGATAGGCAATTCAAATTATATAGGAAAGAAATTTAAAAAGGCATTGAACTCATGAAATAATGTTTGAATTTTTTTTTTTTTTTTGCAAATCCAAATGAATATAAATCGAAATTTTATATTATTATTATTATGCATTTCAATTATTAATATTGAAAATATTTGATATCTAATTATTTAATAATTATAGTTAAATAGAATTCATGTAAATTGGAATTCAAAAGACTTACTCATGAATTTTAATCTACTCAAAATTATATCTATTGAGATGAACAACTCAAATACAACAATATTGTTATGTAGCATTAGTAAAAAAAAAATTAGATGAAATTTTTTGTGTGATACCGTCTCATGAAATTGAAAAAAAAAATTATAATAAAATGTCACAATATTTTTAAGAATTATGATAGTTACTTTTAACAAAAATATTACTTTTTAAAAACTGTTGAGTGATAATATTTTTAAGAAATGTGATTGTCACTTTTAAAAGAAATATTATCTCTTTTTAAAAGTGACAAATTTTTAATTAATAAATAATACATTTTATATTAATCTCGTATTATAAAACAGACTCACATCATGAGAATGTCTTACACAAAACTTTCTCAAATTATATAATTTGTGAGTAATGTTTATAAAAAATTTAAAGAGTAAGATGCAAGGGTACTTGAGTAATAAAAATGATTGAAGTCATTAAAAACTTTTTGCAATAATAAATTAGAGGCACCATCTACCTCATTCTGAATTTTAGATATTTCATTCAAGTATAGTTATTCCATTTTAAATATGCAAATTTACTACTCCGTCCCAGCTATATTTTCTTTTTGTTATTTTATTTCCTAAAATGTATTTGTTTAATAATATATTATGAGTCACATGTTAAATTTTGTATAAACGAGCAATTTTTATGGAAAAGTACTTCATATCATGAATGACTTTTTAATAAGATAAAAAGATAAGCCCATAAAAGTAACTTTTGTATCACAACATGATTCATATAATGAAAATGGTCTATAAAATATTTTACCTGTATAAATTAATAAAAATTTGTAAAAAGGTAAAATACTCCCTATGTCTCAACTCCACTTTCACACTTACCATATTTATATTTAAACTCTATTTTTATTTTATTTTTTAACTTTACACTTAGTGAAAGGCTCAGGTTCGACTCTCTTTGAAAATAAATTAAGGGAGATATAAGGTTTTTTGGAAAAAAATTAATTTTATACCATTAAACTTATTCATAATTTTTTTTTTTTAAAAATATATATTTTCGATCAAAAGAGCTAATACTATTAAGGTCATATTTGAAAACTCTAAATAAAAAGAAAAAATGTTTTTCTTCCTTTAAAAAAAAACACTTCAAACATATTTTCAATTTTTTTTGGCCAAACAATAATTTCCAACTTTTAGCTTCTATTTAAGTACTTTTACACACCTCATAAAAAAAATAATAACACTATCATTTTTAAAAACACTTCTTTTATAAATATTTCTTATTTTTCAATTTGATTCTAAAAATTATTTAATATCACTTTTTAATCCAACAAGTGATTGCAAACATTCAATAAAAATATATAGAATTTCACAAATAATCAAACATTTCTATTTAGAGTGGTGAATAATAGGGGAAAGCAAAGAGAATAATTAATAGAGTAGATTTGATTTCCAAAAATTAATAGAATAGATTTGCACGATCATACTTTAACTTATCATTATCCTTATAAATAAATAATCACGCTCATATAATCTGAATCTCAGCCAAACATGTTCATTTATTACCAAAAATTTACATTCTTTAATAATTAACAATTAATAAAATATCAAAGTTTGATATAGTTCGCACGTGACATACCCATCCGTACCACGTGACGAACCAACAATGTTTGACTGCGGACACCCAACAAACACCTACTCTGCGTCCTCCATTTTTACTGCTCTCTCAGAGCTCTCCTTTACCATATCTCCCCCTTCTCTATCCCTTCTCAATCAAGCAATATCCACATGCATGATGGATCTATACATACATATATACATACACGAGTTACCAGTATCAGAAAAGGGTCGCCCTCTTTTCTGTTAAACCCTGTTTTAGCTTTCTCTTATGCGCTAAGCATCACTTTTTCCCCTCCCTAACAACACCCACAAATCTTGCAAGAAATTTCCATTTTCTGTAGTGTTGTCTTTCAAAAGAAAGCCCCATTTGTGTCGCGTTGACGTTTGGGTTTAGACAGTGATGGGGAATTGTTTTGGGACTGCGAATAAATCGGCGGCAGAGATCGCGCCGGAGTTGATAAAGCCGCCACCGGTGGTCAAGCTCTACGGCCCGCCAGATAGTTTTGCGACCTCGCACATTAGATTAGCCCTGCTATACAAACCCGTGACTCTTCAGTTCATACCTTCTACGGCCAACGAGAACCCGACCCTCATCTACAAATCCGACGTCGTTACCGGCTCCGTCGAGGACATATTGCGTTACTTGGACGCCAAGTTCCCTGACCCGCCGTTGGCGGTGGCCAACAACGACACTAGTAGTATATGGGGGTGGTGTGGCGAAACGACGCCGGCGGTGGTGTGGGTGACGGTTCTGCAGCACCGGAGCATTAACTGGCACCTGGAGAGGATGCTGAAGTGGGCGGAGGACATGACGGCGCGTGGTGGGAACGCGAAGGGCGATCCATCGATGGGGAGCCCGCGTATGGAGGTGAAGAAGTATGCGAAGAGCTACTCGCAGTTGCAGCAGGTGATGTTGGAACACGCGCAGATGGAGGAAAGGGTTCTCTTCCAGATCCTCGAATCCGCTGATCGAGGTAATTTCTCAACTCTCTCTTAATAAAATCTTTGAATTCTGAAAATTAATCGTGGATGAGCTAAATGTACAAATATTGCTGCATTATGTACAACATCTTGTGAGGTACCATTGCCTTGGAGCAAGAGCTAAGATTAGCAGGATATAACCTTGAGTTGTCCTTTGTCTGGTTGGTTGGTTCATTTATTTAATTACCTTAATGAATCGATTCAAGGTATATTGAATATGGCATGAAATTGTTCTTGAAGATTGAAGAATACCACAAGAATAGTTTAATAGCATAATGGTGGAGATTAGAAACAACCCTTTTTTTCTTTTTTTAAATGGCTGATGATAAGCCTATGTTGGTGAGGACATGGATGCATTGCTTCGTATAATACTTTTAATGATTTGATCGATACTAACAAACGTAAACCGTTTCTTGTCATTTTCCAGCACAGCTCTTGTCTTTTTCCCTGCAAATTTCAAAATTTTGTGAGTCTTGAATTCCAATTTATTGTTGTCTACTCTGCGACAAAATCGAACAGTGATTGTGATGACTAATCAATCAAGGAACAGCCCGAAGTGGTTACTGGTTCTGTTCTGATTGAAATGTAGAAGTGTAAACATGACCTAAAGCATAATTTGTGTTCTTTATACTGGACATATTAATTCTAAATTCAGTTTGAGGAGTTGAAAGCTGATCCCTGTGCTGTGGAAACTAATATTACATCGCAAATGTAACCGTGATTTCATTTGAGATGAAAGTACAAGTAACAAAGGTCATTACCATATCTGATTTGTTCATACATGGCATGGGTATGAAGGATAGATCCAGGCTTCTATATTGTTTCAGGAAGAAAGTCTTTCGTGTGGATTCCGTGATATCTCACAGCTGGCCCTACCCCTGTAAAACTGAGATTCCTCTATTTGCTGACTTTTAATGATACAGGATTGTGCAAATCTGCAAACGAGGAACATGCAAGAGATCTACCCATAATGAATGGTATCAAAGAAGAGATCAAGATGATAGGTGTAATGAATGCAGGAAGCCCCGACTACCAAGATTCCCTAGTCCGCCTTGTGTCCCGTCTCAAAAAATTAAAGGTACTGCTCTCTCATTTGTACAAATTTATTTAATAGTTGATCTTATGTTAAAAGATTTTATCGTACAATTGATTCGCACAACTATCACTTTATAGCATAATAACTGATACTGTTTAAAATTATACCCATTTTATGGTAAAAATGGTGTATAGAAGATTGTTCCTTGTCAGAAATATTTTTCCACATTATTGATTTTGTTAATTTCACACCAGGACAACTGCAAACACCACTTTGAAGAGGAGGAACGAGCGCTATTACCATTGATGGAGGCCACAGAATTAAATAAGGCACAACAAGAGAAAGTATTGCAGCAATCCTTGGATGTTATGCGCGAGACGCACTCTCACTTGTTCCGTTTTTTCATGGAAGGGCTTCGACCTAACGATGCCATGCAATACTTTGGGCTAATCAAGAGGTACTGTGACAATGTTCGGGTATCACTTATGCTCCACATGATGGTCGATTAAATGAGCCACTCATCTGCTTCAATTGTTGAAATGGTAATCTCATAGTAGGTGGATGTGAGTTTTGTTGTCTTCCCTTTTCTCTTTTTCAACATCCAGTGGTCCATGCTTATCGTCTAAGTTGATATTGTGTCATTAGTGATTTTATTCTTGTTGAAAGATAGAAATTTGACCTGCCACCAAAATCCTGTTTGTAAATCCATGATAAACTCCTTCATAATGTAGAGAATTGTCGTAAAATAGATCGAATTCGCATAATTTTCTTGATGATCCATATTGTCGACCCACATGGTGGGATAGACACTAATTAGTGTAGTTCCCTTTAGATATGTTATCTTGTATGTTGAATTTTTTATGGTTTGAGCATCCGATTCTTTGTGTGTGTATATGTGATGTGAGAGAGAGAGAGAGAGAGAGAGAGAGACCCAGTCGCTCTTTAAGGTTTCCCCCTTTTCTCTTTCTCCTTTTGCTTTACAACCACTGCTTTAATCTTCCAGCACATAGTGTTAGTTTTTTTTAGTAACTCTGTTTTACATGTAGACAATTCACTTGTCTTCTTCTGAAATTCCATTTCCTTTAGCAGGGGAATGAATGTTTCTTAGTTCTGACATCTGAAACTTCCTAGTTTTACTTCCTTTTTACGTGGGAAGCTTGAAATCTGGCGCTTTTTTTTTAAAAATATTGTATTTTTTAAAATTATTTATCATTATATTGTTGTTTTCGGGAGAATTTGTAAAATAAGAAAGGGGGCCAACGAGGATGGCACCCCCATTGTTCATTCAAGAGGAGCGCCGTCTCCAAAGGCGCTCTTGACCCCTATCCCCTCAACCACCCTCTCCCCCCACCTGCTACCACCTCCCTCCTCCCCCACCTGCTACCACAATGTAATATTATTTTTAAACCTCTTCCTGAAAGTAGAAAAACCCAAGTAACTATCCTTTTTTTTTTCTTGAATTTTCAGGAAATATAAAAAATTTGAAAACTTATCATATTTGAATTTAAAAAAGTACCATTTTTCTAAAAAATTTAGAAAGTAAAAATAAATTTTAAATAAGTAAATTTTTTTTTTTGAAAAAATAAGAAATAAAATATATACTCTTTCAATTTTTTTTAAAATAAATAAATTAAACATGTTCCAAAAATTAGGTATAGTAGATCATGGGATATAATAAGTGCGGTTATAGATGCTCCACTTGTTGACTTATTAAATTTTTTAAAATAAGTACTTTTCAAAAAAATTGAAAGAAGAAGAAGAAAATAAACGGGTAGTTTCATATTTTAAGGGAATATGACATTGACAATTAAATTTTTTACTTTTATAATATTTTTTATTATTATTATTATTGTGGATAAAAAATTAGAATTAGTATTAGATTAAAATGGATATCTATATCTATATCTATATATATATATATATCCACAACCAATAAATATGCCAACACCCAATAAATAGGGGTGGTCGCAGGTGGGGTGGGGGGAAGGAGGGAGGTGGTAGCAGGTGGGTGGGGGGAGGAGGGAGGTGGTAGCAGGTGGGGGTGGTGGTGGTTGAGGGGATAGGTGTCAAGGGCGCCGTTGGAGACGACACTCCTCTTGAATGAACAATGGGGGCGCCGTCCTCATTGGCGCCCTTGCTTATTTTACAAATTCTTCCGAAAACAACAATATAATGATACATAATTTTAAAAAATATAATATTTTTAAAAAAAGCCCTCGAAATCTTCCACCCCTCTTCTTATCACACCTTTCACACTTAAAAATATGTGCTTTTTTTTTTTTTAAAGAATATAGAGGAATTACTTGAGTTCTTAGGGATAAATTTGTAAATCTAGAAATATAAAGTAAAGAAGTGAGTCAAATTTTATGCATGTGTGTGAGTTAAATAGTAATATTCCCCGACCAACAATTATTTGCACACTTTTTTTTTCTTTCTATTCCACAATTGTTTTCACATTTTATAAATGGATATTACTATTTTAATTTTATCCTCATAATATTTATATATTTATACAAAATATTATTACTTTTATATTCAATCCAACTAATTTCATTATGTTAAAAATATATTGTTGGAAAGAAATATAGTTTAGTAATTTAGGTGCAATTGATAGTTTAATGAGTTGAGTATAACTATAATTAAGTTTTTCTTTATAAAGATGCAATCTTGTGAAATATTTTAAATGTAGAATATATTTAAAATAAGTAAATATTTAAAATTTACTATACAGAAAAATGTATATTATTGTAAAACAAAATATGTTAGTTATCTTTAAACAAAAATTATACTTTAAAGTAAATACAAGGATAAATATGTATGTTATAAGAATAAATATGTATTTTTGAATTTATTTTTCATCCTTTTAATTTAGATTTATTGTTTCATATGTTAATAAACATTTACTCCAATAATAACATATATTTGCTTTAATATTAACACATATTTGTTCTAATAGTAATACATATTTACATAAAACGCATTCGCAGTAACACATATTTACCCTAATATTGACACACATTTATTCCGCCAGTAACATACAATTACTCTACTATTAACATATATGTGCTACAATAGTAACACATATTATAGTGATTCACAATTATTCTAACATCAATATATATATTATTACAACATATTTACTACGCTAATTTTATAACACATTTGCTCCATAGTAACACCTTCTATCTTACATGTGTTTTACATGTGTTTTTATATGAAAAAATAATTATTTTTAAAAAATTAATATTTTGATTAGATATATCTATATTCTGTCCTTATATTGCATGAAGAAACTATTAGTTTCTATAAACATATATAAATATTATTGAAGAAATAATGTTTTTTTTTATAGTATACACATTTTATTTTTAATGACATACGTTTATCTATATATTAATTAAGTTTAAGAGCAAAATATCTGAAATTATTCATGCGCGTGAATTTAGAGAAAATTCATTAAACCCAATCTAATTCATTTAGAATTTACGCAATTTATAAATATGAATTATTTTAATTATAGATAATCTGTATCAATATAATATTTTATATAATAATTTGTATATTTATAAAATAAGTTTAGTTGTACACTTAATCTTTTTTTTTTTTTTTTTTGTAATTGATTGTAAAAGTTGAAGCTCATACATATATTAAAATAAAAATAAAAATCACGACTTAATTTGATGGGCCATATAATCCACCAAAGAAAGCCTCTTTGAGTTCATGTCATCATTTGGATCTTGAATTTCAGACAACTATGATCATTACAGCGCGCGGCACCTACCTAATTAAAATAAAAATAAAAATACCCTAACATTTTATTAAGGAGTAAGTATATTCTGCACCAGTTACACCGTGCAATTTAAGTTCATTTTTAAAAAATTACACAATTTATTATTGAAAAATTAAATAAATTATTACTGAAAAGTTACACTATTAAAGATACACTTTTCAGTAATAATATGTGTAACTTTTCAATAGTATTTTGTGTAACTTTTTAAAAATAAACTTGAGTTGCACGGTATAACTGGTGAATACAAGACTAAGCCTTTATTAAATAATATATCCTGTCCAACACCAAATAAAGAAAGATGAGAATTAATTTGTTATTATTCTAAAGCTTGCAATATGTCTTTTTTTTAGTTGTTTACTTTGTTTTATGAAATATATAACCTTAGACGTGATTGTTACAATGACAAATTACTCTTTCCATTTCAAAATATCTTTCACATTTTTTTCTATTTCATATACTTTTTTTTTCTTTTTCGTCCATTTCATAGATTATGTAAACACTTAAAATGAAAAATCCTCCCTAACTTATAGCACCCTAACAATATTTTTAATTTTACATAAAATATTATTATTTTCAAAATAATTAATTCATATTTATATATGTACAATTAAATTCATTTTCTTACATTATATATAAAAATATTTACGAATTTATTCATTAAACTTTTACTTTTAAAAAATTATGTGTTATTTTTATGTGAAAGCTAACAAAAATATATATTTATTTATTGTCTTTGTCTTATATGTATTAGATGCACTGTGCAACTCAAGTGCATTTTTAAAAAATTATACAAAATATTATTGAAAAATTATATATTTTATTATCGAAAAGTATATTATAAAAATATATTTTTTAATTAATAATATGTGTAATTTTTTAATAATATTTTGTATAATTTGTAAAAAAATGCACACTGAGTTTGCTCTAGGGTTTACTCTTATTTATTTTCAAGATGAGAAAGAGTTTGGATCGGAACGCCAATCATGAACTATTCATTTTTCTTATGACAGTGAAAAGACAACCTTTTAACATGTGCTTTGTTTTCCATTTTAAAGTTCCAATGTTGATTTCACTTTTACTTTTTCTATTCAGTCATTCGTATTACTCCATTTAATTACTTGCACGTTTATGTTATTTGAAAATCTTAATATTAATATTTTATTAAAGAAAAAAAATACTCTCTCAATTTTGATATATACTTTTTATTGCACAAGTATTATATAGTAAGCAATGTAATGGAAAGAGATAAAATATATGATTGAGTTAAATGTGTGCTTATATGAGTGGTACATATGTAAATAAAAGTAAGTTTATTACACTTTAGTAGACTTATTAAAGGTAAAGATGCAAGGACTATTTTGATTAGTTTGTGGGAATGCATTGTATGGACATTATGGAAAGCGAGAAATGCTACTATCTTTCAGAGTGAAAAGACGGAAGTCAAGGAGCTTGTGCAAGAGATACAGTCAAGGCTTTGGAGTTGGTTAAATACAAGTGGTACTTGGAGGCATATAATTTCTTTTAATGAGTGGTGCTTAAGCCCTTTAAACATATTGTGTTGATATTAATTCTTGGTGATTTAGCTGTTGTTCTAGCTCATTTCAATCTAACTTACATGGGAGTTTATTGATACTTGATATTATAAATTTGTGGGTACTTCTCATACCCATTAATTTTCAATAAATACTTTTTTCTTATAAAAAAAAGTGTATGAATATAATATTATTATTATATGTATAAAAATAAAATGAAAATAAATAGTGGTACAGATGAAAATGACAAAATAGATTATTTAGAGAGAGTATTAATTTGTATAAATACTTATAAAAGTATACACATATTTTCTAATACACTACTATTTTACTCGAAAAATAGACCTACACTTTGTAATTTGGTTCTATTATGATAGTAAATAATTGAGTAGAAGTTAAAAATTGAATCATTAACAAAAGGAAAAAAATGAAGAAAATAATGTGCGTGCACACACATATACAAGCCCTAATTAAAATTCAATATCAGCATATAACTGCATTTATTGTTTGTCATGAATCACACAAATCAAGCTAATTAATTTACAAATTAACAATTACCCTGGAACAAAAAAAAAAAAAGATAAACATATATAGATAATAGCAGGTATTTACACCTTATTAATTCTACATACATATCTTACATATTTAATTAATAATCATTAATCTTTATTATTACATATTTATAGTCCTATATAACATGTAAAGTAAAAATTGCTACTGCCAAGGTTGGTAGCCCTAATTTGCAATTGACGCGATTTCCTTCACCGTGATGGTGGCGGTTAATGTTGTTATTCCCTGCTCCGGCTTGCTGTGTAGCGCCACCACTTTGCACGGCCGGGGAGTGTGGTCCGCCGTCATTTCCACCGGAAACTGCCGGTTGGCCGCCGCCACTTCCGCTTCCTGCATGACCAATTTTGTTCATTGTGCCAGCCCTTATAATTCCTTCATCGTACTTTTTATTCATGAAAAAATCTACACCTGTGAGCATATGAATATATATATATGCACTAATTAATTCATGTATGTATGTATATAATTGTGGTTAATTAATCACAATGGTGAATGATGAAATATTTCTTCTTATATGAACATATATATTTATTGATTGATAAAATTTGGGTTTGAAGATTGAGCTATATGTAGCTATATTGTAGCAATTGTTCAAATGTTTTAGATATTTATATAAATTAATTAACTTCACATTTTTTTATAAGTTTAAATGAAATTAAATTTCTTTCATTAATGCTAAAGAAAACCTTTCGAGTCATTGATATTTAAGCTATTCATTTAAAAAAGTAAAGAAAAGGGAGCTAGATTGTTCCACTTTTTAATTGTACGAGAAAAAAAGTTTATACACCCGTTACTCCGTGTAACTCAAGTGTAATTTTAAAGAATTATATCATTTATAACTGAGAAGTTACACAAATTATTACTGAAAAATTACATCATTAAAGATATACTTTTTAGTAATAATATGTGTAACTTTTCAGTAGTATTTTATGTAATTTTTTTAAAATGAACTAGAGTTGTACGGTACACCTGATGCACAAGAGATTTACTCAATTATTTTATCTATATCAACCTACACCATAAAAAATTAAATTAGATGGTGCCACGCACCCTCCCCACCTAATTCCATTAAATTCAAATGCATATTAGCAAAAAGTTAAAAAGGAAAAAACATTTTTTTCAATATTTTTTTTTACAATTATTTAAGCTTGGAAAATGACAAGATACACAAATTAACACGAATCACTCGATCCTTGCATAAAGTGTTTTTTGCAGGATGATAATCTTTAAGTCACAAATGTTCATTACACGCACCCGTGTGGATGCATGATACAAATATACACACACGACGAACAATCAATTTTATGTTTTGAACATCGATCTCTACAACTCTAACAATAAATTTTAGTTTCTATTTTTAATTTCATAATTAAACTGACATGGGTTTATGCTTTGTACCAAGTGGAAAAATTGGCCCTTGTCAAAAACAGGAAAGCCATTTTGTCTAAGTCATATGTTTATAAACCACAATTAATTTGTTTATGTTTATGGATTGTTTGATAATTAATATTTGCTCGATAAACAAAAAAATCGAACTTGAGCGAAGACTGAAAAGTGAAAAGTGATTACTTGAATTAAGCTAAAATCATAAAACATACCTAGAGGAGTTGCAGAACATGGATAACTGCAAAAACATAGAAACGCCATGATCACAAACAGCAGCCATAATCCTTTGGTTCTCATATTTAATTTGCTTCTACTTTCATGCATCCTCTACCAATTCTTCTCTCTCTAGCTAGATATATCTCTCTCCCTCTCTCTCTCTCTCTCTCTCTCTCATATTCTCAATTAATGTCGTATATGTATAGTATTAATTCCACTATGATTTTTTATTCCATATAATTATTCTCTCAACTTTACAAAAGTGAGGAAAAGCAAATTAAGCTTTTTCTTGTAGATAATCTTAAAGAGGGGTCTTATCATCTTTAATAATTAGTGGCATCTATATATTGCTTCTTACAACTCCCGAATCATTAACACATTGTGTTTTAGTAACATAAGTAATTAACCGAGCAACCCTACTTTTCGTGGCATCTATTTGATTTGACTAGTTTTTACCCGATGGGCTATTGTAGGATTTCTTTTTTATTTTAAATTGTATTCCTACTATTTTGATTTTTTTAGTTACTCATCAATAAAGAGATTGAAAAATTCGTTTGGTAGATGAATTATAAATGCCATTAATTGTACTTGGTATGAATAGATAGCCGATTGCAATGTCATACATGAAGCTTGTGATAAAATTATTAATTAAACAATTTGAACCCACGATAATATAGTTCATTGCCCAACACAATATTTTCTCAGAAAGTGAAGCTTTTAGGAATTAGGTCCAACATTAAAGTTCTTAAATAAAATAAGTAAATTTATTTAAGGACTGAAAGAAAGAGGCATTAGCAAATTAACTCTAAGTAGAGTGAACTTGTTCATTGAGAGAAAGACTTGCAAAACGGTCATTAAGGTTATATAACATCTTACTTAAATTGGAATAGAAACAATCATCAATGTTGGGGTTACTAAATGCATGAGAAGATGAAATTGGAATATTAAATCATAAATGACAGTTCCAATTTATCAAATGTGTAAACACAACCTCTTAATTTTAATTAAGAAATTCAGACATGTTTACACAAAAAAAAAAAAAATCTTATATTGGGGCCCTAGTTGTTTGGCTAGATGAAAAGAAAAGATTTGAGCTCTTATAAAATCCAAAAAAAACATTAATTAGTATAAAAATTGCATATCTTTGAATTGAATTTTTCGTGGAAAGCCTTCAATATTCCATCTAGTCTTCACTTTCTGTAATACAAACATTTTAAAGAATTGTTAATCTTCTCTTTCTGTCTACCAGTCAATTAAAAGGAATCCTGGTGGAACTCGTGCCTTTAGCATCTTGGTATGCCTCTTCTTTGAACCAAGCTTCGGTTGTAATACAAATGAGAATAGAACATGCTAGTCCCATTTTGCTGGAGAGAAGAAAAGCATGTTATATGCATTAGATGATCATACCTGGGTAGGAATTCTTCAACTTCATTACATCTATTAAAAATAATAAGTTCACGTTACTAAGATCAATTCGTTGATTTCTTACTCATTTAATTAGGTTGCAGGGAATAGGTACAGTAATGTATTGCTTCATACGATAACATGATATGTACGTTGTTCCTCTGAGGATGCTAGAATAGCAACTGGTTCTCTCGGTGCTCTTATTTAATTTCATCTCATTTTAATAGATCGAGATGAACAAAATTAAGTTATAACCTTACATTTAATCAATCCAAGTGAAGAATTAGGACTCAAACCAACCAAAATATAAACTCAAACCCATCCGAAATGCACACAGACCCAAATATAATCCACAAATGATTTAGTCAAGACCAAACGATACCGCCAATTTGGAAACATACATGACATACAAATGAGAACAAATCTTTGTAAACAAAATTAAAAACCTAATTACCTCTTAATAAGATCATAATATTTCTTGTTCTTCTCTGTCTATATCAAGTAAGATCGTCTCCCCAATATCCAGTTGATAGAGTTCTCAGAACAATTTTAAGCAACAACATAATTTTCTACTCTCAATAAATTTCTATAAACTTGGGAAATTTTGAGTTTTGAATCAGACACAACATCATGAACGTACACAACCATTTGTCATAATCACGTGACTATCTAAATCTTATTTCAGAGTTGTTGCTATAAAACTACTCTATGTTAATTTAAAAAAAGAATAGTATAAACAACCATGTGCAACTCAGTTACCTGTATGTGATCCATCTTCAACAGAATGTTGATGTACATTGTGCCTAGGATCTTCAATAGTTTGCAAGCTGTTGATGACCAAGCTCGTGCAATCCTTTAACTACGACAATGAAATCACAATTAGGTAGCTTTAAGATATAATATCTTTCATTAGTTTGCCAAGATGCTGATGACTTAGCTCGTGCAATCCTTTAACTACAACGATTAAATCAAAATTAGTTAGCTTAAGATATCATATGGTCACTAAGCCAGTTGCAGATTTTTAAATAAACCTCAAAAACTAAGTTTCATGAATTTGGTTGATGTCTTTGAAAGCCAATTTTGGGCTTCCTTATGATCTTTTCCAACTTCAAGTAGCTAAGATATATTTAGTTCGATTTGCTCACTTCCCCATATAACACAAGTACAAATCAAAAGTAAATCCTTGAGCATTTGGAGATTTATTTTGATGTAGAAAGTGTAAATAATATTATGAGGAAGAAAACCAAATTGCAGCCAAACAAAATGAAATGTATTTATTTATTTAATATTATGATTAGGAGAAACTTAATATTGAAGTTGTGTTTCTATCTACGCCAAGGTTGAGTTATCCTAATATTTTCCATGGTACTGGTGAACATTGTTGAAAATCATAATCATGAAAACAACATAAAGCGTGTTATCTCTCAAATCTCCAACTACAAATGTAGAGTTTATACCATGCCAAATCTCCCATTATTACCAATGTACAGAATATATAAGTATAAGAGAAAATCAGACGGTAAACAAAGTCATTACTAAAATTAGACAGAAAGTAATTCCACATCTTAATTAGTGAGGACTGCAAATAATTTATTAATTGATCTGTGAAAATAATATAGAAAACACATTTTACTACTTTAAAAATATGCAGGGAGTTTAAAAAACTATTAGGGTAAAGCACTCATCATCGTACTCTTTACTGCCTTTGTACTTAGTTTTTTGAGAGATTATTCACAGAATCACAGTGGATGAGGTTTACATCAGCAAAAATTGGGAAGGCAGTTGCGTAATGGATGGAGGAATTTGTACATCTGAAAAGACAGAGGAGAATTGTGAAGGCTGTCAATTACATCCTCTTTAATAATCTAATTAACCCAACTAAAATAAATACTTAATAAAATTATGCATAACAAAACTAAATCGGACACATGCCAAATGTGCTACTTGGCAGAAGAGCTTGTTTAGAAAGAGATACATGGTCAAAGGAGAATGCTTGAAAAGTACACATGACAAAAGCAAGAAAGGATAATTAAGTTGAGGATATACTTTGAGGTATTTCAATACACTAAAAAACCTCATTGGAATTATTATTGTGGATATCTGATAGACCATCTTGCCCAGTTGTTGACGTCTACCTAGTCAATGTTAACATATTCTTTTTCTCCCATAAGTTTCCCACATTCAGTAAATTAAATTTGCAATTTTAAATAAAAGAGTACATACATTTTAACTGAATTTTTTGTGAATAATTCTTCAATATTTCATGTTCTTTCCAGCACAAAATGCAAGCAGAGAAACCATTTCAAAATTCTTTAATATGAGATGGTATGTCAAATTCTAAATTCAACCAGATGACATAAGGACAAAACATGAGTAAAGAGCTATACATGCTTTTTGAGAAAATGTGCAAACCTTTCAAATTAATCAATCTTATTTGTTGTAGACATTTTCACAAACAGCTTAACTACAAAACCGATTTGGCCAAAGAGAGATGAAAAATGTAAAAAAAAAAAAACTCAGCTGATCAATAAAAAGCTTTGAAATAAATGATTCCAATCCTCTAGCATTACTTCCAAATACTGAACAGTAATCGAAAGAAGATCTGTGATTCAAATAGTGGGATCATTAAGTATACTGCATTTAAATTGAAGAATATTGAGATTATCTAAAGTAGCATTTAAGTTGAAGATATCCTTTGATTATTTCAATACAGTAAACATCCTTATTGGAATTATCATTATGGATCTCTGTTTTCCAATCTCTTGTCCAGTTGCTGATTTCTACCAATCTTATCCAGTTGCAGAATGTCAAGGAACCTACACAAACTATTAAAAACTTCTTTACAGATTCCTTCAAATGCATTAAACTTGCCGTGTATCGCAGATTATTCTCACCGATTAATCATAAACTCAACTAACACAAAACAGTTTTTACCATAAAAAAGATACAATTAATGTGAGATTAGGGTTTATACCTAGAAAGAGGGAAAGTTCCTGGAATTCTCTACAATTAGATTAACGAAGGGGTGCATGAACAAACCAACAGAATTCATTGAAATGTAACAGACCGTCAAGGCAAACTACTTTATCCCCCTGCATCAATCGAAACTACACACACATTAACTCACATACCGTTATCACTCATGGCATTGTAATCAGAATCGGAAGACAAGTCCATGCAATAATCCTCATTGGAACTCTCCTTGTACTTAACCGCCGCTTTCCATGTGCAAATTCATTTTGTCAGTCCACACAAAGTAACGAACACCATACATCCACCCAACCACACCCCAGCAAAATCGTATAAACTTAAATCAACAGATCCACGACATTAAATCAACAAAAAACACAGAAAAATCATACCACAATAAAAAAATCAAAAGAAACAAACCTTACCTTAGGAAGTCGAATGGCCGTCGCGATGAGAACGGAGTATCATTTTTCTATTTGGTTTGAAGAATTTAAAGCCCTGGTTTGGTTGAAGCGCATACGGTTGTGATTGTGGTTTAGTGTGAACACATTCAGGGCAATTCCATAATTCAGAGCTCGGGAAAAAAATGTTTCAGAGGACCAGAGGCAATTCTCAACATTAAAAAAGCACAATCGAACAAAGATAATAGAGTAGAGGAGTAACATTAGAAACTATACCTGGTGTCAACGAAGTTCATATGCAACGAAGGGGGTGGTGGGAGAACGGCGACTGACGCAGCATTGCTAAAGGCGTAACTGTGTTGAGTAATTATTCATTAAGCAAGATTTATGGTGAGGGAGAGGAAAAGACATTTTTAATTTCTTTAGGTGATTTTGGGATTACAGTTAAGGTTATATTTTTAGAAATCCACGTGTAAATAAAGTAAAAACGACATGTGTCAACTTCCGGAACAGGGAGTCCTTACTTTTATATACTAGTTAGCTGACACGTGCTTCGCACGTGTTGGTCATTGTTTATAATTACATGTAAAATTTATAGGTTCAAATGAATAACATTAACATATTTTATCATTCTAAACAAAACACAACATTTTATGAATCATAAACTAATTGAGCAACATGATGACCGCAAAATGAAAATGCAAGTTTAATGTATACTATTATTCAGGTGGATAGTTATGTATTAACAAACCATTTCTGATCAAATTGTATCACAAATGCTCAGGGTCAGCAACTTAAATATCTCAGTAAAACTAAAATATAAAATTCTATATGGTGCAAAACCTGGCCCCGGGTCCCAACAACCATGTCAATTCGGCTATTCAAGGAGTCTTCTTGGGCCCTTAAACGCCTACCATCACTTACCATTGTTGATCTAAGATGGGATGGTGCAAAACTTGGCCCCGAATTCTTGTCTTTCACGATGCAAATAAGGTGGTCATCTTCGTACTTGGTAATCTCCCAGAGAATTATTCTTCAAATATTTCATCAAAGATGGAGAGGCAGATGGTCAATTGTTGCAGTAGATTGATGAATCCCTTCTTCTTATCCGTGATCTCTAGTTCTCTAACTTTAAACAGATCTTTTTCTATGGAAGAGTGTCATGTTCACATTTGATCTTGAACAAAGATTGTAGGGGTCTCTCTGAAAATATTGAAAAAAGAATTAAGTGAGATGAGGTAAAATAAAATTTAAATAAGAAATATGAACGAAAATCAACAATGATGAATGTAGTACCTGTAAATCCATATAAGTCATGCACTGATCATGAAATCAAGTAATCACATAATATGTTCATCATAATGCCAAACAAAAACATCAATCTAACTCGAGGAGGAAAAGTCAATTTCTACAGATATATAAATAAACATGACTTTCTTACAGGATACTCATTTAAAAACATATACATGAGAGAATTTAGCCACCTACTCGTAGCATAAATTCAGAAATAGTGAGCAAATTCCAAATATTAATCAACTGGAAAATAACCTAGAAATTGTCGGCAAAACAGTAAATTAAATTGCTAGAATGTGGAGAATAAACTCTTCCATAAATGATAAAAGCATTGATGGTAATACATCAATCAAATCGCGAAGGCTGGATGAGATTTACAAACAAATTTCAGACAGCCGACAGCGTGATAGAAAACACACCATATTTTAATAATTAATTGATATCTCTATGAATTATACATGAACTGTTTATGCAGAAAACAATTAAAATTCAACTTGTCATCCCAAAAGATATGCCAGGTTAAACTAATGTGTAACAGAATAGATATTCTCTAATTTTACCATTTTTTCTTTGTGTCACATCTAAAGCCTCTAATCCGACACATGAAATTTTAATAGATACAAAATATTCACATCACCACGCTTCCAGATTATCACAAAGTAAGCATGAGTACAACTCAAATCGAATATTTGATATTCGAGCTCGATTTAATATCTACAACCATTTGATCACATTAGCTAAATTATAAAAACACATAACATTTTCAACAAACAATATATTACCACTGAAAGAAAATATGGAACATATATTGGTATAGTAAGCTGGCTGCTAAGCATAGATGTTAAAGTGAAATTGTATAGATTTCAGATGTTAATTACAACTATTTTTCAGAAAACAAAATCACTAAAACATTAGAACTTTACAAATCACCTGAATGATTATCTTTGCACACTTACTGCAAGGAAACATCGTCATATAAAGAATCTGCGATGATAGTTCATGCAATATAGTATTAGATAAGGTAACCAGAAACAAAGAGACAAGCATACACGAGAAGATAGAATAAGGTCAGAACTAACTTGCCCTACAGTAGATGCGTGATTTCTGTTCAAGGTAGCATTGACTTCAGCATGGCAAACATAACTGCAAGAGACCACATAATTGACTGGAATTAATTGAAGATGACACATGGAGTAGGAATATTGAGAGCAAAAGGAAAATAAACATGATTCAAGAAATGGCTACAACAAGAAATTGAATATGTTTAGTTAATAGTACAATGTGATGGTACTTACGGATACTTCGTCTCCAGAGGGTCCCCATTCTTCGATTTTTGGAATATCAGAAGGTGTAAGAAATCCTCTAATTTATGAACTTGATTGTCTTTCACATAAGATACAGATGCTACTAATCTTAGACCATGGAAGCTTGTCATGAGAGCAACCACGTGGTAATTCATTGTATCTAATACCTTAAAAACAGAAAAGTATCTTGGCTAAAGGTTCTCTATAAATATCGTGAACATAAACAAACAAAAAAAGCCAAGGAAAAAAAAATCAGGTGCTTACATGAACAAAACCCAAATATTAGTTGTACCATTAACAGTATTAAAACTTTACCTTCTTATGACGACAAAGACACGAAATTCATCCCCAAGAGTGACTCTCGGATCCAGACTTCTGACGTAAGCTTGACATTTTGAATGAAACTTCCTATAACAAAAGTCTATGACACTAAAAAGAAAATTGAAATTAGACATTATATTTTACTAAAAATCGAGCACACTTCAAAACTACAAAAATAATTGGAAAACAGGCCATCATAAATCCATAGATGTATAAATCCAAATAATAATTAATGTGTAACAGAACAAATATTATACCATTTTTTTGGCTTTGACGCGGGCTGAAACAACGAACCTAACCCACATAACGGGGAAGATAATTTTATGCCACCACTCCGTCACTTTAACTTTCACCTTCTGCCATCGATTTCCACCGCCGAGTCAACACAACATCCTTCACTGGCCATAATTATATCTTCTTGGAAATACACAGCCAAAGCGCTTCCTACGGTTGCCCAAAAAGAAGTATGCGAATATGCAAAACTACACCAAAAGTAGTAGAGAGCTAGGGTAGAGAGAGATGAGAGTTTACTTGGCAACTCGCGTGACAATTCACAAAACTAACCCTAGAGAGAAATGGGGAGAGAGAGCGTTGGTAATTCAATTTTTTAACTGTATCAAGCCATTAATTAAACTAATCCCAAGACTTTCAACTGAAATGATGATACTAATATTTACTACATCAGTACTCACACCTTGCCAACAACACCAATGACTATAGTTGCATCAGAGCATCCATATACTATAGCGTATCTCAGTGGTGCCAAAATATAAATCACGGGTCATGGCAATTCACAACCTGAACAAAAATCCAAAAGTATGCAAGAGAAGCTTTTAAGTGAATTTCAGTTTCAACTTGGATAATAAAGCATCATATAGGTAACAAAAGGGCACGAATAATCAGGTAACAATAACAACATAGCTAACGACATGAGAGATTTCCACAGTTAAATCAGATAGAATGCAATCTTTTACAGCTTAGTACCAAAACTTTGACCTAAGCATGAAGCTCAACTATTGAATAGACCTTACACTCAATTAATAAAAAATATGTCTTTCACTGTTGTGTTAGTTTAGATTCTTTAGACCTCACCATGACTTGTCATACGGAGGTGAACAACAATCAAATTGCATGTGTAAAATAAGTTATATGAAAGAGCAGAGATGATACACATCACATGCAAAATAGAAAGAGTTTCGCCTTTACAGATGTACCCTTAAGATTAGATGCTTGCTTCACATATGGGATTTAGAGATCTCTTTAGTGAAACTTGGACTTCTTGGAGTACTTGCAGGTTTCACGGGAACTTACGCTTGAACATCCTGATCAGTACTACTTGGGCCATTTTCTTTGGAAGAAACTCTATCAGCAATATGTTCCTAGGTGAACAATATATTTTGGAGAAGCCAGTTGAGGACTTGTGAAGCAAGAACAGGAGCAGCATACATGTCAAGATCAGAATTTGCAAAAAGTTGAGTACTTTGGCTCAAGGGAATTTCGGCAGATCCCTTTTCCCCATAGTAAATAAAAAATCCGAGGTGCTCAAATTTATCCATGGATAAGATCTGGAGAAATGGGAAATTTATCACTTTAACAAAAAGCGACAGAAAATTTTATTTCAAAGTTTAAATCTGAATATCAACTGTAACAATATAATATAAAAATTAACACCAAATAGAACAATATAATTTGAACCGGTATAAGCCCAAAAATATAAATCACATACAATATTTCATCACCTTCCCCTTTTGTGGAGTCGGCCAAAAGAGAAATAATATTACCCAGGTGCTTCTGCAAATAGGATAGCCGATGGGCCTCTTCGTCTGCTTGAGACAGAATAAACATTCCACTGTGGCTACGTACCAGCTGCAATAGATTATTTAATTCTTATTGGCTTGGATGATAATAATAATAATAATAATAATAATAATAATAATAATAATAATAATAATAATAATAATAATAATAATAATAATAATAATAATAATAATAATAATAATAATAATAATAAAGAAATAATCATACATCATAAACTACAGTCGCAAGTATCAAAATATAAGTGAAAAGTGAATGTTCAATTGATGGGAGGGGGGATCATCGCCTCCAACTCGGCCTCTGACTCGTAGTAGGGCTTGTAGCAGCAGCGGCCATTCCTCTGGCAATTGTACGATGGAGGCATGAAGAGGCGGCGAACTACGATGGTGATAGGAGCAAGAGGCAGAACTTTACATTGCTTGAGATTATGATTTGAGAAGACGATTATGAAGGAAGGGATAAAACACGAACCTTCAATTTGTATGTTACTAATGGGAGAGGGAGATCATCGCCTCTGACTCTGCCTCTAACTTGTAGTAGGGTTTGTAGCCGCAGAGGCCGTTCCTCCGGCAATTGAAAAGACATGATGGAGGCATCAAGAGACGACAAACGACAACAGAGATAGGAGCGAAGTGGCGGAATTTTACACTGATTGAGATTTGAGAAGACGAATGTGAAGGGAAAGTGGTAAAAAGGAGGCAGAATTTTACATTGATTGAGATGAGATTTGAGAAGACGAATGCGAAGGGAAATGGGTAAAAGCGTAAAAGAAAGGACGATACTATTAGCCAGGGATGAAACTAAACAAGTTGGAATAAGGAATGGGCAAAATTGTCCAAAAATGATTAACATGGCTAAGTCTCTTTTTATATAGTAATGATAAGAACTAAGTTCCGGAAGTCCTTACTTTTATTTTATATATAAGAACTATTTTTTTTTACCATGCAATGCGCGATCTATGATATTTATTAAATAAAAATTTTAATTAATTTAATTAAATTAATTATCTTATATTATGCATGAATTTAAAAATTGTAATGTCAAGTATTAATCATTCTACATATTATTTTTTTGTTTCATAAAAATATTGCACAATTCACTATTAATTAATAATAGATACTTATAAATTGCATTTCATTGTATTAATAAATATACATAAAGACATATTTCTTTTGTTGCATTCACTTAAAATGAATAATACGACCACATAAAAAACTGTGGTGGGTTAGCACAACTAGCCATCGGGCTCCTCACTTGAGTGAGTGACCCGAGTTTGATTCCATTTGGGAACGAATTAAGTGAGATATAAGGTTGACTTGGAGATAATTCTTGGAGTGTTGAGAGACTTGGTGTACTAACTTCTAACTACTAATATTTACCGATCAAAAAAATAATAATACGACCACATAAAAAATTATTGTATATATTTATAACTTATAAGTCAATTCCCATACAAAACCCGAAAAATTCAACTATACATTGTCTTTTGAACAGAGTAATGGAGAGTTATAAATTTTAATATGTATCATAATGTGATTAAATTTGATAGTGTGACATAATTTATTTGATTTGCATTTATTAATTTTACGTGAAAATTAACTATTATTAAAAGATATGAGTTTAATATCAAAATAAATTTTTTTAACTAAATTAAATTAAAATAAACTATTTTATTATTTTGACTACTTTCTTTATATTATTTTTACTTAAATATATATCTACACACACATAGTTTAATTTGTAAAGCATATTAACTTAATTAATCAATAGATTTTTAAAATTCTTCTTGGGACTACCTATATTTTAAATAGTGTATTCACTAAATAAAAATTATATTATAACTTAAAAAATTATTTAAGTAAATTTTAATACACCCTCTGTCCATTAAACTTTTTCCCATTTCATAGTTGACACGAGATTTAATAAAAAATAGTATTGTATTGAAATGATAGATAAATTGAGAGAAAACTGAAAGTATTGTGGGGTCCAAACTTTTATTGTGAGTATGAATTATTTCCAAATAAGGAAATGAAAAAAAGTTTTGTGGACAAACAAAAAAGGAAAATGAGAAATAATTTGGGGGGCAGAGGGAGTACAATAAAATTTTAAAATTAAGAAAATAAAATATATATTAAAATTCATTAATATATCTTTTAAATTTTATTTTTTTATTTTATTATAAAAATATTATATATACAACTACTAATATTTGTGTAAAACGCGAGAACAAATCTAATTTAAGAGTAAAAGGATTTGTGAGTTGATTTATATTTGGGACAAATTTTCATTTTTTCTATTTAATTATATATTTTTTAAGAACTATGAATACTATTGTTGATAAAATCATGTAAGCTCAATGATTAAAGAGCAATTAAAGTATAAGCATGCCGAAGTGTAAGTTGCTCGCCAAGCTGCTCGACAGCTTGCTCGCCCAAGCCCTGGGGTGACGAAGCAACAAGCCCACGTGGCCAAGACCAAGTTACTCGCCACATTGCTCGCCCGGCTGCTCGCCAACTTGCCAGTATAAGCCATGAAGAAGTAAGGTAACTAGCCTGTATGGCCAAGATCAAGTTGCTCGCCTCATTGCTCGCCAGGCTGCTCGCCTAATTGCTCGCCTAACTCAGTAGTGGCGGGGCAACAAGCTATGAAGCCAAGCCCGAGCTGCTCATCTCGTTGCTCGTCTGCATGTTTGCCCGATTTGGAGGTGATGAAGTATCAAGCCACGAGGTCAAACCTAAGGTGCTCGCCCACCTGCTCGCCATGTTGCTCGCCCAGCTGGTCGACCCTTCGTTCCCAGGAATAAAGACACAAGATGTCCAAAGAACCTATAAGGAGTATATAGGACGTTTAGGTTAAAGTGAGTGGAGCAAGTGGATAAGGTGGTGACAAGTGGAGCATCAGAAGCCGCATGGCTTAGAATGATGCCACCTCACCCTTCAGAGGGTATAAATACTTGTAAACATGTCATTTGTAGGGATCTGAAACCTTAATACAAGAAACCTACTTATAAAATTTCTCTCTCTACATTTCTCCCTAAAATTCATAAAACAATTAAGAATTATATCTTTGATTATTGTTTGGGTAATTCCTAAGAGTTATTAGCCACATAAACAACTGATTATTAGAATTGCTCAACAATTTGACGCTAGAAGGAGGGCCCAAACCTCCGTCGATCGAAGAATTCAAGTTATTTCTTCAAGTTTCTCAAGAACAAATCTTTCAAACTTTGTAAGTTGTGTGAAGAACGAAAGGAATTCCTTCAAGTGTGAGTGTTTTTGAGGAAAATTTTGATTCCCACAGACACAAGCTAGAAAAGGATTTACCTTAAGGATTTACATCCCACACACAATTAACAATCAAAACGATGACGAGACGTACATACGATGATTCCCACGACGAATCCCGTACCACCTCGACGAGTCGGAGGTGGAAAGGAAAGAAACCATCAGGACGCCCACAAACCGGAATGACCTGAGTCCCGGTGTTACCTGCAGCTCCAGTTGGTCCGCAAATCGAAGCTACCATTGAGTCGATGGTTAGAACCCCGGAGGACATTGAGAGGGCGATGGCCACACTTAAACTGATGCAAAGGCGACAGATGGTGGTGGCTCGTCAACCCGTGATACAAGTGGCCCCGATGGAGACAAGGCATGAGACGAGGACAAGTTACCACGCTCAGGAGGAAGAGGCAAGTAGTGGCCGAGTCACCCCTGAAAACTCAAAAGGCAAGCAAAAGATGTGCGATCGCCTGGGACCGCAACCCAGATGATCTGACCAGCGACCAGCTGGACGAGCAGAGAGGCGACCAGCTGGGCGAGCAATGGAGCAGCCCAGGCATCATGAGGGGTCACAGGGTGATAGGCACAATGAGCCAAGCCATCACTCCGGGAGTGGAAGATCCGGGTACTCACAACATCAAGAGCCTTGTGAGTCAGATGCGAGACATCAGCGAAGGCCTGTCCAGGACAGGTTGAGGCGATGGGCATCCGAGAGGTTGGGCCCGAATGCTGCAAGTAACCTCCAAAGACCACATCGGGAGGTAGCCCGAAGTGAGGAACTGTCGGGGGCAGCACGTCCATATGAGGTGCACCCGGAATAACCTCGAGGACGGGGATCATCTCGTGGGTCGTCCATCCTGGAGATAGAGAAACTGAAGAAAGCGGTGGAGAACTTGCGGGAACAAGTGGCCACCAAGGACAAAGTTGAGACATACACTTCCCTCCCGATTTCACCATTGTCTACAACCATCCTCACTGCACCTATACAAAAGAAGATACAATTTCCATCATTGGTGCTATATGAAGGTGAATCAGACCCCAAGGTGCATATATCCAAATATGTCGACTACATGATCTCAATGGGGGCATAGGACGCGACGCAGTGTAGGAACTTCCCCTTGACCTTGGGTGACCGTGTCCATAGGTGGTTTTCGGCATTTGCACCAGGCTCCATACAATCATTCGGCCAGCTGACTAGGGAGTTCCTATCCCATTTCTCGGGGTTCGAAACGTACTTAACGCAAAAGCACCGACTGGCCAATATTTCACAAGGAGCGGAGGAGACCGATCAACAATACCTTGAGCACTTCGACAAGATCCTTTTGGAAGGGGAATCGGTCAGTGATGACACCAAGGTCGTTGCAGCCATGGCGGGATTGCGTAAAGGAACAGACCTATGGAAGGAAATGCATTTATCCTGTCCAAGTACATACGCCAAGTTCCGTCATAAAGCCAGATTATACGTAGCAATGCAAGAGGCCATGGCGAAACAGTTGGGCGCGGAGGCTGATGACATGAAGAGTGGTAAGAAACCCAGTAGCAGTGGGTACAAGGCTCCTAAGAACTTGAAGTAGTTTGGAGATACAGTGGAATACAAAGAAAAGCTTAACCAAGTGTGAACTGCCACAATTGACCACGTGTTTACTGCTGTGAAGGATCAAGATATGTTGGCAGGTCCCCAGAGGATCAGACAAGATAGAAGCAAGCTAAACCCGAACAAATATTGTGCTTACCACCAAAGCATCGGGCATTTCAGTAGTGAATGTTGCGATCTTCTGAAATAACTGTGGAAATTCTATGAAGACGAGAAGCTTGCAGAATTCGTTAAGAAAGCTCCGGGGAAAAGACAACGATTGCCCAGACAAGGGGGTTCAGATGATGAGTACAGTGATGAAATAGAACGGGCCCCAAATAGGTAAGTGCGAAGAGGTCCGCCAGCTATGCCGACACATCAGGAGCCTAACCGCGAAATCCTTGTACTTGAGGAAATTGGCTCAGCTGGAGGAATGGTTGATGGCCATCCCGCATCGAAAAGACAAAAGAAGGCAGAAATTCGGGCGGTCAATCAAGTGCAAGAATCGGGATCTGGATCAAAGGTACCGGCAAAGCCTACTGTGGATTTGGTGTTCTCACAAGCAGATCTCGAAGGAATCCTAACACCGCACAACGACTCCTTGGTCATCAGTGCAAATATCATGAACACAAGGTTGCATCGGCTACTAGTGGATACGGGAGCATACACGAACATCCTATTTAAAAAGACACTAGATCAGCTAGGAGATTATGAGTCTTATATAGAAGACTGTAATCATAAAATAGTGAGATTCTGAGAGGCTGTGACCGTCCCACTAGGTGTAATTCGCCTATCTGTAGAACTTGTAGCGCTTGAGGACCCGGTAAGGAGGATGATTAGGTTGTTAGATTTTTTAGTCGTAGATCAACCGTCCACCTATAACGGGTTCCTCGGCCGACCCTTCATTTCAGAATTTAAGGTTGCATGTTCTACTTACTATTACTGTATCAAATTCTCAACTCTTAAAGGTGCAGGTACAGTCAAAGGAGACCAAAAGAAAGCGCGGAAGTGTCTGCTAACCTTGAAGAAGCCGGTCACTCAGTTGCTAATCTACGAAGATGCGGTACCGCAACATTCCGCAGATGAACCTAACATCTTAGATGCTATCTCCATTGACACGGAGATGATGGAGGTTGATCAAACACCGGAGAAGATGGAGGTAGACAATACACCTCCACAAGGTCAACAGACCGAGAGACAAGCAGAAGGTCATGCGGAGGATCAAGTTGATGTACCGGAAACCATTGCTGAGGCAAGTGATGAGGTGGGGTTAACCCCCGAAGACCAGTCGAATGCGCCCGAAGACATTGAGCCCCGGTTGGGTTACGAGCCAGTCTCGATGGAGATGGACATGCATTTGGAGGGGCCCATCGATGATCCAAGATGGAAAGATAAAAAACGACGTGCCACTCCAGTCGAAGAGCTAAGGTCCATACGGGTAGATCCCAATAAAAATGACTTAGAACTTTTTATTGGGTCAGAGTTGGAGGAACCTTATAGAAGCAAGATGGAGGAGTTCCTTCGGGCTAACCTTGACGTGTTTGCATGGTCGCATGAGGATATGACAGGAATACCAATTGAACATGCATGCCATCGTCTCAACATCGACCCCACAAAAAAACCCGTATGTCAGAAAAGAAGAAAGTACGGGCCCGACAAATATGAAGCATTAACTGGCAAGGTGAAGAAGCTGTTGGATAATAAACTTATACATGAGGCGTTATGCCCGCAATGGATGGCGAACCCTGTCCTGGTCAAGAAGCCAAATGGAAAGTGTAGGCTTTGCATAGACTTCATAGACCTCAATGCCGCGTGTCCAAATGATAATTTCCCTTTGCCTCACATCGACCAGTTGGTGGACAACACGGCGGGACATAAGATAATGACCTTTATGGACGCCTTTGCAGGGTACCACCAGATCGCAATGCATCCCGATGATCAAGAGCACACAGCCTTTTACACTAACAAAAACTTGCTTTGTTGGAAAAGAATGCCCTTTGGGTTAATCAATGCAGGTGCCACATACCAAAGGTTAGTCAACAAAATGTTCGATCAACATATTGGTGAGACGATGGAGGTCTATGTTGATGACATAGTGGTGAAGAGCCTTAGAAAGGAAGACCACCTGGAACACCTTAAACAAGCATTCGACATCATGAGAGCATACAACATGAAGCTTAATCCAAAGAAAAATAGCTTTGGGGTGCAGTCCGAGAAATTTTTGGGGCATCTGGTAAGTCAACGAGGGATAGAAGTTAACCCTTCACAGGTCAAGTGCATTCTAGAGATGGGACCACCGAAGGATGTAAAGGTTGTTCAAAGACTCACGGGATGTCTCGCGGCGTTAAACAGATTTATATCCAAATCCAGAGATAAGAATAGAGCATTCTTCGAGTCTATCAAAGGCAAAGGTATTTGTAAGAGAACCGGGAAGAGTAACTATGTCTGGACTGATGCCTGTCAAAGGGCGTTTGAAGATGTAAAAAACTATCTCAGCAATCCCCAGATCCTGTCGAAGCCCGTCCCAGGAGAAGAATTATATCTATACTTGGCAGCATCAGAGGTGGCCATAAGCTCAGCCTTGGTACGTGCGGAAGGAAAAACACACTTGCCAATATACTATGTTAGCCAAGTGTTGCATGAGGCGGAGCTGCGGTATTCCCCATGGAGAAGTTAGCATACGCATTGATGATGAGCGTACGGAAACTCCGGCCCTACTTCTTTGACCACCAAGTGGAAGTCTTGACGACGTTCCCCTTGAGACAAGTTTTACATAGACCTGACACTGCCGGACGATTGCTAAAATGGTCACTAGAGGTCAGTCAATATAGAATAACCTACGCTCCCCGAACATCGATCAAAGGGCAGGCTCTAGCAGACTTCATAGTAGAGTTATCCTACCCTCAAGATCCGACGAGGGGACGTATATATCCATGGCACCTTTTTGTAGACGGATCCGCAACAAGCTCCACAGCAGGCGCGGTAGTGGCCTTAGTGAGTCCCGACAAATAAGTATTCACCTCAGCAATAAGGTTCGACTTCCTAGCAACTAACAACGAAGCCGAATACGAAGCACTTATTGCGGGACTGAGACTATAATTAGCTGTGGGGGCAACCAGACTTCAAATTTTCGGGGATTCGCAGCTAATAGTATCTCAAGTTCGAGGTGAATACAAAGCAAAAGATCGGCAAATGATCATCTATCAAAGGATCGTCGCGCAAAAAAAACTCTATTATTCAACCTTTATTTTCACTATTATGCAAAAACTTTGTACCTATTTGAAAATAGGCATTACTTTTGTATCAATTCCTGATTATTTCTATTTTTATTACTTTTAAACACACAGTTATTTTTAAAAATAGAAGAGAATTATTAGATGAATACTATTTAAAAATTATCTAATTTTCTTTTAATGAAATATTTTTTTTCTTGTAATACATACAAAATAATTAACAATATTTCAATTTATTTGTTGTGTGAATATAATAATAACAATAATAAAAAAAAAACAACAACAACAATAATAAAAATACTAAAGCAATTGGTAAAATTATTACTTTTAAAAAGTTATTTTACATTTTATAAATATTTAAATAAATAAAAAAAATTATATGCCATACAACTTTTTTAAAATATTATATTAGCAAAAAATTGATTGAATAATAGCACATTTATTTTAATTAGATGAAATATTAAATATTGTATGGACTTTTGGTATGACTTGATTTTTATTTAACAATTTATTATTGAACATTCTTTTTAATTGTGCATTTAATTTTAACATGATCAATATATTAAATAATATATTTATTAAAATTAGAAATAGCTTTTTGTATGATTTATTCTTTTAGTTACTATTTTTAGAACATTTTGTTATTAGATTAGTATAGATTATAGATATTAAATAATTATGTTAATTTATATAAGGGTTAATATCAATGTGGCACATGTACTATATCACTTATTTTAATTTTCAATCCTTACTAATTTTTTTATCAAACTGCAACTTGTACTATGAAAAAATTGACCAATTGCAACCTATACTTAAGTTTTATTCTTTTTTCTTGTCAATGCTATATTTTTCTAGATTATATTCATCAATTCATATCAATAATTTATTTATATTTATTTTTTGCCACATAAAAATCGAATTCCAATTATGTTATCTTCGTTCTATAGAAATTAGATTTTTTTAACGTTAATTTTTTATTATTAATAATTATAACATAAAATAAGTAAATAAATAATATGGAATAACGAGTATAATCTTAACAAATATAGCACTGTAAAAAAAAAAAAAAACAAGTCCTCTGTCTACGGGCTGAACCCATTGGATAGAATTGGGCTTTTTGGTTGGATGCTTCCTGAATAATTGGGCCGCAAGAAAACTACTGGTGGCCCATTAATTATGCCTATATAACTAAATTTTCCATTTCATTTTATGAGTGTAAAAAAAATATTTTTCTGGAAATTATATCGCCATTTATGACTTAGGTATGAAAATATAATTAAAAAATCCATACAAAACGCATTTAAATTGAGAATATAATTTATTTATTTGAATGGGAAGTAGGGATAGAGGAGGTCTTGTGTCCAATTTTGCTGAAATGAACTAATTTGATACATTTGTAATTATTTATATTTTTTTGGTTATGAAGCTTAAATTTATTTAAGCAATTTATTTCATCAAACATAAAAATATGTTGAGTAGGTATTGTGTGAAAATAGTTCAGATAAACTTATCATGAAATTGTTTTAATGTATCAAATATCTGGTCAAGTGTATCAATATATAGATTTTATTAACCTCAACTTTTGATACACATTATGAAATTTTTGAAACACCTGATTAAATATTTGAAACTTTAAAATTTGTTCATAATTTTTTATTTTTAGCTTTTTGTGTGGAAAAAACATAACACCGTTGAATTACACTAAATATGATGAATTATTCTTATTCATTAACATAATAATATAAATTTGAGTAATACATGTATAATATTTATTGGGCATCAGCACTGCTTATAGCAATAACATATGCGGAAGATGAAAAAGCCCTTACATTTTCCATCATCAAAAGCTCCTTTATTCGTGCAAAGAGTCCGGCATGACCCGTTTAATAAGCATAGCCCTTTGTACGTAGTATTCAAGGTTTTGCATGTTTTCGCTTCTCCAACATCCACTGCATTTAAACAGCTGTGGTTAATTGCAAAAAAAAAAAAAAAAACCACATTCTGACGTCTCAATCATAATATACTCTCTCCGTTCCACTGAAAATTTGCAAACTTACCTTTTTAGGACATCCCGTAAGCAAGGACGAAAATATCGGTATCGATGGAAATATCGATACCTTAAATTTATCGATATATCGGTGGAAATATCGATATCGAATATCAGTAGAAAATAGAAAATTTACGGAAATTTTGTTAAAATAATGAAAATTTAACAAGAAATTTTAGATAATGTTATTACTAGCCTTAATACATAAATTTAACTGAAAAACTCAATAAAATAATGAGAATTTTACGACAAACATATCAATAGAATATACATAAGAAATATAAAATGATACAAATGTTGTTTATAAATATTCAATATTTGACAATGAATATCAAAATGATGTCCTATGAGGCTTAAATATAAAATTGTTAACCGATTTAACTCTAAAATTAAAGTTGAAACAACTAAAATTGAGTGACTCAACCCTAAACTTAAAAATAAAAAATAAAAAAATTTAACCGATATTTTATCGATATTTCCATGATATTTCCCGATATTTTGTAAAATTTGAACTATAATTCATCGAAATCGATATCGATACCGATTTATCCCGATATTTACCGATATTTTATCGATATTTTTGAAAAAAATTCGTTCTAGAGGATATCCATATCGGGGGTGTTAAAAATCCAAAATTTCGGCCAAATTTCCGGAAATTTTCATCCTTGCCCGTAAGAACTTGTATACCCAAAAAAAGAAATTTTAAAAAAAAATTTACCCGTACAATATTTATATATTTACACCAAATATCATTACTTTTTTACTTTTTGGACTCACTTTACACGTAACTCAACTAACTTTTTTACTTTATACATAATATTTTACTAAATTACCCTTGTGCCAGATAAATTTTCGGTGTAATTAAAGATGGTGTGGGGGCAGAATTTGCACCAAATTTTTAACCTAATGAGTTTTTCTAGTTACCATATCATTATTAAATTGAAATAGATAATTAATTCGTGCACTAAATCAAGTTAAATAGATAACTGCACAGAGGAACTTGCTCGAAGCCATCGTTAATTACTCTAGAAATTTAACTTTTTCTGTATATATTTTTATCTTGATTATGTTATGGTTTTAGCCACTATAAGAGGCATATTTATAGTGTTTTCTTCCCTTTTTGTGTTATTAAATATTCATATAATTTTTTTACAAATTCAAGAAATTTAAATAAAAAAATTCAAAAGTCTAATTTCAAAATAGTCTAATAATCAATAATTATAGAAAATATTATTTTAAATATTAATTTATAGAATTAAAAAACCCAACTATATATTAAATTAGATTAAACAATATCAATTAAATAAAATTATGTAATTCTCTAAACATTGAATATTTCAATAATATTTTCCGCTAATTAAGTTTTTGAATTCTATAAATCAAATTTTAAAATAATATTTCTATAATTATTGATTATTAGACTATTTTGAAATCAGACTTTTGAATTTTTTTATTTAAATTTCTTGAGTTTGTAAAAAAATTATATGAATATTTCAACAATATTTTCCGCTAATTAATTTTTTGAATAATATAAATCAAATTTTAAAATAATATGTCTATAATTATTCATTATTAGACTATTTTGAAACCAGACTTTTGAATTTTTTATTTAAATTTCTTGAATTTGTAAAAAAATTATATGAATATTTAATGTAATAATAGTGTTTTATATTTTTTATGAAATTTCTTTTGATATTTTTAAAATTGGTTTTTTAGCCTTTTAACTTTATTTTATTTTCATTTTAATATTTCAATTATCATTAATTGCAAATATAGTCTGTGGTCCCTTCCATGTATTTATGAGCTGTCACTTCAGTAATTAGATAATTTTAATAAAAGAAAATTACATGCCACATCAGATTCACAGGATAAGTGGCCTATAATAACAGGTAATAGGACAAAAAACATATTTTTTTGTAAGTTATAGGACGAAATTCAAAAGTCCAAAGTTAGCAGGACAAAAATCAAAGTCAATCAAAGTTAAAGGACAAAAATATGCATTTTCCCTTAAAATTATTTTTGTGGTGAAATTTATTTATACAAAACTAATCCATCAGTCCTCTAATAAGTTTGACCCTAATATAAAGTGTATGTGTAAATCATATCCAATTTACTCTTTTTAATATTATCTTCTGAAAATATTTCAATAAAAATGCACATATTCCCAACTATATTTACATAAATAAAATACTAATGAAAAATATTTAAAAGAATATAGAATATAAAAAAATTCTAAAGAAAAATATCATAATCCATAAGATGATAAGAATATTGAAAAGTTGTATAATAGAATTATAAAAGTATCATAAAAGAGATCTTCTAAATTAAAAAAAAAAAAAAACATTATACTGGAATGAACCATAGAATCGATCCAACCTCAGACAAAATCCAAGCAGCCCACCGGACCAATCTGACTTTGCTATCCACCACCACTCAAATTTGCTTTTGAACGTACCCGAATTTCCCTAAAAGATGAAACATGAAATGCAATTTTTTTGGCAAAAGCCTTATATAAAGCAATTTTATTGTGCAATAAATTTACATTTTGTGTATACTTTTTTATAGTATTAAATATTTCGTTAAAATATACTCCCTCCATCCCAAAGGTATTTTTACCTTTGGGATGACACACTTTTTAAGAAAAGTAGAGTGTTGGGTAAAGTTATATTATTAAAATAATGAGATTAGTTGGATTGTGAGGATAAAGTTAAAGTAATAGTTTTCATTTATAGGGTGTGAAAACAATTGTGGAATGAATGGAAAAGGAAAGTGTGAAAATAATTATGGGACGGAGGAAGTACTTAGTTTAATAGTGAGTTGCTTTACTATGATCGGCTCTATGTAGTATTCCGCTCTGAGCTTTGAAGTTAGGCCTTCCAATTCTGCAATGGACTCGTACTTCTGGTGTGGGTTGGGCTTGACCCAAATAAAGGCCTCTTATTAGTTTGGATCCAAATCAGTGTTATAATTTATTTTTTATTTATACATGTGACATATATATATATATATATATCAAGGATGCAAATGGCCCCGCCTAGGCCCTTGGCCGCACCCGGCGGCCGAGGCCTAAGGCGAATCCTTGGAAAAAATCGGTTTGGAGGTTAGGTCCCGCCTAGGCGGTCTTGGCCGTCACAAGGATTTGGCGGAAATCGGCGGCCTAGGCGATGGGTTGACGGAAACTAAGAAAGTGTACAAATGTCAAATGTGATTTGATTATTTAAATAAAGTAAATTAATTAAAGAATAATAAATATACACTTAAACTAATTAACTAAGTGAAAAAGAGAAACCAAACAAAATTCAAAATAAACAAAACAAAACTCAAAACTCAAAAGCTGATGCAAGTTATTTTCAAGAATGGATTGTTGGAGGAGGATTGATTGATGATGGTGTTGTTGAGGGAGACATTAGTTCAACTTCGGGTATGACTACTCGACTTAGAGAGCTTGACGAGGATGATTTCTCATCTGATGATGATGAAATAAATGTTGATGTGGAGTTTGAATCTGATGATGAAGAGTGTGTACGTGGAGTTGAGCTAGCAACAAGTGTCTTTAGATGTTCCTCTTAGTTGAACCACTTATTAATTTATCCGTACAATATTTTGTTATTTTAATATTTTATTTAGTAGTTGAACAATGTCATTTTAGGATAGTTTTTTGCATTTTATTGACCTGTTGTGTTTTGTGAAAAATGCATTTGGGTATTAATTATGTTTTAAATTTATAATTTATTATATAATGTACATTTTTATTAATAAATGTTTAGAAAAAAATTAAAAAAATATATATATTGGCCCCGCCTAGGCCTCCTTGGCGCTTGGCCACACTCGACCGCCAAGCGCCATTTACACCCTTGATATATATATATATATATATATATATATATATATATATA
>JAPKLY010000005.1:3386544-3448078 GCA_026898435.1 Prunella vulgaris
GTTAAACAACATCAAAATTGAACTATCAAACTACAATAAGAGAGATATATACTATCGAAATAACAATTCATTACATTTAATTATATCATATTGATCAACCGAGTAATCTCCCAATTTATTCCAACATGTCTAGAATGAAGCTTCATGAGTTAAAAGAAAAATCTCAAAACATCTTCCATGAACAAAATACATATAGAAAGACACCATACTTAGTTTATTTATACGGTTATAACCACATTCATGTGAATGTGTATTTTCTATATGAATGCTACAGTGAGGGTGGAGTTGGATGAGGAAACTGATCTACCAAGGTTAGAGTTGACAATTTTAGCTCGGCCCGATGTGCCGACCAAGCCTACCCGATTTTTAGGTTGGGCTAAGCTCAATTTTTACAGGGCCGATTAGAAAATGGACTGGCTCGGGCCTGGCCATGAATATGTCTTGGCCCGATGAGCCTGTTTACATGTAAAAGTTGGTAATTTTGACCCGACCCGTCCTACTCGACATTTGGGCTGGGCTGGAATATATTTTATAGGTCCGATTAGAAAAAGGGCCAACCCAGCACGGTCCGTGAATATGCTTTGGCCCGATGGACTGGGCCGGGCCGTTTGCCAACTCTAACCAAGGTAAACATTTTTATAATATCCATGTGGAAACTAGAGAAGCTTATTGCATTTTGGTTGTGTTTGTCTAGGAAAGATAAGTGATGCACTTATAGTGGTTTGATGTTGGAGTTACTAAAATGTGATATGTTACAAAAATATGTAATTGATATATGTATATTGTATGTTAAGATGGATTGACATTGGATTATTATTTTGTTCTCTTATATGACATGTGAATTTAATGGTGCTCTAATTTCAAATTCTATCTTTATAATATTATAATAGCCCAAACTTTTGGTGTTCAACTCAAGATATTGCCACAAGTAGATTTATTGCTTGGCCGAATTTGTTTGGTTGATAAATTAAACTAAATTTTCAATTTTTTCTTCATTATTGATTAAAATTTCAAATTAAATGATCATATGTATTCTCACCGCGATCAGGGTGTGCAAGGACTTCTGCAGGGCAGAACACATCTGTCATCCTCCTTGCATTAGTCTCTGCCCTCGCGACTATCCCTTTTCGTTGTGGCCAATTTACACATCTGGTCTCTACCATTGCTGATTTCTTTTCTATCAGTGCCTTCATCTCTATCGTTTAGTGATGGTGACTCTGATGTTGGTCGTAGTCGTTTTGGTACTCACCTTATGTCACTAGGACCAGAAAAATGGGCCCGAGCCCATAGTGAAATTAGCACAGACGGTCAATATTCAACGAGAGGTGATAAAAACCCTCCCTACTATTCACTACAACAACAAGAAAGAAGAGTGAGATGAGTGATCAATTTATCTCAAAAAATTTAAAGAATGAGACACCCTGAGACTCTTGCCGTATAGTCACGTGTTTCATGCACCTTGTATCGACACGTGACTTGAAAGGGTTACTACATGTCTCTGTTGTTTTAACAACAAATATGAGATAAGTTTATGCACCAAATAATGCACCACTTACTTACAATATACCTAATTCTATTACATAATTTTTTTAAAAATGAAGTAAAATTGTATAAGTTATAAAAATAAATACTTCTGAATTATAAATGTACACTAATTTACAACATAAACACACTTATTATCCAAATTTTAGATGAACGCATTAAAATTTATTTAAATGTGCACAAAATGTGTGTGTACTGATCGGTGCATGCATAAAATGTGCACATTTTATTTGTATCTTTTTTATCATAACAAGTGCAAAATATTATTTGAATTAAAATTCAGCTTAAATATATTGTGTATTTTAAATTCTTTTGTGTATTAATATATTTAAATAACAAAATAAATAATTTATTTTTGTATACATATTTTTTCTTTATACTGTAAAATTTAATAAAAATAATCCTATTCCTCAAACTTATTCTACTTTTAATTTTTATATTTTATAAAATAAATAATACTTTTAAAACTTAATAAATTTGTTCGCACAAGACATATAGTCTTACATTTTGTTTAGATAGGACTTGGGCTATGAATTCTATGTTCACAACCTAAATTCATTTCACTTATTCATATGAAATATTCAAATTGATGAATTTTAAATTAATACTTAATTTTGATTCTATTTAAAATTAAAAAAATTGCAAAATTTTAGCATAACACAATCCCGTTTATCATTATCTATCTCATTCTATCTATTAACTCAAAATCAAATTTCTTATTAATTAAGGTATCAAAAGACTCTTATTCTCACAATCTCTCCCTCCTGCATAGGATCCTCCTGTACAGGAGGGGATCCAGATCCAAATTAATTATGCTCATTTGACTTTTTGGGATGTTCAATTTTATTAAGCACACTCTTTTTTAGTTAATATTATTTATAATATTTTATTTTCATCCTCCAACCACATCATTTACTTATACAATCATTCATTCACTTTATTTTTAAAAAATTATTTTATTAATAAGTAAAATCCACAATATTCGATCATATCCCAACATATCTACTTTATGCATAAAACTATCAATATTTATTAATACATGTGCTCAATGTATGGGTGATTCAGTACTGTATAATAAAAAAACTCTTCCACACTGTATATTGTAACAAAAATTTTTGTATACAAATTTTCGTACTATACCTTATTAACACTTCTGGTATACCAAATTTTTTGGTATATAATAGTTACTTATCGATATCGTACCAAAATTTTGATGTATCAGTCATTGCCAAAATTTTAGTATACCATTTCATAATAAAATTGTGGTATACAAAACATATCGAATTACCATAGCATGTTATTTTAATCAAATTAAAATACCAAAATATTTTAATACTGATTTGTTTTTAGTATTTTTGTATATATTGAAATACCAAATTTTTTAAAAGTGACCGTACCCAAAACATGATGTTGTTCAAAATTTTAGTATATACTGAAAATTAATATTTTCATTATTTTCTGATTTGCTAAGCAATGTGTACTGATTTTTTTTTTGTATAGCTTGGAAAATAAGACCGGAGGAAGTACTTGTTATTTTTATTAAGAGAAAAAGTAAATTTGTATTTGTGTTTGTTTGTTCCTAAGATTTCTAGAGTTAATTATAGGAATTGGAATATTGTGAATAACACAGACATTTGTCTAGCCTCTTGCGTCCTCTTGCGTTTACGCTAGGACTTTAATATGGAGATCTTGTATATAATGTTGAGCAAAGTAAAGTCGTGTGTACAAGAGAAAAAATAAAACTATGATCTCTAATTACATGGATTGATGATCTATTTATACTAATTTTTAATAGCCCTTATGCGGCCACGTGTTACATGTTCCGTATTTCTTGTTGCCCACGTTATGTCATGGTCCAAGATCGTGGTTGTAAATAAAAAATTTTCTTGTTTTTTCTTTCCATAACTGTGATGACAGCTCGTAGGACTATTTGTAATCTTAGAGGATATATGGAATCAATGCATGTTATTCATCTCTTGTTTTATATACAACTGATTTGCTTTAGTCAGACTTCTGATGCCCATGATGGTTTATACTTGATCTTCATACTCCTTGAAAATATCACTCTTGATCTTGAGCCCTCCTCAAGCCGCCCTGACGCGTCTCGGATGACATGCGTCTGTAACTAAGTAATGCTGAATCTTCAAGCGCTCTGCACCTCTTTCATGGGTATAGTCTTCTCATTCAGGGTCTCTTGAAGTTTCCTTTGTCCTGACACCTAGTGTGACTTGACCTTCTCTTGAAGGGTCTATCTATGTCATGGGCCCCTTGAATCAAGGTTTTGATGGGGCCTTATGGCGTTAGGCTGAACCCATATTACTTTTGTATATTTATGACACAATAGTATTGATTATAAATTAAATAAAATTTATTTTGATAAAATAGGATAATTAGATAAGATGGTAATGGAGCGGGTCCAAACCCGTACCCGCCCGTACGGGTCGGGTAAAAACTCGGTCCAACGGGTTGGCTGGCCTGTTTGAACCTGTTTGACCAAAAACCCACCGGGTCTGGGACGGATCCTGATATTGGTGGACCCGTCCCGCATATAATTTATATATACTAAATATATATAGTTAAATAAATACATTATATTATATATGTATAATTAAATGTATGAAAATTAGACTATTAATTGACATATTCATTAAAATATTAAATTAGATATGCTCATAACACGAACAGAAGTTGTACAAGGGTCCATTAATTATTTTATCATTTTCATTTTCAATGAACAATATATGTATTATTTTAATTATTTAGATTTTTATATGTTGAAATTTGAAACGAACTATTTCATGTATTTGTTGTTGTTTAAATCATTTAAATGCATATAGATGTTATATTTCAAAATTTAAAATATATTTTGTAATGCATTTAATATGTATAATAAAAATAAAAATAAAATTAAGCGGGTAGGCGGGTAAGGCGGGTAAAACCCGCCGGGTTCGTGGGTCAGGTCGAAGCGGGTCCCACTCCAAATTGAAACAGGGCTAGACCCGTCCCAGACCTAAGGCCCCATTTGGATAGATGGATTTTTTAAAATGAATGGATTTAAAGAAAAATACATGTAAGAAGGTATATATTTCAAATCACGAATTGTAAAGAGAATAGAGAGAAGGAAAAAAGTAGATGAAAGATAGAGATTGAAGAGTAGAGAGTTGAGATTTCATAAATGACATGATTTTGATGAGAATTTAGAATTCTTCCATTTTGAACATAAACTTAAATCTAAGTATTTGTAAATTCACCCAACTTACTTGGAAATAGTGAATATTTGTGTGTGAAAATCTACTATTTAAAATCCACTCATCCAAATTGAGCCTAAAAGTTGAATGGTAGAGATGGTAGAGTTAAGATTTGAATTACGTTAGTGTGCATGCATGATTTTTATTTGACTAAAGTTTTTAATTTTGTAATAGGTATTTTACAAATAGTCAAATTACTAAGGATTAATTAACTTGTGATAATTAGAATAGAGAATGGAATAAGTTGAGACAACAATTGGGGAATATAAATGTATATTGGTTTTCCATAGAAGCGTGTTTTGTCCCTTTTATGTCTGTCTTAGGCTATGTTTGCAATCTCTTAAAAAGAGGTAGAATCACTTTTAAATTTTAAAATCTGTGAGAGAGATGCTTTAAAAAAAAAGTGATTCTACCATTTTTTTAGAAGTTGCAAACATAGCCTTACTTACATAGATTGACTTTTGACTTTGACAGTTGGACCAAATAAATTAATTATTTAATTAACTAATTTAATTTCATATTACGTTTTATTTTATCTATATAAGTATATTATATATTAATAGAGTGACACTAATTAATTTCCCAATTTTCATGAGCTTGTAAATGGATCTCTTATTAAAAGAATTGACGGCGGTACATTTTTCTTTCACGAAAGCATTTTTTATAACTATAAAAATAAATATTGGTTTATATGGTGTAAAAGTATTAGTTGGTATATTGAAAAATAAATGTTCAGCATACAAAAATAAACAAATTCAAGTGTTTAGAGTTCACTTCGGCATAAAGAGAATACTCTTTTCGTGTTCAATAATTAGAAAATATTAATGATTATAATTGAAGTAAAAGAAAAAGTAGTGGCTTATTATACAACTCGCAATCTTCACTTAATTACGAGGTCACACGATTAAATTCATAACGTAATATTCTTAACGTTACAATTTAATTGTCATTTTAAAGAGGAAAAAAATATTCTAAAATAGTTGTGACTTTCAAGAAAAGATAAAATCTTTTTCAACCTTATATTTGAGATGCGTCTGTCTTTTAAATCAAACATAAAAATATGTTGAATAGGTATTGTGAGAAATTAATTCATGATAAGCTTATCATAAAATTGTTTTAATGTATCAAATATCTGATCAAGTGTATCAATATATATATTTTATTAACCTTAACTTTTGATACACCTTATTGTTGATAGAATTTACTAATCGTGTTTGTTATGTGGCTTGTTATAGTGTATTAATTCTACCAAACAATAATCGAAGATTTGTGTTCTTAGTGTTCTTGAGGAGATAATATATAGAGAGAAAATGGAGAGTTTAGATAGAGAAAGTAAATGTTGTGTTATGATTGAAATCTTGTGAATAGTACAAGAGATGTCTTATTTATAGATGTGCAAGTGTGAGGTGGCACTTTGTGAGCCTATATGACTTTCGGTGTTGACAAAGGTCCCTAACCTTCGCCTTAATCCCTCACAATGCTCCCTTTATCATGCTCTATGCTATTACACATACATATCCTACTTATGCACCCGTCATTTGGGCCTCTTGGACTAGACGAGGTCCTTGGCGAGCTCCTCTGCCTTGTACGCCTCTTAGGGATGATGCAGCAGCGGAGATCGGCGGGGTCTCCTTGACCGGGGGCGAGCTCCCTTCCGAGTAGGGAAGCTCGCCCGTCACTCTCCCTTCCCCTGGTATACTTGGTTGCCGGCCTTGGTCCTATCGGGAGCTTGGGCGAGGTCCTCACCTACCTCGCCCGTCACTCTCCCTTCCCCTGTTATACTTGGTTGTCGGCCTTGGTCCTATCAGGAGCTTGGGCGAGGTCCTCACCTACCTCGCCGAGCTCCCCTATGTTGGCCATGGTTCGGACCAATGACCCAGCTCCCGCTCACCTCGACGACCTCCGTAGCTTCGAGCTAATCCCTTGATTATCTTTCGGTAGTTCGCCTTGTCAACATTTGCCCCCCCAGCTCGCACACATCATGATTTGTTCAATGTGTGGGCGTGCTGACTTATCTCTGTGGACGAAGGCTCGAGTATTGGTGAACTCCCTACTGACGAGCGCCGAGCTCGCGGGCGAGCTCCGCTACAGCGGTTTGCCATGCCAACGTGGAGTGAGATTCGAGGCGTTGTGCACGCCTTTTGAGGCTCCAATTCCCTCGCCCATCATGACAACATTTTCAAATTTTTGCACTTTGGTCCCTGAGCTCCTCGGATATTTGACCTCGCCCCCGTGTCTATAACTAGGCGAAGGCAAGGTCATTCCTCACTTTCGCATCTTCATTTCTCCGAGCAAATTCCGGCGAACGACACCCTTACTTCCGATGGAGCTTTGAGCGTTCTTCAAGGTAGAACACCCATTTCTCTTCCTTCCTTCTCTTCTTTTGCAGATTCTTTTCTCGATTCCTTCGAGTCTTCAGAATTTTTGAACGCTTTCCAATCACCTTTGTACCGTAACTCCGGCGACTGGAATTTTGGACTTTTCCGGACTTTGCCTAAACTATGTCGACCAGATCCTCGAGCCGGACCTTGTCGAACCCCAATCCCGAGAAACGCCCCATTACCAGAGATGAATTGCTCCCTCTCATCACTCCCATAATAATCGGCTCTAGTTCCGAGGTGACTTCCATAGCTCGCCCGGACTCCGTCCGACCAACCTCCGAGCAGAGTGAAGAGTCCTACCTCCGCGAGCTCTGGCGAAGTCATGAGCCAACCTCTAACGAGGCCCTAGCAGAGGATGAGGAGGTTGTCGAGGCCGATGGAGAGGTCGCCGAGGCTGATGGAGAGGTCACCGAGGCAGGCGGACCTGGGGCGACCTCGGCGAGGTGACCGTCGAATACCTCCGTGCCATTGGTTTCCCGAAACCCCAACTCCTCGAGCACCAAGTTCCAGAAGAGATCGTCCATCCTTTCGACTGGGAGGAGTACGTCGCTGAGTACGTGGCGAGTTTCCCTTGTCCAGACCGAGTACTCCCCCTCGATCTAGAAGAGGTCGCCACGTCCGATTACAATGCCGGCGAGGTCATGAGCATCATCAATGAGTACTCCCTCCCCAACATACGCAAGAAGTTTCGCATCCCGCTCGATATTTTCATGTATGCCCCTGAAAAGAACGAGCGGGCCAACTCGCCTCCCGAAGGGTTAACCGCCATCAACATACATACCCTCGAGGCCGGGCTCACGCTGCCCTTGCACCCGATTGTTGGTCAATTCTTTCTTGACAACAACTTGGCCATCACCCAGTTTACACCGAACGCATGGAGTAACCTCCTCGCAGCCTTATCCACCTTTGGATTGGAGGGCTATAAAAACTGGGTGACTTCGTCGGACCTGGGCGAGCTCTTCGTTGTGACCCGGTAAGTAAAAGATGGCGTGGGGTACTATTACTTAAAAGCTCGCCCAGGGGAGAAATTTCTAGGGCTGCTTCCGAACTAAGTTCGTGATTGGAAGGAGCAGTTCTTCTTTATAGGCGGAGACTGGCGGGCTTCTGACAGTTACTCCGGGCGAGGTGGCCGTATTCTCTCTCCTGAGAGATATGGGGAAGCCAGCAGTAGGTCGCCCATCTCGGTGTGTGTGGGTCAGATTAGATTTACTAATCTAATTCTCTTTCTTTTTGCAGTTCCGAAGCGCTACAAGTCTAACCGAGGCAAGCCCGAGGTGTCGGAGGAATTCAACCTGGTGTGGGCTATCTGTTGTTTAAGGAGCGAGGAGGACAGGGACGTCGCCGATTTGTGCAAGCACCATTGCCTTCGACTCGCCGGCCTCCTCACCTTGCCTCATCACCTCGCCCTTCAAGGTCCCGAGCTTCTGAGTTCGTAACTTGCTAGAGCTCGCTTCTTTTGATACGTAGCTCGCCTAGGTGCTAACTCCATTTATTTCTTGTAGGTGATAGCTGGATTGCGTTCCCGATAGCCGAGATCCCGAAAGCCTATCACATACTAGTTCACCGAATCGCCATGGGCCCCCCTCGCCCGAACAGATTGGCCTTCCCCTCGACCCTTGCCCTCGAGGTTAGCAAGAAAGCCGAGCTCGCCTCGAAGAAGGGTGAGGCCGAGGGCTCCGAAGCCCAGAAGCAGAAAGGGGCAACTAAAGCTCCGGCCAAGACCACTAAGGCCCCACAGGTCGCCCAGACTAGCAGGGGCAGCGGGCGAGGTTCCACCACCTCCGAAAAGGGGCCTTCACCGTGGCGACAGGTCCCGGGTGAGTGAGGGCGAGACGCAAGCTCACAAGAGGGTCCGAACTGATCCTGGTGACGAGGTGGACCCGGAGCAAATTGAGGGGGCCGACACGAGGTCGGCCCAAGGTGGATCGGCCCACTCAACGGCCCCTCTGGCAATTGAAACCCCCCGGAGGTTGCCACCCTCCCCGTCGCCCTTCGAAATTAGAGCCTCTAATTGTTCTTTCTTGGTCCAACTTCTCGTCGTTTCTTTATGACCTCTAACTCAGATTATCCTGACCTCGCAGCTAAGCCCCCATCGCGTACCACAATAGGCACGAGGCCCTGCATTCCTACGACAGGTCGCGCTCACTCACTTCCATGCGCTACCTCCCCCCGGGTCTCGTTCGAAATACGGTCAGTGAGGTGCCAAGGTTCTGGTCGACCCCCCAGCTGGCGACCATTGAAGGTCAGAACTTGAAGGAGAACCTCATGCTCTCGACGCACTACGCGAGCGGGCTCTTGCTCGCGAATCAGAAGGCGATTGAGCAGGTCGCCGCGCTGGAGGAAGGTCGCCAGAAGAGGAATGAGGCCCTCTTGAAGATGGCGGAAACTATGGACAATGAGAAAAAATCTCTGGAGCTCGCCGAGGGGAGGGCCGCGGCGTCCCTTGCCGCCGAGAGGAGCGCTCTAGAAAAATTGAGTGAGCTACAGAGAAAGCTCGATGCCGTGCAGCGCAACGCTGATGCCCAGGTGAAGGCGAAGGAGGATGAGTTCGCCCAGAAGCTCGCCGACAAGGATGGTGAGCTTACTCTTGTCAAGAGGGAGCTCGACCTGGAGCGCGACCTCTTCAAGACTGCTGACGAGGAATGCACTAAACTCCGAGAGGAGCTCTCGGCCAAGGTTAACGAGGTCGCCGAGCTCCGCAACGACGCGTCTTCCTCGGTGAGCTTGGATGTGGCGAGGGCCAAGGCCTCGGATAGAGGGTTCGTCCAGTGCTATGCTGAAGTTATCCGAACCATATGGTGGGCGTGAGCTCACAAGGATGACGAGCTGAAGGCGGTGGTGGGCGACCTCAGGGACTGTTTGGACCGAGCCCCCTTTCCCGATGAGACCGAGCTGGACATAGGTGACTTCCCGGAGCTTGGGGTCCCTCTCGACTTCGTTCCGGCACGTTTCAAAATAATCAACACTGTGCCCGTGCCGGAGCTGAACGTCGCCACTGAGGAGGAGGTCGCCGACGAGGATGGGCGAACTCCTCTCACCGTCGAGCAGCTCTAGGAAGCCGTGGGGGATACGATGATTGACACCTCGGGGTTCGACACTAGCAGGCTCACGGGCGACATCACTACGTTGCCTGCCCTCCCTCCCGTAGGTCGCCAAACTACCGAGGGTGAGGTCATTCCGGAGGTTGCCGATTCTGAGGCCCCTGCTCCAGCTGCTCACGCCGCTCCACGGACTTAGAGATTTTTACATTTTTGCCAGGTCTTAGTAACTCGTCGGGCACGTATAGCTCGCCCAGAAGTAGCTCCATTTTTTGTAGTTTTTTCTTTTGCTTAAGTAGAGGAAGCTCGTCGGGCACGTGTAGCTCGCCCAGAAGGAGCTTTTTGCATTTCAAAGATGGTCAGCTAGCCGACCTTTGTGGCTAGCACCACTACGTATACTTAGGAATTTTTCAAGTATTTTTTACTTGAAAGTTTCTTAAGTATCTTTTGATGGGAATTCGAGCCTTTTATCTCAATCTTATCTTCGCTTGTATTTTTACGCTTACATTATAATTTCAATTAGCTCGTTTATATATTTTTTGGGTACTCAATTGCTCGTCTTACTCTACTTTTGAGAAGCGAATCGTTCGTTTTACGTCACTTAGGACTACGAATTGTACCTCCGCTTGTGTAGTACATATTCTTCGTCTTACACCACTTAGGGCCGCGAATCGCTCATCTTAAACCACTTAGGGTAGCGAGTTGTACTTTGTTTAATCCACGTTGGGCAATTGGGTTTCTTGAACCTTGCCTTAGACGTTTTCCATCTTTTTCGCAAACTTTTCTAACTTTCGGCAGTAGGGGCTTAGTGATCCTTTAAGAAGGATACTTTCGCTGACCTGGGGCACTTTGGCCTTTGCCGTTTGAGCTTTTAGATTATAACGTTCGGGACCTTGGCCCTTGCGCGTTGCGAAGCTTCGAATAGTTGGACATCTTGCGAACCTTTGAAGAGTTAGATATTTTTTGCGAACCTTTGAAGAGTTGGAACATTTTTACGAACCTTCGAAGAGTTTGAAACATTTTCTTGAGAAAAACTTCTAACTTTATACAGCGACGTAATTTACATCGGTTGCCATCAACACTCCTGATGTGAACCTTCGACTAGTCTATTACAGGGTCTCGATCTATTGATAAAATTTCTTTAGATGCGCCGCACTCCAGGTGTATGACGAGGCGTTGCCTTCTGCATCTTCGAGGTCATAAGTTCCATTTGCCCAGGCTGCGGTAACCCAAAACGGTCCTTCCCAGTTTGACCCGAACACATCCGGTGGGGCCATTAATTTCTTCTTTAGTACTAGATCCCCAACTTTGAACCTTCGGTCACGGACTTAGGAATTGTAGTACTTCTCCGCTCTACGCTTGTAGGTGGCATTTTTCATTTCTGACGAAGCTCTGGTGTCTTCGAACATATCTTTTTCGACTGTCAAGGCTTCGTCGTTCTTTTCTTCATCAAACCCTACCACCTTCCAAGTCTTATTCTGGACCTCCACCGGTACTACTGCTTCAGTTCCGAAGGCTAAGGTAAAAGGCGTTTCTCCGGTGCTGGCTCGGTACGAAGTCCTGTAAGACCACAGAACCTCCGGGAGTTCATCCACGCAGCTCCCTTTCTTGTCTTCGAGGCGGAGCTTCAATGTGTGTTTCAAAATTTTGTTAACCGCCTCGACCTGGCCATTCGACTGTGGATGGTATAGAGTTGAGTAGTGTTTCTTGATGTTCCATGAACTACAGAAATCTCTCAACTTTTGGCCATCGAAGTGCCTTCCATTGTCCGTGATGATCGATTGCGGAAGTCCGAACCGGCAGACCAGATTCTTCCATATGAAGCCGATCATTCTTTCTTGAGTTATTGTTGTAAGTGCTTCGGCTTCAGCCCACTTAGTGTAGTAGTCTACTGCTACGATAGCAAACTTTACACCACCTCTGCCAGATGGAAATGGGCCGATCAAGTCGATACCCCATTTTGCAAAAGGCCACGGGCTGAAGACCGACTTCAGTTGGTTGGCTGGGGAGTGGATGTTAGGTGCGAAAAGTTGACATTTTCGACACTTTCGTGCGAAGCTGATGGCATCTTTGCGGAGAGTGGGCCAATAGTACCCTTGTCTGATCATCTTGTATGCCAAGGCTTGCCCCCCAGGGTGACTTCCGCAAATTCCTTCGTGAATTTCTTCTAACACCTCGAACCCTTGCTTCTTAGATAGGCATTTGAGCAGAGGTAGAGAGAATCCACGTTTGTAGAGTTGGCCATCCACCAACGTATATCTGGCAGCTTGCTTCACTAGCCGACTAGCTTCCCAGGTGTCTTCGGGGGTCGTTCCGTCCATTAAATATTTTTGGATCGGGATACACCAATCTTCAGCATCTTCCTGTCCCCCACTCGAGGTTTGATTTACTTTATAATCGAATGTCGAGGGGTTCTTTAGTTTGGTGACTACAACCTCCGTGACCTCGGCTTCGCCATTGCTGGTAGCTAGTCGGGATAGGGCGTCTGCTTGCATGTTTTCCAGCCGTGGTATCTGATTGATGTAAACCTGCGTAAACATCGAGATCAGATGTGTGGCTATCTTCTGGTAGGTCATCATCTGTTGATCTTTTGCTTCATACTCCCCCCGAACTTGGGATATTATTAGCTGGGAATCTCCAAAAACTTGAAGGTTGGTTGCCCCCACAGCTAATGATAGCCTAAGTCCGGCTATCAAAGCCTCGTACTCTACCTCGTTGTTGGTTGCTCGGAAGTCAAACCGGATGGTGGAGGTGAAGACTTGTCTATCTGGGCTGATCAGAACTACCCCGACTCCTGCTGTTGTGCTGGTTGATGATCCGTCAATGTAGAGGTGCCACGGAGCTATACGTCCCCTCGTCGGATCTTGTGGGAAAGTCAGCTCGACGATAAAATCGGTGAGCGCTTGTCCCTTGATCGCTGTTCGGGGAGCGTAGGTTATCCTGTATTGGCTAACTTCTAGTGACCATTTCAACAAGCGTCCCGCAGTGTCTGGCCATTGTAGTATTTGCCTTAGTGGGAATGTTGTCTACACCTCCACTGGATGGTCGAAGAAGTAGGGCCTCAATTTTCTAACACTCATCACCAGTGCATAAACTAGCTTCTCTGTCGGGGTATACCGCAACTCAGCTTTGTGTAAGACTTGGCTTACATAGTACACTGGTAGGTGTGTTTTCGCCTCTTCTCGGACCAGGACGGAGCTAATGGCAACCTCCGACGCAGCAAGGTAGAGGTACAACTTCTCCCCAGGTATTGGCTTTGACAGGACCTGCGTATCTGCCAGGTATGCTTTAATGTCTTCAAAGGCTCGCTGACATTCGCCTGTCCACACGAAGTGGTTCTTAAGGTGCAGTTTGTTGGCTTTGGCCGCCTCCTTGTACCTTTGTGTGTTTGCTTTGATTGCTTCGAAGAAAGGGCGGTTCCGATCGCCAGACCTGGAGATGAACCTGTTCAAGGCTGCCATGCACTCGGTCAACTTTGGATCTTTTGCACGGAATCAGGCACACCCATCTCGATTATGCATTGGACCTGCGTCGGGTTGACCTCTATTCCTCGTTGGCTCACTAGATGTCCCAGGAACTTTCCCGAATATACACCGAAACTGGTCTTCTTGGGGTTCAGCTTCATGTTGTAGTGGCGCAGTATGTCGAAGGTTTGCTTGAGGTGGTCGAGGTGATCCTCCTTCCTCAAACTCTTGACAACTATATCGTCCACGTACACCTCCATAGACTCGCCAATGTGTTGGTCGAACATTTTATTCACCAACCTTTGGTAGGTTGCTCCGGCGTTGATAAGTCTGAACGGCATTCTTTCCCAGCAATACATGTTTTTTTTGGTGTAGAACGCCGTATGTTCCTGGTCATCTGGGTGCAATACTATCTGGTGATAGCCTGCGATGCATCCATGAATGTCATCATTCCATGGCCAGCGGTGCTATCTACAAGCTGATCAATGTGGGGTAGTGGGAAGTTGTCCTTCGGGCATGCCTTGTTCAGGTCCATGAAGTCGATGCATAGCCTCCACGTCCCGTTGTGCTTCTTCACCAGGACAGGGTTTGCGATCCAGTGCGGACATAAGGCTTCCTTGATCAGCTTGTTGTCTAACAGTTTTCCCACTTCGGTTGTTAAGGTCGCGTACTTGTCTGGTCCATACTTCCTCTGTTTCTGGCGGACGGGTCTCCTCATCAGATCTATGTTGAGCCGGTGGCAAGCATGCTCCAATGGGATCCCCTTCATGTCTTCGTGGGACCAGGCAAACACGTCCAAGTTGGACATCAAAATAGTTCCATCCTCGACCGGTACGGTTCGGGTAACTCGGAACCTATGAAAAGCTCCAAGTCCCTTTCAGGGTCCACCGGGAGTGCCGTCAGCTCTTCCATGGGGGTGGCTTTTCTTTTCTAATTTTTTCACCTCGGATCGTTGTTGAACTCATCCCACTCCTCTTGTGACATTTGCGCAGGTTCATAACCTAGGCGCGGTTCGAGGTCACCAGCATTGCTTTCAACTTGGGGAGGTTCATCAACTGTCAACATTTCTAGTGGTTCCTCAACCTGGGAAGGCTCTACAACTTGGGGAGCTAGATCAACTTCCATCTGCACTGGTTCTTGACCTCCCGCAAGTTCTCTACTTTGGGCCTCCTGGTCTACCTTCATGGGTGCAGGATGTGGGCTTTGCACAGGTTCCTGCACTTGGCCATTTTGGACCTCTTCAATTCCCTCCATGAGTGCCGGTTGTGTGTCCTGCGCAGGTTCAAGGATTTGGTCGATTTCCTGCAGATCGCCTACCTCCATCAACTCAGTTCTTGTTGAGATGATGTCTAGGATATTTGGCTCGTCTGCGGGGATCTGTACGTCCTCTTCAAGGATGTGAACCTGCGTCACAGGTATTTTGACCCGGCCATCTTTAATTTGGAGTAAACACTCTCGGGCTTTTTTTTGGTCACCTTTGATGGTTCCGGCACCTTTCGGAGTTGGGAACTTTAAATAGTAGTAGTAGGTCGAACACGCCACTTTGAATTCATTAATAAAGGGGCGGCCGAGGAACCCATTGTAGGAGGACTGCTGGTCGACAACTAGGAAATCTACTAACCTAGTCAGCCTCCTCTCCGGGTCCTCAGCCGATACAAGCTTGACGCTCAACCTGATACTACCTAGGGGGACGATTACAACTTCTCCGAACCCCACCATCCTAGCATTGCTAGGTTCTAAATGCGACTCAAAATCACCTAAGGCATCCAAGGTGGATTTGAAGAGGATGTTGGTGAAGGAGCCGGTGTCCACAAGTAGCCTGTGAACTCAGACGTTCATGATGTTGGCGGTTATCACCAACGAGTCATTGTGGGGCGTCAGTACCCCCTCCAGGTCCGCCGAGGAGAATGTTAGCTCATCAGTGAGTTGTGCGACGGTCCTGGAGCTCCTGGACCTGGTTTATGGCCCGGATCTCGTCCTTCCTTTTTCTTCTGGAAATAGAGGATCCCCCGTCCTGGAGACCACCGGCAGCTCCAATTTCTTCTTCGAGAACCAAGAGTTCTCGAGTTGGCTCCAGGTTTTGTTGAGGTTGGGGAGGTGTCCTCCGCCTGTTTTGAGGACCGCGTTGGCCTGCGTCCTCTTCTTTGTCATCGGAGGCTTCGCTCCTCTCAAATCTGGGCCTCTTCGCCGGTGCCTTTTTCACGAAGTCGGCCAGCTTCCCATCCTCGTAGAATTTCCAGAGTTGTTTGAGGAGGTCTCGGCATTCGCTGGTGAAGTAGCTGATCGACTGGTGATAGACACAATACTTGTTGGGGTTGAGCTTCGCGCGGTCCTGGCGAATTCTCCTCGGCTCCTCCAACAAGGCTTTGTCTTTGACCGCAGTAAAGACGTGGTCGACGGAGACGGTGAGTACTTGGTTGAGCTTTTTTTTTGAATTCGTCACCGTCGCCAAAAGCCTTCAAGTTCCGGGGGGATTTGTATGTGCCCCCGGTTCTTCCCGTAGGGCTTCCTCTCCTCGGAGGCACCGACCTCTTTCTGGAGGGCCTCCTGTATGGCCACGAACACCCCCACCTTGTGGCGGAATTCGGTGTAAGTGTTCGTACATGCGAGGTGCATTTTCTTCCAGAGATCGGTCCCCTTTCGGAGTCCGGCCATCAATGCGATGACTTTGGTGTCCTCGCTCACCGGTTCGCCTTCCAGCAGTATCTTGTCGAACCTCTCCAGATACTGCTGGTCGGTCTCGTTCTCGCCTTGGTGGATGTTGGCGAGACGGTACTTCTGGGTAAGGTAGGATCTAAACCCAGAGAAGTGGGCCAAGAACTCCTGTGATAGTTGGCCAAATGAGTGGATTGACCACGGGGCGAGTGATGAGAACCAACGGTGAGCTCGGTACCCTAGGGTCAGCGGGAAGTTTCTGCACTGAGTGGAGTCGGTGGCACCCACCGAAATCATAAAGTCTGCATACTTGGCCAGGTGGACCTTGGGGTCAGATTCGCCCTCGTATGCAGACATGGCCGGGAATTAGACTTTTTTCTGGACCGGTGCACGGAGGATGGCTGGTGCCAATGGGGACGCGGGGAGAGTGGTGGCGTCAGGTCCGCCTGATTTGGCTGCTACTTGTGCTTGTAGCATTTCGATGGCCTTTTTTAGCGAGGCCAGCTCGTCGTTGTGGGTCACCTCCGGCGGAGGTTGCTCGAAGGTCGTGCGCCTCGTGGACGCATGCCCTCAAGGCGCCTCACTCTGGGGTGACCCTTCGGTGACGGGTCGAAACTGCCGCCCGCCGTTGGGGCCCAACCTATCGGCGGCGAGTCTCCTTAGTCGATCGTGGGCGGACCTGTGAGGCTGTAGGTCCGACTCTCCCACCTGAGATGCGGCTGGGGCCGCCGTTCGTTCATTTTCTCCGTACCTCGGCCCCAACCTGCCCTGGAGGACCTCCCTCCTCAATGATTGGTGGGTGTCGGATGCTTCGGTGTAGGTCGAAGCTCGCCCAGCCTGCGTAGCTGGCTCCTCCACCACCTTGGCCTTCCCAGCGCGCTCCCTGTGTTGGCGAGCTTGGGCGGAGCTCGCCTCCTGCTCAGAGGGGAGGTCGCTATACTGGCCCCGGGTCCGGGTGCCCTTGGTCGGCCTGGTTTGCTCCCCGGCCTCAGTGGCTGGAGCTCGTCGAGGTACAAGGGCGAGCTCATCGAGTTGCCTCTGTTGCAACCTTTGCAAGGTTGCAATCGTGCGCTGGAGCTCGTCGAGGTTGTTGGCGAGGTCCCTCAGGGCGGGGTTTAAATCTTCCTGAGTCACTACAACTCGCGGAGGTCGCGGAGCAGTGTTCTTCTGAGGATCTCGGTGTGAGGTCTCCCCTTCAACCTGATCCTGGTTGCCCTCCTTCCACCTCCAGGTGTTCGCCGAGGTTTGCCCCTTAGGCATTTTGGGGTTTTGTAGGGGGTAGCTCGCCGAAGGTCGCCGAGGTTGCCGAGGTAGGTCGCCAAGGTTATGATCTTTCAGCTTGGGAGTGTTTGCACGGGTTTTCGTCTAGCTTTACGTGTAACGAATTGTCCAAAATTTGGTTTATTCGTGTACACGTGTGCGTTTGAAAACCTTTTGGGCAGAAATTACAAATCCGGAAATCCGGATTTTTGCCCGGAAATCTGGGTTTTTTGTTTAAGGAGTGAAAATATGTATGTATCTTCAAGTGTTCTTGAGTCTTGGTTAAGAACACCTTCAAATCTTCAAATCTTCAAACAACTTTCACTATTTGCTCTCAAATTTTCTAGTTCTCCGCCCTCCTTCTAGCGCCAAATTGTTGATAGAATTTACTAATCGTGTTTGTTATGTGGCTTGTTATAATGTATTAATTCTACCAAACAATAATCGAAGATTTGTGTTCTTAGTGTTCTTGAGGGGATAATATAGAGAGAGAAAATGGAGAGTTTAGAGAGAGAAAGTAAATATTGTGTTATGATTGAAATCTTGTGAATAGTACAAGAGAGACCTTATTTATAGGTGTGCAAGTGTGAGGTGGCACCTTGTGAGCCTATATGGCTTCCGGTGTTGACGAAGGTCTGTAACCTTCGCCTTAATCCCTCACAATGCTCCCTTTATCATGCTCTATGCTATTACACATACATATCCTACTTATGCACCCGTCATTTGGGCCTCTTGGACTAGGCGAGGTCCTTGGAGAGCTCCTCTGCCTTGTACGCCTCTTAGGGATGATGCAGCAGCGGAGCTCGGCGGGGTCTCCTTGACCGGGGGGCGAGCTCCCTTCCGAGTAGGGAAGCTCGCCCGTCACTCTCCCTTCCCCTGGTATACTTGGTTGCCGGCCTTGGTCCTATCGGGAGCTTGGGCGAGGTCCTCACCTACCTCGCCGAGCTCCCCTATGTTGGCCATGATTCGGACCAATGACCCAGCTCCCGCACCTCGGTGACCTCCGTAGCTTCTAGCTAATCCCTTGATTATCTTTCGGTAGTTCGTCTTGTCAACACTTATGAAAAATTTAATACACCTGATTAAATATTTGATACTTTAAAACTTGTTCATGATAAGCTTATCACGAACCATTTTTATACAATATTTTGTGAAATATGTTCTAGCTAATTAATTGTTATTTCTGTCAAATCAAATAAAAGCAAATTTATAATAATGTCCAATCGAATATCAAGTAACTCGATTTGATTTTTGACAAAACATAATAGCCTTAACCCACCAAAAAAATAAAAAACTATAATTCAGTTTCTATTCATTAACAGAATAATATATAACTTTATTATGGTAAAGTATTATATAAACTATTTTAATGATATAAACCACTATATGATATAAGATTTATATTTATGAATAAATCTTTTTTGCCTAGTTAAAAAATGGTTCATGATATGAACCACTTTCATACAATACCTAGTCTTTTTAGAATAGTATTCCTATAAAACTTGTTCTTAGTACGAAATTTATACCACAATATGCATTTAAATGTATTAATTTTATATTATAAAATTTGTTCATAATTTTCCTTTTTAGCTTTTTGTGTAGAAAAAACATAACACCCTTAATTAGACGAAATATGATGAATTATTCTTAATCAATGATATAATAGTATAAATTTGAGTAATAAATGTATTTATTGGGCATCACTCAGTCAGCACTGCGTATAGCAAATACATTTCCGGAAGATGAATTTGCCCTTACATTTTCCATCAAAAGCTCCTTTATTCGCGCAGAGAATCTTGCATGAGCTGCTTGATATGCATAGCCCGGGGTACGAAGGATTCCAGGTTTCGCATGTGTTCGCTTCTCCAACGTCCACTGCATTTAAACAGCTGCGCTTAATTGCAAAAAAAAAAAAAAAACGGGACATTCTGACATATCAATCATAATATACTCTCTCCGTCCAAGAGAGAACTGACGGAAAATTTGTTGACTTTTTTTTAGAACGTCCAACAAAAACTTGCAGACCCCAAAAAGGAAATTCTCTAAAAAATTATACCCTTACAATATTTACATACTTACACAAAATATTATGACTTTTTCACTTTTTGGAACTATTTTACACGTAATCCAACTAATTTTTTTACTTTATACATAATATTTTACTTAAATTACCCCTTGTGCAAGATAAATTTTCGGTGTAACTAAAGATGGTGCGGGGGCAGAATTTACACCAAAAATTTAACCTGATGAGTTTTTCTAGTTACCATATCATCATTAAATTGAAATAGATAATTAATTTGTGCACTAAATCAAGTTAAATAGAAATAAAAAGAGGTAGATTACTTACAAGAAACAAAAAGGAGAAGCAAGAGAACTGCACAAAGTGACTTGCTCGAGGCCATCGTTAATTACTCTAGAAATTTAACTGTTTCGGTATATATTTTTATCTTGATTGTGTTATGGTTTTAGCCAATATAAGAGTCATATTTATAGTGTTTTCTTCCCTTTTGTGTTATTAAATATCCCATTTATTGCCATTGTAATAAAAAAAAATTAAGAGATTAAACAAATAAGTAAACAAATTTATTAGACAATAAAGAGATTAAACCAATAATTAAATATATTTATTGTACATTAAACCTCTCTTTCTTAATATGTGTGCTACTTCACACGTTAAATTAATATTTGGATAAAGAGAATACCATCTATTACATATATACCTCTTTAGTCAGCATTATCTATACGAAAATGATTTATAAATAAATATGTATTATTTCTACGAAAAAATAATTAATATATTTTAAATATTTAATAAAATGATTAATAAAAAAAATTTGGTGAAATTTTTTTATACAAAACTAATCAACCAGTCCTCTAATAAATTTGAATTATAATTCAGGGAAAATACACTTTTTGTCCTTTAACTTTAATTAATTTTAATTTTCGTCCTGCTAACTTTGAACTTTTGAATTTGGCTCTATATGTTACGAAAATTTATGTTTTTTTTTTCCTGTTACCTGTTATTATAGGTCACTTATCCTGTAAATCTTATGTGACAGATTATTTTCTTTTTTTTAAATCACTCAATTAGGGATGTGGCAGCTCATAAACAGATGGAGGTGGATCACAACCTATATTTACAATTAATAATAATTGAAATATTAAAATGGAAATGAAATAAAATTAAAAGACTAAAAAAACCAGTTTTAAAAATATCAAAAGAAATTTCTTAGAAAAATATAAAATGTATTATTACTTTAAATATTCATATAATTTTTTACAAATTCAAGAAATTTAAATAAAAATTTCAAAAATTCAATAAATAACAATAAATAATTATAGACATATTATTTTAAAAATTGATTTATAGAATTCAAAAACCAACTATATATGAAATTAAATTAAACAATATCTATTAAATAATTTCATATATAGTTGGTTTTTGTATTCTATAAATCATTTTTTAAAATAATATGTCTATAATTATTTATTGTTAGACTTTTTTGAATCAAACTTTTGAATTTTTGAATAAAACTTTTGAATTTGGAAAAAAATTATATTAATAATTAAAGTATAATAGTATTTTATATTTTTTATGAAATTTCTTTTGATATTTTTAAAATTGGTTGTTTAGCCCTTTAACTTTATTTCATTTTTATTTTAATATTTAAATTATCATTAATTGCATATATAGGTTGTGATCCACTCCATGTGTTTATGAGCTGCCACATTACTAATTAAGTGATTTAAAAAAAGAAATAATCTGCCACATAAGATTTACAAAATAAGTGACCTAAAATAACAGGTAACGGGATAAAAAAACATAAACTTTCGTAACTTATAGGACGAAATTCAAAGGTTCAAAGTTAGCAGGACGAAAATCAAAGTCAATCAAAATTAAAGGACAAAAAAGTTTATTTTCCCTATAATTCATAACAAACATACAAATTTTTTATATTAAATAAAGTAACAATGTTAAGACCCTGATAAAGTATCTGTGTCAATCATATCTGTTAATAAAATAATCGAAGTGCGTGCTTATGGAAGTAACTAATCAAGTCCAGATTGACGCGTCCAAGAGAATTGATCAAACACGAAGAAAGAACAGATTGAAGAACGCTCTGACGAGTCAACAGTTATTAAGTTGGTGACGAGTCAGCAGCTTATAGCGAAGCAAGTAGCTGTTCAGCAGCTTCTAGTGAAGTAGGCTGCTGATCAGCAGCTTATGATGAAGCAGGCTGGTGATGATCCAGCAGCTTGTATTTCCTATATAATGTAATCGAATTCATTCAAATAAAGGACTAAATTTTTACCCTAATGAAGTTCTGCTCGAACGACGAGCTTATATAAATGACCTACCTGCTTACTCTGCTCGAACGATGAGCTTATATAAATGATATACCTGCTTACTCATAAACCTCGCATATTCGTCTATTTCAGCATATTGTTGGTGTAATCGATGTTATTATAGCCACATAATCGCGTTTACGAAAATTACATCAACAATTTCTATTTCTCTCTGCGTGTGATATGTGTGTGGTGTGTGCCTTTTCAGTTTTCTGATACATATATACATATAAATGTATGACAAAAATTTGTATGAATCCGAGTTCACGGTGAACTCGAGTTTATCAATTATCAATGTCATGTGTATACACTATCACTGTTATGTATATTCACCACCACTATTATACATATGCACTATCACTGTAAAAAAATTCAATATATTTTTATAACAGTGATAGTATATATGAATAACAGTAATAGTGACTACACATAACAGTGATACGAGTTCATGTGAACTTGAGTTCACAAGAGACCTACTCTAAATATATGATATAGTAAATATATAATATATATATAAATATATAATATATATAAATGTATAATATATCACTTATAGAGCGATTTTTGGCCGCTCTTTCCCATAAAACGGTTGTTGACCGCTTTGCTACTTAAAGAGGGTGTAAACCGCTCTTATATGAAGAGGTCTTTGATCGCTCTGGCTCTATTTTATTTTATTTTTTATTTTCGTACCAAATAAAAGTTTTAGAGCAGTTAAATCTACTATAATTTTTTTTAAAAAAATATTTTAATATCAAAATCACTCTCCAAGTGATATCTTGAATAGTTGAATCCATGTGTGAACTTAAAAATTAGATGATGATGAACGAGGGTTCGTACGAGTTTGAATGAAAATTGAGATTTGAGAGTTTGTTATATATGCATGCACATTAATCATAGTGACGTCAATCAAGAATTTTAAGATACATCAGTTTCAATTTAATTTTAACTATGTCGATTGTTATGTTTATTAATTTCATTAATTTAACGTGGAGAATATGCTTACCGTTCCAGCGTTCCTTGTTTAATTCGTCACAATAATCTGTGTTACTTTTTATATTTCATTCCATGTTTGGTTTATACATTAACATCGGCACTGAATATAAAGCTTATTAATTATTTCTTCTTAATTTTGTTGTGCTTCGAGTAATTAGTGTGCATACAGATATAACATGAAACTCGATCATTAATATTATTTGTTGATGTAAGTTCTGAAGACAGTATGATCACATCTGGAATCATACCCTATCCTTCAGTATTTTTTATTCTAACGATTAACTTTTCAGTGTTGTTTCAGGTTCATGGCAATTATTTGTGGACGTGTTCAGAATATCTAGAAGTACCAATAAGGATATGAAAATATGAAAGTTAGAGTGGAGATTACTCAAGTAGTGCGTAGTTATTTTCCTCACTCTATAGTGGCTCAATCTCTTTCCACTATCGGCCACTAAAATCTGGACAATTCTCATGCCTATAAATAGAAGTTCATGACGTTCAAAAATTAAGAGAGAAATCTCTACTACAATATTGAAACAACGCAATTAGATAGGAATATATCGTTTTTCGGTTTCTATTGTAGTGTTTTCACTAGTGTTGATACATCTCGTACAACACTGTGTATATTGTTATCCCATACATTTTGTATGTACTGTTCACAGGCAGTGAAAGTACATACTTGAAGTAGGCTTAGACTTAACAATCTAGATTTGTCATTTGGGAACTTGTTTGGATCATAGATCTGATTTTACGTTTGAGAGTGGAAGGAATGTTTTCATCTCTTGAATCTATTTTTGTAATAACTTTTTCCAAGTTGGTGATATTTTAGTCTTGAGACCGCCACAAACGAAAGTTTGTGGAAAGATTGAGTAATCCTTGTGTTCAAGTCTTCCGCTGTTTAAACTTGCTCTCTCTCTCTCTCTCTCTCTCTCTCTCTCTCTCTCTCTCTAAGTTTGTATTCTGATCTCACTAAGTGTTGTCTCGTGTGTCAACCACACTTCGAACAATACTATACAACTCAAACACGGTACCACAAACCTTCATTATTTAATGAAAGACTAATATTAATAAAATACTTATATCATATTATAGCATATACATATTTTACGAAAAATTATATGTTCATCGATAGACATAAATTTGTATATTCACTATAAATATGATACTCCCTCCGTCTCAGAGGTGTTTTCACCTTTGGGATGTCACACTTTTTAAGAAAACAATTATGGGACGGAGGGACTAATATATATATAAGCAAAGGGTCCACACAAGCACTGGATCCAAACTGGCTCCATAATCCATTTAATAGAGTTTTTACACGTCTTGAATAGCCCAAATTCTTGCCGAGTTTAAATTTGAATCTGTTCATTGTCATCCCTAATGATAACATCCCAGGCAAGCCAACACCAAGTCTAATATCCCCTTTAACAATTACTCCATCTGTTCCACATGAATTTGCACACTTTCTTTATTTGGATGTTTCACACAAATTTATACACTACTAAAAAAATGATTTGCGTGCACATTCACAAACATATACACATATGTCACTACTTTATATATAAAATATATTTTCCATAAAAAAATGTGTCATTCCGCAGGGTGCAAATTCCTACAGGATGGAGAGAGTATAACATAATATCATTAAGCCGAATTTTTATACTTCCGATAAGATTTGTGGCACTTTTAATTATATATTTGATACTTTAAAACTAATTCATAATACACATTAATTCATACAACCCTTTTCTTTAAGCCTTAGTCTTGTATGCATCAGGTGCATCGTGCAACTCAAGTTCATTTTTAAAAAGCTACACAAAATACTATTGAAAAGTCACACATGTTATTATTGAAAAATGTATCTTTAATGATGTAACTTTTCAATAATAATTTATGTAACTTTTCAATAATAAATGATATAACTTTTTAAAGTTATACTTGACTTGCACGATACATCCGGTGCACACTGCACAAGACACATATTCTTTCATTGAATCTAGGCTTTATATATATGTCCTTGAATAACCTATAGTTGGTTCAAAGTCGAGATTTGAAGCCTCATTTGTCCTAATTAGGATAATTTGTTCTCATGGGAAACATGCCCATATGCTTTGTTCATTCCTGCCTACTTCGAAAACTCCCTCCCATCTCTCTCCTATTCCTATCCCTCTGAAAACTCCCTCTCTCTCTCTCTCTAAAATGGGTTCAAACACCATGTTAGATCTGTCAGCAACTTCCTCCGATCTCCCCCCTGATTCCTTCTGGCTCTCCACCGACGACGAGCAAGACTGGTTCAATCACAATGCCGTTATGCAGCGCAAAACCTCCTTAAAACTCGGTTTCAACCGTAATTTCACCTCCTTCTCTCATCGCTCCGACGTCGTTTCCGCCCCTAAAATATCCCATTCCCGCCCCTCGGTTTTTGGACTCCCCAATGTTCAAAAAACCGCCGCGCCTGACCCGGATAAGAAACCGGCCAGATTCTTGTTCAGAAGCCGGTCCGAACCGGGAGGCAGGCCCGCTTCTCACGCCTCCGAACCGGGTTCGCCACGGGTCTCTTGCACCGGGAGAGTCAGGTTCAGGAGTGGTACTGGCGGCGATGGTAAGAAAACCGGGTTCTCTAGGCTTCTCAGTTCTTTATTTCCGGCTAAATTGGGAAAAAGCCGGTCGCGGAAAAGAGGAAACAATGTTGCTCGTTAGACCGGTGGCGGCTACAGCGGTTCAAATCTGGTAGGTGGTCACAGTCGTGGGGACGATAAATAATGTGAAAATTTACAGATTTTGGTTTTTTTTTTTTTCAAAATGAATAATGTATATATATACATATATATTTTTGTCTTTTTTATTGCGTTAAAAAATTTATATTCTTGCAAAGGAGGCTCGTAGCATTGACCGTTCTAGGATTTACTATTATTTTTGTGAATGATTTAAAATTAAGAAGGTGACGATAGTGAATTTAATTAACAAACAATGTATAACTGCAGAAAAAGACGCGATGGTTGAATAATATTATTACGAACGAAAGTTTTGACTGGATTTATTCGTATAGCTTGCACGGATGAATAAAACACGAGACGAGATAGACTTTAGTATTTTTATCAATAATGGTATTAATTATTAATTGGGAAAAAATTGGAAATTCAAAACAAAGCTGAATTATTACATCAAGTTCAATTGAAATGTCTATTAATGTAGGAATAAGACAAAGTATTACATTTATTTCTAAGAATTATTTTACATTATAATATTTCAAAATAAAGCTGAATTATTACATCAAGTTCAATTGAAATGTCTATTATAGGAATAAGACAAATTATTACATTTATTTCTAAGAATTATTTTACATTATAATATTTCATGTAAAGAAAAAAATATTAATATATTTTCATAGTGCATGTATATGTACATAATATCTTCAATGACGAACTCAATTAATTTTTTTCTTTATAAGCAAATGATCAGCAATAACAATTAATATAGTTCCATATCATTAATATGGTTTAAAATATATATAGTTATAATAATATTAAATGTTCCAAGATTAAGTAAGATTAGTTTAAACCATCAATAATCATAACAATATATCAATTGCAAATGAATAATATATATCCAAACATACACCACTAAATCTCTTATGCATACAGTGTATCATACTATTAACAGTGTTTTTTTTTTAATTTCTATTTTTTTACTTAAATATTACTACACTATTATTGAAAAATTACCTTATTAATAATTTAATAAATGGTAATGTAGCAGTAATAGAAAAGAGTAATTTTTCAGTATTAATAGTCCAATAGAGTAACTTTTAATAATTACATTTAAATTGTACGATACACTAACTTTTAATATATATATATATAATCCAAACATTCGATCTAGACCCACATTTTATCAAATTTTATACAAATTTATGTCAATTTAAAGTTTTGTGCATGGGTGATATGTCATTGTCTTCATTATCAATTTATTTCATATTATATATAGTTTAGTTAATAAGTTGCACATGACAGCTCGTCAATTTAATGTTTGGACAAGATTTATCAACATGAATTGTTTGTGCCTTAATTCGTGGGGAAAATAATATACTTTCAAACAATTATATTGTCGGTTTCAATTTAAATTATATTTATTTATTAATAAAATACTCTAATTTCAAGTGTTACTCTTTCGGTTCAAGCTATGTGATACTCACCGATGAAAGCAAAGTCAAGTCAGCCGAAAAACAGTAGTATTATTTGGTAATAATCTAAACACAACATGCATGACTTGTGAACATGTTAATAAAGTTCTTCCTCCGATCCTTATGAGTATAGATAACACAATCCGATCTGGGGATACGAAATGCAAGTGAGAATTAATGTAGCCCTTCTCCACTTGCTCATCACTAAGGATTGACCCTTCGGATTGGTCGACGGGCCAAATGAGCCAGCCCAGCAGCACGTACGAATAAGGCAGGTCTAGGCCCGCACTTTCTGCTGAATCAAGGATGTGCTGATCATCGATTTCCTGCTCCTCTTCTTTCGGACTAATCAATTTCATTTTGTATACGGTCATGGCCGATGATTAACATTCATATTCCATTGATTAAAGAAAGTGTCAATTAGGGGAAAAAATCTCAAATTTGAGCTCAATAATACTTGAATCAACATTTAAAAATACAGGAGATTTGGTGGTTGATAGGGTCCATGCACAAATATTAACATTGATAAATTCATGTGAGATTCTATCTTAAAATGAATTGCTAATGAAAGCTTAATTGCTTAAACTATGCAAAACAGAGGGATTGCATAATATTGAACTGAAAATGACACAATTTCATTTGAAATTTTGTAACTCGTGCATCAAGTATTAAACCACGATTACCAAAAACTATTTGAAGTTTCATGAGTTCTCCAAATTTAACAATTATACAAGGCGAATGATGACCCACCACTACAAATTTCAACATAAAACTGTATGCTTTGCTGGTATTCAAAATCAATATTAAGGTTGGTTTGGATTGAGGCGTGTGAAACCCAATGTTTGCATTTAGATTTGATTCAATTTAAATCTAATGAAATTTGTAAATAAATGAATTTAAGTATTTATAAATTTTAAGTGACATAATTTTGCTTAAATATTTAAAATTCTTTCAATTTGAGCTAAGCATTTCAAATCTATCGATTTAAAACTCTTATATCCGAATAAGTAAAATATTTTTTTATTATGGATTTTAAACTTTTAATCTCAAATTCTTACATCCAAACACAAGTCAAAATTACTTTGTATAAAATTTAAATTTGAGCTTGGAAGAAAATGAATTCAAGTGGTCCGAAAGAACCTAATATATATCTCTCCCCATTGAATGCACTAAATAATTAAAATTGTGTTCATTAAAAAATTACAATTCTTAAAAAAATTCTAATATTATATTGAACAGTTAGAATTTTCTAACTATAGTTAATTTTTGTAAATCATCATTGTTAAGTGTAAAGATAAGCTAAGTTTGAGTAATGAAGATTAGTCAGGAATCCTGATCCTGAGTATTGGATCCGGAGGAACATTCCTGAGGAAGGCATCCTGAGCCTGAGCGAAGACTTGATCCTGAGTCAGAAGTATTCTGATCCTGACACTCATCCTGAATGTCATCCTGAGTGGTCAGATCAGTGAAGACACTGAAGACTCAGTAGAATTGAAGGCGAATCCTGAGAGATCATCCTGAGCTGGAAATCACCTACTCCCTGAGTCACTCAGCATGAAGGTTAATCTTGAGCTGACAGTTATAAAACAGAGCATGGCGAAGGTAACTTCAACAGAGTGATAAAGTCGGTTATGGCGGAGTAATCTCATTGGACATCGGAACAGTTATTCAAGGCGGTTATAACCATACGAATCTCGGTGATTGGTTAAGAGCTCAAAGGCGGTTATGGGTCTGATCTATAAATACGTATTCATTCCAGAATTTCAACAATAGAGAAACAAGAAATAGACTGTGTAATTCACTCGATACTTAGAGAGATTAGAGTGAGAAAGCTTTGTACTCTGTAAAACATTATTCCATTGATTAGTGAAGTGAGTCAACCCCATCCGTGGACGTAGATCAATTCGATCGAACCACGTAAATTGCTTTGTTCTTTTGATTTCATTATTTCTGTTGAGTGTGTTCATCCGGCAAGTTTCCAATTATTCTGATTACTCGAAGTCTTATTGAGCTCGATTCAGTTCCTGTCATATTTCACAACAATTGGCGCCGTCTGTGGGAAGGAAGGAAGAATCGACCGGTAAAAATCATCAATCATGGCATCTACCAAGCTAGAATTTGAGAAATTCACTGGAGCAAACGATTTTGGTTTGTGGAAGATCAAGATGAAGGCTCTCCTGACTCATCATGGGCTGGTCAATGCTCTGAAGCCTGAAGATCAATGGCCATCTTCTTCGTCAGAAAATCCAGGCAAGAAACAAGAAATATTGGAAAAAGCTCATAGCACAATCATTTTGTGTCTGGGGGATAAACCTCTGAGGGAGGTGTGCAAGGAGAAGACTTCCATTGAGGTTTGGAGTAAGCTGGAGAAGGTGTATCAGACCAAGTCTGTCACCAACAAGTTGTTCATGAAGCAGAAACTGATGTCATTCAGGATGAATGAAGAAAAGGAGTTAATTGAACAACTTGAGGAATTCAACAAGGCTGTTGATGATCTTGAGAACCTGGGAGTGAAAATTGATGATGGTGATAAGGCTTTGATGATCCTGAATTCTTTGCCTAAGTCCTTTGAAAATTTTAAGGATACTTTGCTATTTGGGAGGCAGGATCAATTGTCCTTTGATGATATTCTGGGTGCCCTGAAAACCAAGTCTCTTCAGCTACAAGCTGAGAAGAAAAGTTCAGTTCAGGCTGAATGTCAGGTTTAAGAAGGGTAAGAAAGAGTTTCAGAACAAGAAGAAAAAGAACACAAAGGGGCCAAAATCTGGTGATTTTGTTGAGAAGAGGAAATGTTTTACTTGTCACAAAACTAGTCATCTCAAGAAGAACTGCCCTGACAGAAATAGGAATCAGGGAGATGAACAAAAGGTTGATATAACTATTGCTGCTAAAGGTGGGTATGATAGTGCTGAGGTGTTAACGGTTACTAACCTGAAACTGAATGATGAGTGGGTACTAGATTCTGGATGTTCATTCCATATGTGCCCTGATGAATCATTGTTCAGGGAGTTGAGGAGGTTTGATGGAGGCTCAGTTGTGCTGGGCAATAATCAAACATGTAAGGTAAAGGGGAGTGGTTCTGTCAGGTTGAAGCTGCATGGTGGAGTAGATAAGATATTCTCAAATGTGAGGCTGGTGCCAGAACTGAAGAGAAATCTGATCTCCTTGGGTTCACTGAATCAACTGGGTTATGAGTTCAACACTGAGGATGGTTATATCCTGATAACCAAAGGCAAGAAGGTATACATGAAAGGCAAGAAAGTCAATGGGTTGTATATCCTGATTGGAAGCACTTCTTCAGGGTCAGCAAACAATGTTATGGACAGCACTGAGGCAATGATATGGCATAAGAGGTTGGGCCATATTGGAGAAAGGGGGCTCCAAGAACTTTCAAAGCAGAAGGCATTTGGGGAAGGAAATGTGATGAAATTGGATTTTTGTGACAATTGTGTCCTGGGCAAATCCAAGAAAATCTCATTCCCTAAAGGTAAGAAGACTACTGATGCACCTCTGGATTATGTTCATTCTGATATCTGGGGACCAGCTAAGGTGGAGACTCATGGAGGGGGAAGATACTTCCTGATAATCATTGATGACTTCAGCAGGAAAGTATGGGTGTTCATACTGAAGCAGAAGAGTGAGACCTTAGCAAGGTTCAGGGATTGGGTCAGTGAACAAGAAAATAAAAGAGGAAGATCCATTAAACATCTCAGGACTGATAATGGATTGGAGTATGTATCAGAGGAGTTCAACAATTTCTGCAAGGAAAGGGGGATCACTAGACATAGGACTGTTCCTGCAAATCCTCAGCAAAATGGATTTGCTGAGAGGATGAATAGGACAATCCTGGAAAAGGTTAGGAGTATTCTGTCAGATGCAAAGCTACCCAAGGTGTTTTGGGGGGAAGCAGTCAGTACAGCTTGTTATCTCATTAACAAGTCACCATCCTCAGCTATTGAGTTCAGGACACCTGATGAGGTGTGGTATGGAAGGATCTCAGATTACACCAACCTGAAGGTCTTTGGATGCTCAGCTTTTGCCCATATCAGGCAGGACAAGCTGGAACCTAGAGCACTGAGATGTATCTTTATTTGTTATCCCAAGGGAATAAAAGGATACAAGTTATGGTGCCTGGAACCTGGTCACAAAAGGTGTATTGTCAGTAGAGATGTGACTTTCAATGAGAGAGTCATGGGATACAATCAGGCCATAAGCTCTCAGGACTCGGATGGTATTATTTCAGAAAACGGAGTTCAGGTTGAGGTGGAGAATTCTGACAAGAACTCATGACAAGCAGACACTGAGCTAGGTGAAAGCTCGGGGAGGACTCAGGAGGAGTCAGAGGAAAGTGATACTGACGATCATTCTGACCACTCAATTTCAGATACTGAAGGCCAAGATCTCAGGAATTATAGTCTTGCGAGAGACAGACACAGGAGAAGCATACATCCTCCAACTAGGTTTGGTCAGGCTGACATGGTGTCCTATGCTCTAATAACCGCTGAAGAGGTGGAGCATCAGGAACCACAAAGCTATGCTGAAGCTGTGTCAGGCAAGGACAAAGAGAGATGGATATTGGAAATGACTGAGGAACTTCAGTCATTAGAGAAGAATAACACTTGGACACTAGTGAACAAAGTTCAGGGACAGAAGGTGGTCAGTTCCAAGTGGATCTTCAAGAAGAAATCTGAAATGGGGTCAGGAGGAAGAGAGAAGCTGAGATATAAGGCAAGGCTTGTTGCCAGAGGCTTCACTCAGAGAGGGAGGGTAGACTTCAATGAGGTATTCTCACCAGTGGTGAAATACTGTTCAATCAGAATCCTATTGTCAAAGGTAGCTCAGGAGGATTTGGAGCTTCAGCAGTTAGATGTCAAGACAGCCTTTTTATACGGAGATCTGGAAGAAACTATACACATGCAACAACCTGAAGGTTTTATTCTACCTGGGAATCAGGATAAAGTGTGTCTACTGAAGAAGTCATTGTATGGACTAAAATAAAGTCCTAGGCAATGGTACAAGAAGTTTGACAGTTTTATGATCTCCATAGGCTTTACAAGATGCAAGTATGATAGTTGTGTCTATCTTGAAAAACAAGGAAAGGAAGTACTCACATATCTGCTGATCTATGTGGATGACATGTTGGTTGCAAGCAAGAGTCCTGACAGAATTCAGAGATTGAAGGTAAAACTGAGTAGCACATTTGACATGAAGGATCTGGGTATGGCTAAAAGGATACTGGGCATGGAAATTATCAGAGATAAGGACAAATGGAGGTTGTTCTTAACTCAGAAGGATTGCATCCTGAAGATACTCAGGAGGTTTAACATGCATGAAGCCAGAGTTGTATCTACACCCCTTGGTCAACAGTTCAAACTGACATCAGGTCAGTGTCCGAAGTCAGAAGAAGAGAGGGCACACATGAGTAAAATCCCTTACTCAAATGGGATAGGTAGCATAATGTATGCTATGGTGTGCAGTAGGCCAGATTAAGCACATTCAATCAGTGTGGTCAGTAGATTTATGGCAAATCCGGGAAAGACACACTGGAAGGCTTTTAAGTGGATAATGAGATACTTAAAGGGAACTGAAAATCTGGGGTTACTCTTCGAGAAGACTAAGGATGGCACTCAACCGCTTCAGGAATATGTGGACTCAGATTATGTTGGAAGCATTGATACGAGGAAATCCTTATCAGGATATGTATTCACATTATATGGTACAGCAATCAGCTGGAGAGCAGTACTCCAGTCAGTAGTGGCACTCTCAACTACTGAGGCTGAATATATTGCAATGACTGAAGCAGTGAAGGAAGCGATGTGGCTCAAGGGTATGATTAAAGAATTTGGAATCAGACAAAAGGAAGTTGCAGTTCAGTGTGACAATCAGAGCACAATTCATTTGGTTAAACATCAGGTCTTTCATGAAAGGTCAAAGCATATTGATGTCAGACTTCATTTTGTGAGAGATGTGGTGGAAAAGAAAGTGATTTCAGTGCAGAAAGTTTCTACTGAGGATAATGATGCTGATATGCTGACTAAGGTCTTACCTATTTCCAAGTTCAGATACTGCTTGGAGCTGATCAAGCTGCTGTCATGGGATGTACCATGATTTAGGTCCTAAGGTGGAGTGTGGAATGGGGGAAACTCATTTACTTTAAGGTGGAGAATTGTTAAGTGTAAAGATAAGCTAAGTTTGAGTACTGAAGATTAGTCAGGAATCCTGATCCTGAGTATTGGATCCGGAGGAATATTCCTGAGGAAAGCATCCTGAGCCTGAGCGAAGACTTGATCCTGAGTCAGAAGTATTCTGATCCTGACACTCATCCTGAATGTCATCCTGAGTGGTCAGATCAGTGAAGACACTGAAGACTCAGTAGAACTGAAGGCGAATCCTGAGAGATCATCTTGAGCTGGAAATCACCTACTCCCTGAGTCACTCAGCATGAAGGTTAATCCTGAGCTGACAGTTATAAAACAGAGCATGGCGAAGGTAACTTCAACAGAGTGATAAAGTCGGTTATTTGGGCAGCTGGCGGAGTAATCTCATTGGACGCCGGAACAGTTATTCAAGGCGGTTATAACCATACGAATCTCGGTGATTGGTTAAGAGGTCAAAGGCGGTTAAAGGTCTGATCTATAGATACGTATTCATTCCAGAATTTCAACAATATAGAAACAAGAAATAGACTGTGTAATTCACTCGATACTTAGAGAGATTAGAGTGAGAAAGCTTTGTACTCTGTAAAACATTATTTCATTGATTAGTGAAGTGAGTCAACCTCATCCTTGGACGTAGATCAATTCGATCGAACCACGTAAATTGCTTTGTTCTTTTGATTTCATTATTTCTGTTGAGTGTGTTCATCCGTCAAGTTTCCAATTGTTCTGATTCATCGAAGTCTTATTGAGCTCGATTCAGTTCCGATCATATTTCACAACAATCATAATTATTTAATTTAAACAATTTTAATTATTTAAAATTAACGTAAAACATCATAATTGTTTAATCTAAACAACTTTAATTATATTAAAATAAATTTGATTTGCACGAATCACTTAAAACCACTCATAAGAATAACAAGAAATGCATATCAGGACTATTATTCCAACCCCTAAAATCAGGCATATATATGCGATTGATCATATATATATATGATCACTTCAACATAGTAAGCATTTATTTCAACTGAAATCAAATCAAATCAAGACATGAGAAACATCAAAGCTTATGAATAAATCTCTTGTGCCCCAGTTACACCGTGCAACTCAAGTATATTTTTAAACGGTTACACTATTTATTATTGAAAAATTACATTATTAAAGATATATTTTTCAATAATAATATGTGTAACTTTTCATTTTGTGTAACTTTTTAAAATTGAAGTTGAGTTGTACAGTGTAACATGTATCTACAAGATTAAGCCCAAAACTTATACTATAATCGAAGAGTAAGCAGAAATTCATTTCCCAGAGATGTAGAGAGAGAAAGAGAGAGACCTTGTGGGATGCAGCAGCTTCTAGAGAGAGAAACACACCAAGAGAGATTGTGGATCAATTGATGAAGACGGTTGTGAGTATTTATACTAGGATTCCCATGATGAGGGTTGAAAGATGAGAGAGAATAAAAACAAACACATAGAAACGCCTAGAGTGTGCCACACACACACAAATAATTAAAGAGATTTAAAAAATCGAAATATATTGAAAGGAATCGGTTAATTAGGTTCAATTAATTTTATTGGAAATTCAATTTGATTTTGAAAATTCGGTTTGATTAATTTAAAATCGAAAGGAAATCGAATAAAAAGAGTGTTCATCATGTGCATCCTATTGACGGTGGTTCTAAGATTTGCAAAACAAATATAGTTTTCATAGAATTACTATAACTATAAATGTAAAATATTAGCATTTAATACTTGTAAAAAAAACTATAAATAATATAAAAAATTGTCAAGTCTTAGGGGGTGTATTCGTTTAAGATTTCGTGGGATTTTAAAGGACTTTTTTCTTATAAAAAAGTCTGTTGGTATTCAATCAGGATTTTAAAGGATTTAAAAATAATCCATTGGTATTCAATCAGGATTTTAAAAGACTTAAAAACAATCCACTGGTATTCAATCAGGATTTTAAAAGACTTAAAAACAATCCACTGGTATTCAAAAATATAAGGATTTTAAAGGATTGTTGGGTTTGATGGATTTTGATGGATTCTTTAGTGTATTTTATAAATACCAACAATCCCATCAAAACCTCTAGGATTTCGGTGGACTTTTTAAATTAGTGACTTTATTTATCCTCAAATTGATTTATATATAATTATTTATTTTTAAGACCTAAAATAGTTTTAACCTTATAATTTCATCTCTACATTTATAACATCAACGATAAAATAATTACAGTGACGAAGAGTAATATAATATTATATATACATATATGCTAGAATAAATAAAAATAGTTAATAATTAATCATTAAATAGTATTAAAAACGATATTGTTCATCCTAACTTATATACAAGATAAATCTTTATTTTTATATAGTATTATTATAATACTAATATTATATATTACATATGTCATTAGGTAATATTTTTATATTGATAATATTTTTTTATGGTATTTGAGTTTTGTTATATTTTACTTTGGTTGCTTTGATTATTCAATTTCGATACTTTTTTATATTGATAATATTAGCATGTGCAGCTCTACATAACTTTATTCGCAAAGAATGTCATTCTGATGAATTTCCAATTGAATCGGTGGACGAACCTTCATCTTCAACATTACCAGTTAATGAAGACCGTGATTTTGAGCCTATCATTCAAACTCAAGAGCAAGAACGACATGACGCTAATGCTTTGAGACTAGTATAGCTATGAATATGTGGAGTAATGCTATATAAAAGGACATGATATTATAATTTTTTTTGTCTTTAACTTTTTTTTTTTTAATTTGAAGGTATGAAAAATTTTGAATTTTTATTGTATGTCACAAATCCATGAAATTCTGCAAAGTCTACAAAGTCCTATAGAATCCATTAAAATCCTTATTTTAAAAGTCTTACAAAATCCTACAAAATCTTAAAAGTCATCAAAATCCTACAAAATCTTTAAAATCTGCAGGATTTTTTTCAGCTAAAAAAGTCTTTTAAAATCCTAATCCAATACACCCCCCTTAGTGTTTAAGACTTGAATTTAAAGGATTGTGATTATTTTTATTATGATCCTTAGAAATAATATTTATAGTACAAAGAATGTTGGCATTCCTTTTTTTAGGATCTATGCATTAATTGTAAAGATTTGGACCATGTAAAGAGTGCAAAAGATTTTTTCGTTGGACAGTCTCTAATCCAATGAGTGGACGCCAACTAAACTCTAGAACTATACCTCTTTTGATTGAGGTACGATTATATATCTAATTTAGTACTCCCTCCGTCTTTGTATATGTTGCTCGTTGCTTTTGGGCACACGAATTAAGGTAAAAGTGAAAAAGTATAAGTGATGTGATGAAAAAAGTGAAAAAGTATAAGTGATGTGATAGAAAAAGTGAAAAAGTATGAGTGATGTGATGGAGAAAAGTGAAAAAGTAATGAAAATAGTATAAAAAATATTGAAAATAATAATAAAGAAGTGAATAGTAGTTTCCAAAAAAGGTAAAAAAGCAATGAGCAACTTATAGAAAGACGGACGAAAATGGCAACATGAGCAACTTATAGAAAGACGGAGGGAGTATAACATTTTTTTACCTCTAATCGAAGCAATTGACACTTACTCTAATGAAAAAAGATCCTTTGTCTTAAAGTTACTCCTAACTATCATCGTCGGTTTCGGTCATCAACAGGTTTTGATCGGCCATGGATTGCTCGTTGGTTGTATGTTGGTTGTCTATTAGTGGCCGTTGGCTTGAAGAACATAATTTTTCTATATGGTATCCAAACAATTGTGCAATCAATTTTCTGTCCGTTGTGCAAACAATTTTTTGGGTATGAGCAAAAAGTATATTTAAACTAATATTTAAATACATTTTTTGTAGAATTAATACGTAAATAGGTGTTATAATATGATCATATTTATAAGTTATCCGTAATAATTTTATCATTATACAATGATAGTACCAGTAAATAAAAGGAGTGGATGGAATGAGTGTCCGAGTATTGAGTGAAAAGGATATACTCCCTTCGTCCCGAAACTACTTTCATAGTAGTTCCTGGCACATGAATTAAGAAAAAATAAGTATGTGAGTGTAAAGTTAAATAATAAAATAAGAAAAATTGTATTTTATTGACTTTTATGAGTGTAAAAAGTTTCCCTTTTAGATGTGTGAAAGAAGAGTTGAGACATCCATATAAGGAAAGTATGAAGGTAGTTTTGGGACAGAGGGAGTATTTGTTATTTTATATTCCCTCCGATCCGTACGAATATGCATCCTACGGGATGGTTTATTTTTTAAGAAAAAAAATATTTTATAGATAAAGTAGTGTTATATGAGTAAATATGCATATATGTGTATAGGTTTGTGAAAGTGCACACAAATTAATAATTTTTTTAATAGTGTACAAATCTATACGAGACGTCTATAAATGTGCAAATTTTTTCAAAAAATATATATAAATCATAAAATATTAGTTTATTGTGTACTACAAATAAGAGTGGTGCATATAAACCGGGCCTTATTTTAAACAATATTCAAAGCCCATTCATTTGTTATTTTATACTCCCTCAATATTCAAAACCCATATATTTGGAATGAGTGTACGAGGATTAAGCGAAAAGAATATATTTGTTATTTACACTCCTTCTAATTCATAGAAATTTGCACTTACGTGGCTCATTTTATAAAAAAATATTTTATATTTAAAAAATATATATATAAAATATAAATAAAAAAATATTAGTTTATCGAATGTGTACGCTACAAATAAGAGTGGGTTCATATGAACCGGGCCTTATTTAAAACAATATTCAAAGCCCATATCCATCGAAAATCTTCAGACGAAGGTGGATTCTGAAAATCGTCGGAGATCGTGATTCGCCATGCGGAAGCAGGTCCTCTCGTTATCGGAAGTTGCCGCCGGTAGAATCCGCCAACTCCTCGACCAGCGCCAGCGTTCTTTCCTCAAGCTCGGCGTCAAAGCTCGCGGCTGCAACGGCTTATCCTACACCCTCAATTATGCCGGTAAACTCCGATCGCTCGTTCAATCGTTTTTAATCGAATTTTTTTGTCTTCTTATGAATATGAAAGATTCTGTTTGTATAGTGATTGTTTAGCGAAGAGGTTCATAGTTGTGGAGGAATTGAAGCGAATTTGGTGATAGTTTAGGTATTTGTATTAGGGTATGAAATATAATAAATGCATATATTTATTTGCGTATTTGTTCTTTGATGTTGCGTAGTATTGAAATGGTGATGTTCATATTTTAGTATATGAGAATTTGATCATTTGCCAAAATCGAAGTGTGGAATTCCATTTCTTTTGAACTTGTTCTAGACTCCATTTTTTGCTGCTAAGAAGGTGTTGTATTATTATCGTAATCACTCGTCTGAGCGTTTTGGGCATATGATGATGATTCCATGACTTGATCTGATTAAATTTTTTACAAGTCTTTTAGATTCAAGAAGCTTGTGTCTCCCAATCCTAAGATTTGTCTAAGTTACCACTTTAAGTATTGGAAGGGCATTAAAGCTCTTAGTAGTTTTCTTGATGTTTCTTGATGATAGAAAGTAGAAAGGAAAATGTAACCACAGAATACGACCCTAATAAATTGTCCCCGAACTTTAGGTGGCATATGATGCATAGATCCATGGGAATGATCTAATAGAAAAAAAAAACTAGGGATTTATGTGTGCTTTTTTTTATCACATTTTTCCTCTGTTTTTTGTTGCTGCTGGATCGTCTTGTTTCGAGTAATTATTTAATTTGTCGTATTTACAGACGAGAAAGGGAAGTTTGATGAGTTGGTTGAGGACAAAGGAGTGAAGATCTTAATCGATCCAAAGGCCCTAATGCATGTTATAGGCACCAAGATGGATTTTGTAGATGACAAACTGAGGTATAACACATAACACAATTTTCAGACTGATCTGAAATTACCCTTAATTTTGTTTGTCAAATGATGATACCTCTCTATCTTAATGTTGAGCAGATCTGAGTTCATATTTGTGAATCCAAATTCCGCGGGCCAATGTGGCTGCGGAGAATCCTTTATGACGATGAGCAGCTCTGAAGCAGCTAAACGTACCCCCGGAGGCTCAGGAAGTTGAAGTGTTAACTTCGTTTACTGTATTACCTTTATACGGACATGTATCAAACCTAGACTTGTAAAAACCTGGGAAATATGGATTGTAGGCTTTGTAAGTTTCGCAACCAACTTCTGGGGTTTGACTCCTATTTTTGGTCTTTGGAAAACCTCCTTTCATGATGTAAACTCTTTCTTCCTCTAATTCACTTGACATTGTATCAATAGGAAATGAAGAAAATCTTTTTTAGTTGTGGTTTTGCTTCTGCAAGTTGTATACTGAATGTACGCTCGAGAAGATAAAAATTTCTATGCACCAGTTGAACTGTACAGCTTGTACAATTTTAACTAGGGTTTGAAGAAATAAAATAAAATTGAAGTACATAATAAGAAGTATTAGTTCATATAAAAAGATATTTTTTAAGTTCTTTTTAATCAAACGAGTTCATACTTTTCGACTTATTTTTTCTTTTATTCATGAAAAACTGCACTGATTGATACAAATGTTACACCTAAGTGTGGAAAATACATTCATCGCCAAAGAACAATAATGGTACTGCACTTGAACAATCTTATGGGAAAACAAGTAACAGAGTATATAGTGCCACTGTGAAGAGAGTCAGAAATTGCCAGATGTGATGTGATAAACAGTTTCTGGGAAATCAAGTCTATAATTGGCAATACATATAAGAGTCGAGGCATTCATTCATCCTAGGTAAGTTGAGCCTTTCTTTGATGGAGATAATCTGTCCTTCGACCATTCTTCCAAGGCTTTGCGATGAAGTGCATTCATTCGTATGCAAGGCCGTTTTTCTTTGATCATCTTTTCCGCACTTTTCCAATCTTCTGCCAACCCAAGAGCCACTAATAGGGCACACATTACTGCCACGCTTCGTCCATGACCTGTAACCACGATTTACTTGATGTTAATGATTTTCTACTCACAGAATGCAACAAACACGAGTGATTTAATTAATTAAAGAATTCTAGAAGATAATTTTCAGTGCAGTTACTCAAGCTCATGCATCCATAAGAAACCAGAAGCCAAACTCCTTAATTCTCAGACAGGATATTGAAATTTCACAGCCAGTTGAGTTACAAAGTTTCCAACAAGAGAGTAACAAAGTTCGATCAATTGAATTGACATATTAACTTGAGAAAAGCGTTGATAGTTCTACATGTCAAATTAAATAGTGTTCCCCAAGGTTTGAAAACTTGATGAGATTATGATGTTAACCAGGGAAAAATATTAAGAAGTGCAAAATTTCTGGAAATGAAACTAAAATTAACTTCCTGGATCACTTAAACTACAAAGTGGGAGCAACATATATGCATAGTTATTGACAGCATGGTTGGTTAATCATGTAGCATTAGGTATGGATTCTCGAATCAAACAATCAGAGAAAATACATATTTCACGAACTCATTAGTTAAAGAACCTATGTCATCTTACTTACAATACGAATGTTCCAAATTCAGCAAAATTCACGAGGAAGAAACATATCCATGCGACGCCCTATTTGTTCCACTATATGGTATACTACCCCCACTTCTTTTTGAATACGATGCTTTGGATTTTGAAATCCCAGTCCTCATTTATTGCAAAAATCAAACTGAAAGATTTTGATATCCTATTAATTCAACTCATAAAAAAACTTTATCACCTACCACCTACTCTCCCTATTCGTTCTCTCAATAACACGAACAATCTCACTTAAACAAATACAACATTGATAAGTTTTTCAAAACAAACAAACTAGTACTTCCCATCTGAGATTTCTAAAATATATAAGGATTTTAAAGTCTAGATTCTATAATCCCGTGACAAACATGCCCTGCATACTTATAGCTCGTGATCCATCTAAAATAATGTAAATAACCAACTCATCAACCTTTCCTAAGATGGGCACAAGAGCACCATGATTCATATAATCAATTACTATAAGCTAAGGGACATACACTACAAAGCACAAGAAATAAACACATGCAACCGCTATCAACATAAAACAACAGTTGGTCACATATGTGACAACACTATAAAATGGCACAAACTAAGGCAAGACCATACCATATGCACAATGAATAAAAATGGGAGTGTTCTGAGCCCTCTTCCTACAAGCCCAGTTCACAGCAGTCTCAATCTGGCTCGGGTCGGGCGCCCGTGTATCCCACGTAGGAATACACAAATAGGCGCTCCCTGTGAGCTTCTTCTTCCTGGGAAGCTCACAGGTGCAATCAATGATTGCAGGGTTGCCAGGTGGCAGTTTGTCAGGCGCATAAGGCCAACCCCCTACATACAACCCTTCATAAATCTCATTATAGGGAGCCTCACCGCTCGTGAACCTTCTAATGAATGAAAAAATTCTGACGAAATACAAGTATGGGCCGAACATTATTAAGGCCCAGATGGGAAAACTCCCATCTGAATCTTTCCCCAAAAGAATGGGGAGATTGATGAAGGGGAGGGAAGCGATTGAGACCAAGAATGATATTAGAGATGCGTACAAGAATGGGATTGGTAGCAGTGTGAACTTGAGAAATCGCAGAGACATGAAGAAGAAGAATAGGGTTAGGGATTTTATGCCTATGAGGATCGATAAACCCACACCCATTTTTCTGTTGAATCTGTACACAATAAATAGTATGAAGAATCAAGGGTTCTTTATGAATTTGGGGGTTGAATTTTGAACTTAACTAATCGAGAAATGCCGCTGATTTCGCAGCAAACAGAAGATTTATAGAATCAAGAAGAAGAATAAGAGAGATTCCATCAAAAACCAAGATTAAGGATTGCGATATGAGCGACTGTTCGAGTGGATTTAGAGCAAAGAATGAATCAAACCAAAAGTGAAGAATAGTAGAATGCTGTTTCACTTTCCCAGGAGGAGTATGATACTTTATTTGATCCAAAAAATATTACTTAAATTCAGAACCACAATAGGCAAATATATGTTCAGGATTCTGTATGAATTCCATGAAAAAAAAAAATTAAGGAAAATTATGTGGATTTAATTTTTTTCAGATTTTTTTTGGGTTTTATTTTTCACAAATTCAAAGATTTTTTTTTTTTTAGTTATATTTCTTTCTCATTGTGATATTGATAATGTAAACACTTTACATATATTGTTTGAATCATTAAAGTTAAATCATCCTCCATCCATTTCATATATTCCCTCCGTCCCAGAGAAACTTGCAGGTTTTTCTTTTCGGGACGTTCTAAAGGAACTTGCAGACCCAAAAAAGAAAACTCTTTTATAAACTTTACCCTCACAATATCTACATATTTATACAAAATGTCATTACTTTTTCACTTTTTGGGCCCACATTACACTCAATTCAACTAACTTTTTCACTTTTTACATAAAATTTTACCAAATTAACCCTCAAAACACTTTTTTTTTATTTTATTCTACTTTCTTCTTAATTTGTGTGTCCCTCTTCTCTTGCAAATTGCTATGGGACGGAGGGGGTATTTCTTATATAGAGAGACAGGAGAGTTCAACCATTTTGTAATATCTTTAAATAGAATAACACGTACACTTTAGTTATAGCAATTAATATCATTTAATTATAACAATTAATGTTTTTGGTACCTTTTAATTTTATAAAAATAATTTGTAACCCTCCAAAACTAATATCATTTAATAAAAATAATTACATTTTAATAAATCAACTCATATATTTTGACGTAGCTCTGTGTGAATTACTTTCACTTTATGGTCATCTCAAAAATGATTTTACACCTTTAAATTGAAAATTCTCTCGTAAACTAATAAACTCCACTCTCATGATTTTTACAAATTTACATTGAATGTCATCATTTTTAAGATAATATATACATAAATTTCAATCAATTTATTTACTGTACAAATAAAAAAATTTAAAATTACCTCTCAAAACTTCAATTTTTAACTATTTTCTTAGTTTGTGTTATTTTTATTTATATAATTTTTTTATGGAATGAGTGGAGTACCTTTTAAAAAATAATATTATTTGCTCAAAAAATAAAATATACTTCATTTGTTGAGAATAATATTGACACTACCTCTATTTCAGAAAAGGTTTTCGTACATAGAATGACATACAAAGAAAAAGAGAGAGTAAGATTTGAGAGGTAAGTTAATAAAAGAATGTTGAGGATTAATGTGTAGCTCTTTTTTTTTTTTTTGAAATTGGATGTTTTCCCTTCTTTATGGGTTTTTATTGGCACAATGCCCTTAGATTTATTTTTTTTTAATAGTAACGACCATATTAATAAATAAAATAAATTCATAATTTTATTAAGGACAATTGCAAATGGTTATTGGTAAATTCATAATAAACTTTTACGTTTTATAATATTATTATATACAATGTGAATCCTTCATTTTGTGTAAAGTCCTGGTATTGTAAAAATAAAATTTATAAAGAATCTATATATAAAAACAGCAGCAAGAAAATTTTTCAGAAGCTGTCACGTGTCATCTCACAATAGAAGAAACCGCATTAATTCAAAAGGCAAAATTCACACCACATTAATTTTCAATTTAAAGTACCAATCAAGTTTAATTTCTTGACTTTTCATATACCACTTGCACTTCACACGCGGCAAAACAACAATATTATTGCCAATTGGATAACCAAAAGGCAAAATTTATGAAAACCAACAGAAGTCAAACGGTCACATTAAATTAAAGGATTACTCATTCACCCTACTTAAATACAGAAAACTATAGGTCAGGACTATGTCTCTTCCTCTCTCTCACAGAACAATATAAGTCCATTGCAATCGGATTTGGCTTACCACGTTCGGCTGAGGGAGGGCAGAGATAGAGTTCGAAAATGAAGATTCTCTGGTAGTAAGGCGGGCGACACACGATAATCTACGCATTGAGCTTCAAATGCCTAAGCATTGAAACAACGAAAATAGATGTGTTCTAAGGGCGAACAATGATCCTTGTTTTTGTAAAAACAAAAGAAATGGAAGTCTGAAATCCATGCACTTCAGCAGAAGTTTTTACCAAATTTAAATAAATGAATATTAACAAGCAGAAGAATGCCAATATAACTTTATATGAATATTTTTTTTAAAAATTCATAATACAAAATTTATATTATAAAATAATTATGGTATCAGATAATATCAATAAATACTAAAAAACTTATTTATAGAAACTTTTGCTAATTGTGGGTGATGCAGTTTGAACTAGTGCATTAAACCAGTAATCTTGATCTTGTAAAGAACTTATTTATAGAAACTTTTGCTAATTGGGTCATGTGGAACCTTGTAAATACCTTATCCACTTCAAAGCAAAATCTAATCTTTGTCCACAACTTCTCATTGCCCATTGCATTACAGGTACTCTCTCTCTCTCTCTCTCTCTCTCTCTCAAGATAATGCTCCATGAGAACGGAACATTGTGAGGAATTGCTAACTAATGTCTACACTTTGGTATGCTGAGTTCTTCCCACAAGGTCTCATTTTTACCCAACACAAACTCTCTTCTAAAAACCCTCACCACACCCCTGTTTTCAGATGCAGAAGCCACAGCGAGTCCAACATCATAAACCCTAGAAATCCTCAACAGAAAATTAAGGTCTCCACCGAAAGTAGGCCACCTCATTTGTCGTCCTATACTGATTATAAAGAATCCCATTTTGTGAAATTGCTTCATAGATCTTGCAAAGCAGGGAACTACGATGAGGGTCTTTATTTTCTTGAATGTATGGTGAATTTAGGGCACAAGGCGGATGTGATTCTCTGCACGAAGCTCATCAAAGGGTTTTTCAATTTGAAATCCGTGGATAAAGCTGCTAAAGTGATGCGAATTCTTGATCGACATGGCGAACCTGATATATATGCCTATAATGCCTTCATCAGTGGTCTGTGTAAAGCGAATCGGATCGATTCCGCAAATCAAGTGCTGAGTAGAATGAGGGATAGGGGATTTTCGCCCGATATAGTGACGTATAATATCATGATAGGAAGCCTTTGCAATAGGGGGAAGCTGGATTTAGCTTTAAAGATGATGGATCAGTTGGTTAAGGATAGGTGTGTGCCTACTGTGATCACGTACACGATCCTAATAGAGGCGATGATTCTTGAAGGGGGGATAGGCAATGCCATGAAGCTGTTCGACGAAATGCTTGAGAGAGGCCTGCGGCCAGATATGTACACTTACAATACTATCATTAGGGGAATGTGTAGGGAGGGATTGATGGATGAGGCCTTTGAGTTTTTTAGTAGCTTAACTAGTAGAGGCTGCAAGCCGGATGTGATCTCGTATAACATTTTGCTTCGAGCTTTGCTTAATCAGGGGAAATGGGAGGATGGGGAGAAGGTGATGAAGGAAATGTTCTTGAACAATTGTGCCCCGAATGTGGTTACGTATAGCATTATGATAGGCGCGTTGTGTAGAGACGGGCACCTAGATGAGGCGATCAATTTGTTGAAGATCATGATGGATGAGGGGTTAAAACCCGATACTTACACTTATGATCCTTTGATTTCAGCTCTATGCAAAGAAGGGAGATTAGATTTAGCTATTGCATCATTGGATCACATGATTTCTAGTGGTTGTTTTCCTGATATAGTTAACTATAACACGATACTATCTGCTCTGTGCAAGAATGGGAATTCGGACGAGGCTTTGGAAGTCTTCGGTAAACTTGATGAAAACGGGTGTCCACCCGATGTGAGTACTTACAATACGCTGATAAGCGCATTGTGGAACAATGGGGACCAAACGAGAGCTTTGAGGCTGGTGTCGGAGATGATTTCTATAGGGATAGACCCCGATGAGATCACGTACAATTCGCTCATATCGTGTCTATGTAGAGACGGGATGGTGGATAAAGCGATTGAGTTGTTAGGTGATATGAAGAAGAGTGTGTTCTTACCAACCGTTGTTACGTACAACATCGTGATTCTTGGATTGTGTAAAGCTCACAGAATTGGTGATGCTATTGCGATGCTTGAAGAAATGGTGATGAAGGGTTGCCATCCAAATGAGACATCTTACGTCCTGCTCGTTGAGGGCATCGGGTTTTCAGGATGGCGCGTAGAGGCGATGGACGTGGCCAATAGTCTCTATAAGATGAATGCCATTTCGAATGCATCGTTGAGGCGTTTGAATAGAACTTTTCCTGTTAATGATGTTTATGGAGGCTTTGCAAGAACAGACATATATGTTAAAAGCTAAAATTTGTTTCTCTTCTGATTTTTCTCAGTTTTCTTCTATATTTGATTCTTTTATATATTCTTGAAAGCTCTGCTCTTGCATCACCGTGATCATCTGGCGTTTGTGTACTGTGTTCACGCAAACTATTTTGTTAAAAAGCAATATTGTTTAGCACACGAAGTATCACATTTTGAAAAGTATTCGGTTTTATGTACTATATTAATCAGTATTATCAAGTTCACCACAAAACTATCATGAACAAATTTTCAGTAATGTTTTTGTTTTCGAAAAGTAGAAAATTTTCACCGTGATTGATACATAGCATCACTGGTGTGGTTCTACTGATGAATTGTTTTCGTGATGTTGCAACCGGGCGATGCAGCATCCTCGGAGGACCGATTCTTTTTGGGTCGGGGCGAGACGAGCCTGTGCATAGCTTCCATCAGGCTCTTCACCTTGTTGTTACCATTTGGTGAGTCCTGAAAATCCCCCCTCTGATCCTGCAAGAAAGTTGGATCATCCTGGCACTTGTGAAGCCTCATGTACTTCATGATTTATTCATAGCAAGAATGAATGTGTGTTTATTTATGTAGGTGCAGAGAGCATCTGAGATTAGGATATGGACATACAAATAGATGAGGGAATTTGATTTGATGCTGTTTTGGAGTAAGTAGTTGTACCTTTCATTGACATCAAAATCATTTTACCTTGTTGGCAAAATTGGTTAAATGATAAGTCAAGTTGTTGTGATTATTAATTTTTCGGTGAAATTGATTTATAATTAACAAGGGTGTAAATGGCGCTTGGCGGGCGGTCGAGTACCTTCAAGCGTCAAGACCGCCTAGGCGTCACCTTGGCGGCGCCAAGGTTTTTAATATATTTATAATTATTTTGAAACAAATTCTACTAATATTATTTTTTTCTAATAAATTGTATTATTTCACAATAAATTATAAACTTAAAACATAATTAATAGTATAATACCCAAATGCATTTTTCACAAAATACAACAAGTCCACAAAATACAAATAGTTTGCTTCTCTCTCTCTTTACCCTTTCTCTATCTTCTCGTTTCTTTAGTTTTTTTTAGTTTAAGTAGTGTTCCTTAATTACTTATTAGTTGTTGCCACCAAGCGCCAAGACCACCTAGGTGGTGTCAATGTTTTTCTATTTTTTATTTTATTTTTCATTAACATTATTTTTTTCCAAACATATATTAATAAAAATATATATTATAATAAATTATAAATTTAAAACATAATTAATAACTATCATTAAATATAAAAAATCAATAAAATATTAAAAACTATCATAATACGACATTGTCCAACTTCTAAATGAAACACAAAAAGAGCAAAATACATAGAACGAATAAATTATGAAGTAGTTCAATTAAACTTTTATTTTTAGTAATTTAGTAAATTAGTTTTTATTTTTTAATTTTAGTTCTAACTTTTAAGTTGAAATTAAAATTAAAAAAGAAGAGTAATGGTCATCTAGGCGGTGCCAAGACGGTCTCGGCGGCCTCGGCAGTGCCAAATGTGTTGGCGGATTTTTCTCCGCGATTTGACCTTGACGTCGGCGGCCGAGGACCTTCAAGCACCTAAGCGGCCGCCTAGGCGGTCTCGGCGATCGTCATTTACATCCATGATAATTAATACTACTATGTAATAGAATAATTCATATTTTTTAGTAAAGTAATTTATATTTTTTTGAAAAAAAATATTAATATCTTATTCTTTAAATAAATAAATTATACTCTTTTAACAAGTGCTACGATGAAATTTATACGTACAATATTTAATTCTCATGCAGATTTTCTAAATATGAAGGGATTTGGAAGTCTTCTTGTAGATGATACGTCACGTCGAATTTTTTTCATTTTTATACATTAGAAAAAGCATATTCATACGAGTTTGTAAATTGATCATGGCTGGCGCCATTTTAATCACTAAATTTTGTTTAAATACAGAATTTTTAATTGAATAATAAAGAGTAAGTCTCTTGTGCACCAGTTACACGGTCCAACTCTAGTTCATTTTTAAAAAGTTAAACAATTTATAATTGAAAAGTTAAACAGTTTATTACTGAAAAATGTATCTTTCATAGTTTAACTTTTTAATAATAAATTATTTAACTTTTCAGTTATAAACTGTTTAACTTTTAAAAAATGAACTTGAGTTGCACCGTATAACTGATGCATATAGGACAAATCCAATAATAAATAATCCATACAAGTTTGTAAATTGATGTTTGATTCGATATATTGTGTCGAAATTTTGGATCCAACTCATAATTTTGATTAGATTCGCTGCTTATATGTTGGGTTTCCAAATCATTATATCTAATGGTCTTTCGTCTCTGTCCACGTCATTTTATGATACAAAGTATATTCAAAATTCAATTTGGCCCGGATGAAATATCATCCTATATTTTATTTAAAAAAAACTCCATAATAATTTAAAATCTCTAAATTATATGTTAAGACACATTTGGTTCAATGGACAAGATAGAGTAGGCAAGATTATAATCTAAAGATTGTTATTTGTGAGTTAAATAGTATATTTAGATTGATGGATTAAGATAATTAGTAATGTAAAATAATTTTATTTTGAATGTTTGGATTGTAAGATTAATAATAAAAAAAGTATACAATTGACAATTTGACTCTCTATATCATAAAAAAGAACAAACTGAATTATGGTTCTCCTTTCCAATATAAGAGGAGTATTTTGGTAAAGATAAATACAATGAATTATTATCATACATTTTTTCTAATATAATATTATATTTCATTCATAAGATCATTGAATTTTAATTTTGGACTTTTTATTAATCTTGAGCTTTTATCCATTAAACCAAACATCAAATTATCTAAGATAATTTAATTTATCTTAACTTATCTAACGAACCAAATGATTTATAAAAAAAAATTTAATTTTTTTTTAAGAAGTGGTTCATCGTACCCTTGTTTGAGAGAGTAAAAGTGGGAAACACAGAGGGATAACGTAAATGGGCTCATGAATGAGCTCCTTCATAATTGAAAGATGGGCTCATAAATGGGCCTCTTCAGAAATATCTAAAAACACGCTCACACGCACACGCTGTGCACGCTTCCTCATGAGTTGTTTTTGGCTCAGAAACTCCTCTGTCCCGATTTCCTGGACCGCCATTTCCAACGGTTTTCCTCGATTCAGGCAATTTCCCACTCTTCTCCATTCACAATTCTGCTTGCATTTTTTCGATTCGTAAATTGTTCCGTTGCTTTACTCCTGTAATGGTGGTTTAATTATGATTGTGTTGCACATGCTATTCTGTTCTCCTGCTCTCTGTGTGATTGACGATATACGATGTTTCGTGTGATAACAGGAGCTGCTGCAACAACGGAAATCATCTCATTGAAAGTATGGAGTATGTTGCGTTTGATGGTGCTGAAGTACTTGTGGCCGACCCTCTGAAGCTTCAGTCCAAAATATCATCTATTCGCCTCGACGGACCATCGAAGTTGCAGGTTTCCTTGTTTCGAATTATTTTTTCATTGTCATTTTTGGTGGAAATTTTATCTTCTTGGCTCAGCTCATTTCATAATATTTGTCGGCTTATTGTTCTACAGCATCCTAGTAAATAGAATAAGTTCTAAATTTATGCTATTCACACTCTGAATTTACATGTTCATTCTTGATATACTTGATGTTACAACAATGCAGTGACGAGAGGGTTGAATCTTGGAATACATGTCTGGAAAATTTACCTTCTATATGATGGCTAATACAATGTTCTGCTTACTTGCCTGAGATTATTCCAGAATGTTTTATGCTAAACGTGAAACTGCACGACTGTTTTATTTCATGCCTTTTATATCGTTACCTTCTTCAAATAATTAACATACTATTAAAAAAAATTTATGAGGCATATAGAAACACATAAATAAGTTCTGCAGGAAAAAACTGAGATATATCTTGCCAGATAGTGTTGATATCATCATTATACACGTGAACACCAATGGAGGATGACAGAAACCAATTTTAAAGATCTATATAGATGTTTAGAAGTACTTAATATTCAGTATTCTCTTTGTTCGATCATTTTGTTGGTGCCTTTTTCTTTCTTTCTTTTTTTCTGGCCTGATAGTGTTAATTCATGTTTTCTATTACGTCCAATTAAGATATTTCCGGAGCTAATTTGGCAATTGTTACTTCAAACTACCAGGTGATTGCAGATTTCGATGGTACACTAACGAAGTATCGGGTGGATGGTCAGCGAGGCAATAGTATGTGTCCTACTTCAATATTTGGGATATATTCCTTCTTTTCATTTACATTTAATATACCAACCGCAGCCACACTTCAGCTTCTGAAACCTTATTTTTGGTTGTCAAACTAACTCTTTGATAAATAATATTTAAATCTAGGCAGTCATGCCCTCCTGCAGCAGGGGAATGCAGAGTATGATTTGAAGAGGCAAAAATTATATGACTATTATCATCCATTAGAAATTGACCCTACCATTCCTCTTGATGAGAAAGCAAAACTTATGGAAGAGTGGTATGCAACTCGATCAACCCTGAAAGTCAGCTTTTTGACTGCTTTAAAAAGCCTATATTGATTTAGCCTGTATAGTTAAAAGATGCAAGTTCTTCATTTAGATACTTTAGTTATCATGTGTACACTTGTGTAAATATTGTCCCGTCATATACTTTGGAATATCTGAAAATTTTCAACTGCCTTTGCTGTAGTTGATGTGGCTTGCTCTATATATGTAGGTGGGGGAAAACACATGCTCTTCTTATCGAGGGAGGACTCAACTATGGTGCTATAAAGAGCTCTGTGGCTCAATCAAGAATCGCATTCAGAGATGGGGTTACTGAACTCTTTGAACTCTTGGAGGTAAATATCACCAGTAGTCCAGTACCAGTACAGCCTATTATTATTTTGTTTGTTCCAACATAGTCTCAATATGTCAGAGCAGTTATGTATTGTTGTATATATTCCTACAAGTCTTGAAATAGCTTATATCTGGACTTTTATGTCTGATAATTGTTTTTTGTTTGCAGAGGAATAATATTCCAATCCTTATATTTTCAGCTGGCCTAGCAGATATTATTGAAGAGGTTAGTTTTCTGAGATTTCCTATTGCTTGTCTATTCTGATTTTAGCGAAGCTAATTGAGTTATGTGCCTTGAGAAGGTGATGCATATGTGTATATTTGAGGTTAACCTTTGGTGCATTTTTTACCAGGTGTTGAGGCAGAAACTGCATAGATCATTTAAGAATGTAAAAATCATATCCAACCGAATGGTTTTTGACAAGAATGAAAACCTTGTATCATTTGAAGGTTTACTTCTTTTTTTTACCATGCTCATCAGTTAACATGTTTGTTATTCAGTTCACCCTTTCTGATATTCGTGATGTAAGCTCATTGATTATCTTCTAAAATTTGTATGCAAACACCTTCATATATTGGGCAGTCTGCGTTGTAATCTTCATATTTGATTCCTTTGCTGATTAGCTAAATATAAGTTAAATTGTTTTCAAAACTCATCATTTGCTAGATAAAAGAAATTAATGTAAAAATGGGGATGTGACAAATGGCTTTTACCAGAAATAAATTATTCTGGTTTAGCTGTAGCTATTCAATGCTATCCAATGTCTACTATTTCATCAGAGCTTCATTGACGGCTAAAATTGTACTTTAAAATTATCTTTATTGTGCATGTTTCCTTTGGACATTGATTAGTAAAATCATGTACGATATTATTCTTTGTTACAGGGAAAACAATTCATGTATTGAATAAAAACGAACATGCAGTAGAATCTGCCCCTGATTTATCCTCGGTGAAAATGAGAACTAATGTGCTACTTCTTGGTGATCACATTGGAGATCTTGGAATGTCAGATGGCTTGAGCTTCAATTCAAGAATATCAGTGGGATTCCTGTAAGTTATAAGTGCGTGAAAGAAATTGTGATGTCTTGCTGCGTCTAGTTGAAGAACATGCATATGGTATTGATTCCTCTAATTAATAATTTGTAATCATCTATAATATTTGAATGAAAATGAATCACATTAATCAATCCATGAACGAATTCATAAGTAGCTAATCTTCTATATGATCATTTTTGTTGTTGGAGCTTATTGGACTTGATTCTTTGTCGATTTGCATAGTAGTTTGGATCTGTAGGTCACTATCTATCGAGCTTTAATGGAAGAAAAAAAATACTGAAATATTAATGAGAACATCACCTGGGTACATTTTTTGGCCTTGCAATTGTGCAATTCTGTGTTTAGATTTGACTTGTCTTGACTTATGAATTTATAAATTAATTCTGGTTCTTTCATTTTGATCTTCTTGTACATTATGTCCTTACTCCTTTTGCTGTTGTGGCTTGTGGGAGTCACGTTTTCAGTTTAATTTATATCACTAAAATTTTGAATAGTTAATCATCTGCTTAACTCATATTGCTCATAACCTCTTTCTTCTAAAATAAAATAAAAAAATCAAGTTTGATCTGTGCTAAAGCTGATTTGTCAAGCTCCAAACTTCAAGTTGATTTAAATTATCCCACTACCTTCAACCTACTCTTTAATCTTCTCAATTTTGTATTCGAGTTTCCTCATCTTTCTGAATATGTTGAAGCATCATGGCCATGCAAGTTAGCACTATCTGATCCCTTTTTTCATTGGCTAGTGATTCTGATGAAATATGAGGGTGTGGTTATCTAATCATCCTTATTTTTGTAGGCTATCATACTTTAATTGAAAATAGAAGTGATTCGATCTGTTATACTTTTCTATCTGCAAACTGGTTTACAATTTGAAAATTCTGAAATTAATTTCTCTGTATTAAGATGAGCTGTCCAGTTCCAGTTATTATGAAGTACTTTTGCAGGAATGACAACATCGAGAGTTCCATGGACGGCCACTGTGATGCCTTTGATGTTGTGTATTTGGTGAGTAAAAAGCTTCATGAATTACGTACTTGATTATGCGCTCTCTCTCTCTTTTTTCAATAGATTCTGGGGAAAGTTTTCAAGTAAGCTATTTCATGTTTTAGTGTGGTAGCATCTTATAGATCATGGTCTATAGTAACATACGTGTTTCCCTGAATTTTAATACAGAACGACGGTGCTATGTGGGGAGTTGTTAAGCTGGCCTCTCAGCTTTGTTCAACTGTTGATAATTAAATGGTACCTGGTGATCCTTTACGATCGAACTGAGCTGATGTGCCTAAACTACCAGTTCGGAGCTAAAGTGCAGCTAAATTTTGACCCGAGTGAGCTATTTATTCATCAAAACTTCAAGAGTTTTGGGATGAAATCAACTATTCTTCTGAGAACATTAGCTCTTTCTAAATCAGTTGAACACCTTACTCTTCGGTGAAGTCATGCTTACGTTTATCACAGCAGAACGTCTACATTTGTGATTGAGTTGCTATTAAAGTGAGAATAAAACATGCTCAATTCGTACGGGGTGATGAGACTTGATAAGATAATTACTGCCCCATTTCACAATATAATATATTTCTCATTTTCATTTCCATTTCCATTTCCATTTCCATTAAACAAAGTGCCACTTTGTTCATCAACATCTTCAGTGAAGCTCAGAAGCATTTTACATTTCCAAAGTATCAAAAAGGATAATATTTACATTTCTTAGAAAATTGGTTAACCTATGTATAGGCAAAAGGTAGCAAAAGCCAAAATATGAGTCTCTGTATAGATTAGAGAAAACTTAGAAGATATGTCAGCTTCTAATCTGATGCTTCTATCGGTGAGCTTCCCTCTTCCTCATCATCTTCAACTTCTTTTGTGTAATGGAATTCGATTTGCAGGCGGTGATGAAGAAGCGTGGATGCAATTAACCCCTTCTTCAGATCATCTTGCAACTCCCTGATAGGAATAGCAGCCAAAAAGCTCTTGATGTACTCTTTGCACGACTCTTTACCAGAGCAGACTTCGTCTTCAACCTCTTGTTTTCCGGTTGAACTCTCGCTTTTCTCGTCTCCAGGTTTTTCATCGGACTTCTGTGACATGTCAGCAACCCGATTAATCACAGTATCCTTATCAAACTTCAAAATGAAGGCTTGATTGCAGCCCTCATGGAGCCTCTCACCCAATGTGTCAATCATGTAGTATGCATCTTCTTCGACCTTCAAGACGAAGAAGTGATCGTTCCAGCTGATGATGTAGACGCATGTCGAAGATTGACAAATCTCGTCCCAGATGTTGTCGAACGACATTGCACCTTGGAGGAAGTCGAATTTTTCGTCTTCTAACCCTTGTGGGTGGAAAAATCCGACGAAAGATTTCTCGGGTACAACGGAAAGTGGACGGACTTGAGCCTCAATTATCGTCTCTAGGTCAAAATGCTTGTCCGGGAACCGCTCCTTGTATGTTTCGTTTTCACAAAGATTCCTCCACTCGAGCGAGCCTTCACGAATCAGGCTATCGAGTTGGGACTTGATTGGCATTTCATCGTTGTTTGATTGCAACCAGTCGGCGATCACAGCAACGAGAGCTGTGCAAGCGCTTTCTCCAGCTGCTCGTTCACTCCGTTGGTCGATTGAAGCAAAGAAAACTCGTGTTTTCAGCTTCAGATGTCCATCTCGGCTTGTTATCTCCTTATCTTCCCATATACCAACGACGAAATTATCGTCCCCAAATGCAGATTCGTTTACAATCTACACATGCACAAGAAATGGATTAAATCTCCACCATTCAAACATGATCATGATGATCAAACAAATGAATGGATATAAAGCATACCGTTAAAGTGGATTCATCCGAAGAGCTGAGCTGCCGACGATCAAAATCAATATCGTCTCCACCTTCCTCTCCATAATACTTTTTCAGCAATGGCTCTCCTTTAACCTTAACCTTGGGTGATCTGAAACTCAGCTTCCTTTTTCTCCAAGGAAGTAGTCGACTTTTCTTATTCTGCTTCGTTGTATGATCATGGCCTGACGAAGCCTTGTTATGATGGCTATAGTAGACCCAACCCTCGTCCTCGCTGCTGCTCGTATTCGTGTGACTCAAAGACCCCACATGGTTGGCATATGCCAGAGTACCATAACCTGACGATTTCTCTGCTTCAGAATCCTCCTCGCTCACTTCCTCAGAGTCGTCCTCAGAATCTGAGTCGACTTGGTAATTGTACTCAACATCGCTGCATTCCTCTTCTTGACCTGCCCTTTTACTTCTAAGGGGAGATAGAGCCTTAAAGATATTCACTCTCTTTGGGCTCGTCTTAGCAGTCGAAACAGCCTCCTTTTCTGTCGAAAACATCTCCCCATAGCATGGAGATCGCGGAAAAAACAGAATGGGCCTTGGTGGTGATGGGTCAGGTAGCTCATCGACGTTGCTTATTTCAAGAAGCACGACGGATAGCTGCATTGCGAACAAACTAGGTTAAACAACAACATTCACAAAAGCAGATGATAGAGAGAGCAAAAGCTAATCTAAGCAATTTTTTCTTACATGAAGTGAAGTGTTACTTTCAACAGCTACACCAGACCCTGGTAATAGGACAGGAATGCTAACTCGTTGGCCTTGTGTTTCGACTGTAGAGGCGAAATCTGCAAGGTTTAAGGACGCTGCCCCTTGCTTCGAACCCTGTTGTAATGGAATCATCATGCATTCTATCAGTGTTTTATAATCGTTGCAGATGCAATGATTCTTCCCAAGAATAATTATCAGACAATGTACACTGACACACAAATTTCTCAGACAAAAACTCAAGAATCTTCAGCCATTTCTTACTCGAGAACAGCAAACCATCATACTAGTTCGGCACGTTTTGAGAATCATTTGAGGTAGGAATCCATAAACTCTTGTTTCATCTTATCATACTAGCTAGTTAAAATATCGATCATCACAATTTTGATGCCCACCAATGGTTTCTTATTCGATATCAGCATAAATTATTATTATTATTATTATTGCTTCCTTCATTTTATTAGTGTTTGCACCTTGAAGTGGACGCACTTTTTAATAAAAAAAAATATGAGTGAAGTTTTGAGGGGTATAAACTCAAAAAAATTTAATTAGATTGTGCATAATGTGATTTCTGGAAACAAGTCAATTTTTGTAAATAGATAAATATTGTGAAGAAAGAATTTACAAAAAATTACTTTTCTGAAAGTGCAAACAATTGATGGAAGGATTAATAAAGAAAATTTGCAAATAATTGTGTTAGTGTCATCATTTTTTTTACATGAAAATAAGTGATGAAATTGTTACTTGTTCTATGTCACCATAGTTATCCTCTGACTTTTGATATTCACCAAAGAACCTATCAACCCTAGAAGGAAGAAGATCAAAACAATTTCTCTCTCTATATACACAAACATATAGATACATTTTCACAAATTTCCAATAGGTCAAAAAGTAGATATAAAAAAACCAAAGAATTCAGAAAACTTGTGATCAAGGATATTAGCAATCAATTTTCACAATAAAAACACATAAAATCGAAATAGAGAAGTCACTCACGTTGAAAAGAGTAAAGGAAACGAGCCAAGGATGAAACGAGCCCTCTTTATTACCAGAAAAGGTCCCAAAACACTGAAAATCCTCTTCCCAGCGGACAATTCCATCGTCGGCCAACATCTCCTCCTTGGTGAAATTCCTTCTCACACTCTTCCTCAAAGAAGAGAGAGAAATGCCCTTGGAGCCTTTCCACTTGATCTCAACAGAGAATGATCTAGAGGAGGAATCTGGGAAATTGGGGGATACGAGGACGCCTCTCAGCTCATGAATTGTGATTTTGGCCTCGAATTTCTTCGACGGCCATGGCCTCCACTTCATCATCTTCACCACCATTCTTTCTCTCTCCTCTTTCTATATGTTGACTTTTAATCGAATTTGTTGCAGAAAACTCACTTTGAGAGAGAGAGAGAGACTGGTTATTTGAACGTTAGTTATTCAGTATATATATAGAGAGTGTATATGTATATGCCTATGTGGATTGCGCGGAGAGAGAAACAATGCTATCCCAAGTTATACATAGGAAATTAATTTTGAATAAATTAGGTTTATATAAAAATGTAGTTCCGGGTGAATCAAAAAAAAATATATATGATTGTAAAATTAAATAATAAAATTAAAAAAAATGTATTTTGTTGATTTTTGTGAGAGAGAAAAGTTTCTTTTTAAATGTGTGAAAGAAGAGTTGAGTCGTTTAAATAAGAAAAGTGTGAAAATAGTTTTGGAAAGGAGGGAGTATTATATAATTATTTTGAAATATTAAATATTTGATTATGTATATTAAAATTTTAGATTAATAAAATTTGTAATTATTATAATATTATTAACTTAAATTTTTATATTTCTGCTGAGATTTTTGATACACTCCTACTCAAATGTTTAATATTTTAAAATTAGTTTATGATAAACTTATTGTGAAACTGTTATAAAATAGTATAAAATATTTAGTCAAGTGTTTCAAAATATTAATTAGTATTATCAATAAACAAGGATAAATATTTTCCAAAAATATTGTACAGATCTTAAATGAGGATACATCTCTCTCTCTCTCTCTTTTTTTTTTTTTGTTAAAGAGCCTAAAACAGGAAAAGATTTGACCTTTTAAAAGAAAAACGAGAATAATGTCAACTAATTATAGATAAAGAGATAAATTGGGTTCATTAGTGGATCAAAATTTTAATTTCCATATTAATACAATAAATTCTCTTAATTTGACCAATAAATTGAATTATTTCTTTTTTCCTATTCTAAGATAATTAGGTATATTAGGAATTAAAACTAATCAAGTATCACTAGTGATCAGTTGTCTATTTAATATTTTTGGAAAATTACATTTAATTTGTGGATTATTACATTAATGAATACTTTATTTTGTCGTACTTTTTTATCACTCCCGTACAAAAAAACTACTACCTCCGTCCCGGAACTACTTTCATAGTAGTTTCGGGCACGCGAACCAAGGAAAAATAAATATGTGAGTGTAAAGTTAAATAATAAAATAAGAAAATGTGTATTTTGTTGACTTTTGTGAGAGAGAAAAATTTCCTTTTTTGGTGTGTGAAAAAAGAGTTTGGACGTCCAAATAAGAAAAGTGTGAAAGTAGTTTTGGGACGGAGGGAGTATCTTTATAAAAAGTCAACTATGCAATGACTTTAAAAAGGGTGAGTATTTTAAGTATCTTAATAAACACAAAATATCCTATATATGAACAAATTTTATAAATAAAATTAATATTATTAGATGTTTTACTGCTATTATCATATAAATTTATATTATTAGATATATTACTAATATTATTATATATTAAATGATACTATTATTTAAGCTAAAATTATAATATAAAATATTATATTATCAGTAAGTATATATGGTATCAATAAATACATCTAATCTAATGATATACTATCAAACAATTAACAAGTTTCAGTAGAGACATGCTCCATAGTAGGGATGTTCATAAAATCGAAAAATCGAATCGAATTGACCGAATTTTATCAATTCGGTTTGATCCTAAAAAAATTGGTTCGATTCTCGGTCCTAAATTTTTAAAAATTTAGTTTATTCGGTTCGGTTCGGTTCGGTTCGGTCCGGTTCTAGATCATTAGAACCAAATAGACCGTATTTTTAATTAAAATATAATATATTAATTATATATATATATATATAAATTAATGTTGTGTTAAACATTGAATTGTGATGAATTTCATTAAATTAATATTGTGTAAGACTTTGAATTTTGATGAATTTTATTAAATTAATATTGTGAACTTTATTAAACTTAATTGAGTTGTATTTATTTAAATATTGATTAAATTTATATTGTATCTCTTTAATTTGTTGGTATTGAAATAAATTTAATGATAGTATGATGTATAATATTTATTTTGATGAAATATAGATTTTTTAATTATTTGGACCGAATAGACCGAATTGGTCGAACCGAAATAATTCGGTTCGGTCTAATTCGATCCAAACCATAATTCGATTCGGTTCAATCCACACTAAAAATAAATTCAATTATTTAGATTCGTTCCAAAATAGAACCGAACCGACCAATGGAACCGAATCGACCAAATAGATTGAATAATCTATCCTACTCCTTAGCGAAGTTCCATATGACATCAATAATATAATAATTATTATAAATATACTGACAATACATTTTAAAATAACAAATTATATTTAGAATTATATTTGGTAACAGGACATGTTCTCCTACTTTAAAAAACGTATACTCCTCCATTTTATTTTAGAGTAGATATTGTGTGAAATTGGTTGATATCATGAATCACTTTTTAACAAAATAAAAAAATAAATTTATAAATATAAATCTTGTATGATAAAGTGGTTTATATCATAAATGATTTATATAATATTTTGCCTTCATTTTATTTACTTCCTCCACCCCTTATAAATCGCTCATATTTTTTGGGCACGAATATTAAAAATTGTATAAAAATATTAATATAGTACAGATAATATGATGAAAAAAAGTAAAAAATTAATGAAAATAGTATAAAAAGTATTGAAAATAATAATAAAAAGGGTAAATAGTAATTTCTTTAAAAGGTAAAAAAGCAAATGAGCAACATATAATATAGCGAGACGGACGAAAATAGCAAAATGACCAACTTATAGTGGGACGGAGAGAGTATTATTTTTTAATATAAGATTTGTTTCAAAATAATTATACTTGCTATTTTTCCATGTTTTTTTCTAATTATCCTTTAAAAAAAAATTAGAAAATATATTTTCCCTTATAAACTTAACCCTCTCCTTTTCTTTTGTTTAAAGTAAATAAATATTTCAAAAATTCAATCATTTTTTTTTTTTTATACATAATCTGTCAAACAAAATAAAAGGAAAAGAGTATCATTAATTCACCCCTAATCAATAAAACAAGTTTAATGAAATTTATTGCGAGTCTTGTCCATATCCTTTTAATTATTATATGTTTCTCTTATCTTGGATATCCAATAGTCACTACCATAAAAATAAATTGTTTTCCTTAATGCAAAATGGTCACATGATCATAATATTCTTTTTTTTTTTCATACTTTGTTCCACCAATGATCTAGTTAATTATATAAATCTTCTTTAAATTTCGTGTTAATAATAAAATGAAACAGTAAAAGTAGATAAATGACTAATAGTAAGGTGTTTGTGTATGGATTGGATAGGATTGTATTAAATTTTAAATCTAATTTGATGATTAGCGAAATTTGTAATTAAATTTTTGTCTATGTATTTAAAAGTGTGGATTTTATATGATTGATAGTATATTTGTATCAGAAATACTCATATAAAATATTTTACGCATATAAAATCCATAAAATAACTCATTTGTAAAAATTTGTGAATTTTAGTCGGATTGGTCGAATCAGATTTGGACATAATCTCCTTAAAATCTTGCGCAAGTCAAATTTTAAGATTTTTGCTATTAATTTGTATTTTTATATAGACAAATGTATATTATTACAAGACAAAATGTATGTTGCTATCAGACTAAATATTTTTTATATAATATAAGGGTACAATGTGTGTTACAATAAGAAGAAATATTAGTTTTCGCATTTATTTATTTATTTTTATTGAACTAAATATTTTTTTATATACTAACACATAAAATAGTAAAAAAGCGTGTTTCTACATGAAACAGTATACCTAAATTTGAAGGAATGATGATTAAATTAAGAAACACATTTTATTATTATAAAAATATATTTTATCCTTACAGTAACACATGTTTTTCAACATATGACACAAAGAGCAAATGTATGTTACTATTAGAGCAAATGTGTGTTGATATCATATTAAATGTTATTCTTTATATATATTCATTTATTTTTATATAAATAAATATTTTTTCATATAATTTAAGAGTGTGTATTACCATAAGAACAAATTATTTGGTGTTCATAAATATTTGTTTGTTTTTTAAATAATAATTATATTTTTATGTTATAACACATGTAAAGTAGTAAAAACTATTACTACATGAAATAATATACCTAAATTTAAAGAAATGTTGAATAATTTAAGAGACATAT